>JAXQQM020061947.1:0-495159 GCA_034641835.2 Pinus albicaulis
TCTGTGAAACTCTGGAAAAATCCCGGATCGTGTGATCGTTACACTTGCACAAGAAATAATTATGGTGATCATTTCACTCTTTCTTTCTCCTGATGTTGTCTGTTAGCAGGCGTTATACTATCTCTTCATATGAGATTGAATTCATGATTTACTTTACTTTGAATGCACAATGTCAATTTTCTAACAATCTCTTCCTTCAAAATAAATTTTGTAAACCTTCATGGTATGCACAATCTAGTAATATTTTTGGAAATCACCATTCGCCAACCCAATTTCCATTCAACTATGAATGTCTACATATAAGTTATGGTAATAATTTAAATATTGCCAAGCCGCAATGGAGTGAAATCTGTGGCTAAATTATCTGAGATTATAAAAAATACCACAATTAAACATAAGTGCAATAAACTACCCTTCGAATCTCTCTATGGTTCAATCACAACCCAAAACAATGTAGCAATTACAGGCTCTACTTCACTGTGCGAATTCACAAGATGTGTTTATCAACCATGATCAGTACTAGGTGGAGATTTCTATGCATTGTGAAGTCACTGCTAAAACACGGGACGTCGTTCCAGAAATTTCAAACGCTGACTATATTTATATATATATATATCGTAATGGCATGGTATGTATACATTTCTGCTAACGCAATACCATATGTTGGCCGCACACCATGATCCATGGGGATTGTGTCTAAACAAACCTGCGGTCTTTGCATTTGACAACCATGCCAACTTACCGTGACGCCTTTCACCTATGTTGTTGTCTTCAATCTACGATGCAAACAAATCTGCGGTCTACACTTTGACAAATACTCCAGCCTATAGTGACATACTTCTTCCAAGCATTTGCAGAATTCAGGTTTCGGCTTCCAATTTGAAACCACACCAATCACTTACACTCCACAAATATGGGGTTTCCTTTAGTCAACATTGGGTTTTTGAATGCACCATTTGTCCTGTGTTCACACACTCATATACAACATATATATAATTGCAAAGATTAAATTCACTTACTCATCTCTTTTCTGTGGTTGTACGAATTAATGTGATCTTTGGGATCTGATACCAAATGATGCAGGGATTCTGCACAAAACAGATCCTTGCGGACAATAATAGAGTGTGTGTTCCTATTACATGAAATCCTCAATTTAATATTCAATAAAGCCTACTTATACTCAATAAAAAATACATATGAAGAGAGAGCCAAACAGTAACTAAATAATTGCATAAAATACAACCATAAATTTACAAATGCAAACCATTCCTTGGCCGAATATTACAATGGTTGGCCTCTCGACTCTCGCCCTTCACATGAACTCTCACGCTAATTCTCTCTATCTCCCATTATATTCCTCACTGTCCTCCATCCTCACACAAGCTTCATATTTATACACAATTATGAATTAACTCCAATCCATGATTTCCTCCACACAAATCTCAACCAAATCCTAAAATATCTTTACCCCTTATTTGACTCAACTAAGTTCCATTTAAGGAAATCATAATCCCTAAATTATCTACCCAACTCAATTCCCTCATATTCTCAATTAATTAAGAGAATATTAACAATAATCCTCACACTTACATTTTTCTCTCTTAATTTATTAACAATGAGCATAATAATTTATAAAATAATTAAAAATACATCACCCCCTATTTACACAATATTTTTAATGGAAACTAGCGAGTATGTCCTGCACATAATTAGAAGGAATATCTATTTCTATGAAAAATCTGACAATCAAAGCTTTTGTCACTTCCTTAATCCTTAATTTAAAGAAACTGGTATATTAACCCGATCCAAAAGTGAAAGACTTGGAATTCCTCCTTTTGAGTTTCCAATATAATCACATCGCAAAAAAGTTTCTATATCCAGATCTAAGTCAGATACGAGTGAAGTCACATCAAATTTTCCTTCAGTTACTTATTCGCATCCCCTTACTCAATCTACATCTTCTTATTATTCCATTTCCTCTACTCAAACAATCAGTACTATCACAAGTAGTACTGTTCCAATTGTGAGTTCTACATCCATCCCCCCTACTTCTAGATATACTTCTGTATCTTCACAAACTTCAAATCCAATTATGGCTAATCGACCTTGGACAAATCCTGGTGCTATATTGCTTGCAAATCCAAATCCTCTTCCAGATCATCCAGAAAAATGGCTACCTAAATATAATCCAGATAATGGTCTTCCTGCTGAAGAACATATCAATAATTTTATGTTAGCCATGAATCTTAATGGAGTTGCTCATGAAGACATTGTAGTTAGATTGTTTCCTTATACTTTACAAGGATCTGCAGGATCCTGGTACTTTTCGCTTCCAGCGGGATCTATTGCCGATTGGGCAACTTTTGAACAAGTTTTTCTTGCAAAATTTGGAGATGATAGAGCTGTTTCATCTTTAATCAATCCTCTTTCCAATCTAAAAACAAATTCAGGCGAAAGGATCAAAGATTTCAACTCCAGATTTAACAAGTTATTAAACAAAATCCCAACCGCTTCCAAGCCTGTTGTTGATGTACAAATAGAGTGGTATATTTCTTCTTTACCTTCTAATATAGATATTTTTGTAGATAGAGCTGGTAAAGCTATCCTTTTAGAAAACATGAAAGAAGCTCTTGCTGCAGAGAAAAGAATATTAGCATTAGAAAAACGTTCAGAGATAGAAGACAGGAAATCAAAGAAAGTGACATTTAGTCAAGATTCCAAAAAGAAAGTCTCAAAAGATCCATTCGATCTTGAAGGTCTTCAAAAAGTGTTAAAGATTATGTCAAATGACATGATTGATATAAAGAAACAAGTTGTTGAATCATTAGTACCTAAAAAATAATATCGCCCATTTAAGAAAAATCCTTCATCAACTTCTCAGCCTCCAAATGTTATTTCAAATGCTGAATCTGATCAAGATACTGAAGATCCCTCACCATCTGAACAAGAACCAGAGTTTGAGGAAGAAGTTGAATTGAATGGGTTATGGGATTTCATTCTCCCCACAGAATAAGAAAGAGAAGTTATGCCTGTCTACAAGACACAAATCTTCTTCTGATTCAACTATATCAAATCATAAACATAAATCTCTCCCCACAAAGGAAAAAATAGCAGTCAAAAAATCTAAAACTGTTTGACCTATTACAACTTCCAAAACTTTGATAGTTTGAGATATAGTGGAATCCAATATAGTTGAAGATATGAAAAAGACCAAAGCAAATATTTCATTACATGAAATGACCAAACTTAAACAACAACATAAAATTTTACTTAGAGAACTCAAGGCAATCCCTGTAGATCCTATACAACCACCAGTTATAGCCCAAGCTTCTAAAGATATGGGAAAACCTCTGTCATCTCCAAACACAGTAAATCCCAATGATCTTGTTTTAATTGGTGATAGATCTATTTCTCACACTCCTCCTTTACTTTTGACTTATGAGATTTTCAAAAAAAATGTTCATAACTGTCTTATTGATTTAGGAGCTTCTTCAAACATCATGCCAAGAAAAGTGTGTACAAAATTGAATATCACTCCTCAAAAATCTGTTGTAGATATAGTTCAATTAGATAGAACAAAAGTAGAAGTCATTGGAGAAATGTTGTCAATGTCCATTAGATTATCATCCAATCCAAAGATATTGCAAGTAATCGATATTTTGGTCGCAGACATCCCTGAATTTTATGGTCTTATTTTAAGCAGGGATTGGTCTGGAAAGTTACATGGATATTTCGCTACAAATTGGTCACACATGTGGTTACCATACAATTGTAAACCAAATCAAATCAGAGTTGATCGCGAAAAATTTATGAAACATACAGTCACTGAACTAGAAGAAACAAATGAGTCTGTAGCTTTCACCAATAATATTATTGGAAATTATTCACTTGAATTGTTTCTTGGATTGTTCAATGCCCAGATTTCACCTTTTTCAACAAACACTGCTAGTTCTCAAATTGAAAACTTCTCAAACAGACACTTCTAGATGTGTTAATCTGAGCAATAAAATTTCGAAAAATTCTTTGTTTTGGACTTTATACTTTGATGGTTCAAAATCAGAAGATGGTGCAAGAGCAGGTTGCATTTTAATCAATCCACAAGGAGAGAAAACAATTGTAGCTTGCAGACTCGAATTTCAATGCACGAATAATACCGCTGAATATGAAGCATTGATACAAGGTCTGTACAAAGCTATTATTTTAAATGTTAAATATTTGCAGGTATATGGAGATTTTGAAATAATTATTAGACAAGTCAGAAATACAATTCATTGTATTTCTGGACATATGAAACACTATCAAACTTTAGCACAGAGCCTTACATCCCATTGTTCTACATTTAATATCTCCACAGTTCCTAGATTACAAAATGCAAGTGTTGATTTACTTGCTAATGTAGCATCTAAGCTTATACCATCCGAAGAATTTAGCCCAGACAGATTTTCGTTTGAGTTAATTTTTAGGCCTTCCATTTCCGACAACGTAACAAATTGGAGAGTATTTAACAATGATGCAGATATAGTATACTTTCTTACATCAGACAGAGCTTATGAAGGTCAAATCGTAAATGAACATGAACATGAATTACAGATTGAAGATAAACAAAATACTAATCCAATTCCCAAATCTGTAGTCAAAATGGAAGATCTCTATGATTTAAAAGATAGGTTTAAAAATATTATCAATTAAAAAACCCAGAGTTCTACTCTAAAATTTGAATTGATTAATCTTGGTACACCAGAAAAACCTCAAAACATCAACTTAGGTCTTGGTTTAAAACCTGAAGAAAGGATTTCATTCATTAAGTTGTTGAAAACATATAAAGATATCTTTGCATGGGATTATTCATATCTCAAGACATATGATACTTCCATAATTAGACATACCATACCTATGATCTCAGATGATAAGCCTATTCAACAAAAACTTAGAAAGATCCATCCAAATTTAGAAAGTCAAATTAAATCTAAATTAATTAAAATGCTCAAATCCAAAGTTATTTTTCCTGTTAGACATTCGAAATGGGTGTCAAACATGGTCCCAGTTAGAAAAAAGAATTGAGACATTAGGATTTGTATAGACTTTAGAAATTTGAATAAAGCTTGCGAAAAGGATAATTTTCCCTTGCCTACCATGGAACAGATATTACAGTCAATTGCAGGATCTGAATTGATGTCTTTTCTCGACGGATTTTCAGGATATAATCATATTATGGTACATCCAGATGATAGATTGAAGATAACATTCAGAAAAAAGTGGGGAACATACGCATATCAAAAAATGCCTTTTGGGTTGATTAATGCCGGTGCTACATTTCAACATGCTATGGATATAGCTTTCATAGGACTAATCAACAGCTTAGTTGTTATATACTTAGATGACATTACTGTTTACTCTAAGCATAGAAACAATCATGTTAATCACCTAAAACACATTTTTGAAAGGTGTAGAAAATTCGACATTTCCTTGAATCCTAAAAAATGTTATTTCGCCTTATCATAAGGTAAATTATTAGGGTTCATTGTCTCTAAAAAAGGAATCCATATTGACCCTAATAGGATCCAGTAAATTGAAAACATCCCTCTACCACACAATAAAAAACGATGCAATCATTTTTAGGACAAATTAATTTTGTAAAAAGATTTGTTCCTGATTTTTCACAAATCATCTTATCTTTGCAATCAATGATTAAGAAAAAATCAATTTTTAAATGGAGAAAAGATGAGAGAAATTATTTTGAGTTAACTAAGAAAGCCATCATTGAAGCTCCTTCTTTAACAACTCCTGATTTTCTTAAGCCATTTGTATTATATACATTTTCTTCTGATACATCATACGCAACAGTTTTGACACAGCTAAATGATCAAAACATTGAAGCACCAATTTCATTTTTTAGTTCTAACCTTCAAGGTGCTGAGTTAAATTATTCAGCTGCGAAAAAACAAACTTATGTTGTATTTAAAGCTTTGAAACATTTTAGACCTTTTCTCCTAAAAACACATACTAAAATAATAGTACCTTACTCAGCAGTAAGGCAATTATTAATCCAACGAGAAGTAGGAGAGAAGAGAGCAAACTGGGTCACTACACTTCAAGAATATGATGTAGAGATACATCCTGCTAAAATTGTCAAAGGACAAGGTCTTTGCAGGATGTTAACTGGAGCCTCTCATTTACTAATAGAAGAAGATCAATCAAATGAAATACAACTGTCCGAGGTAAGCCTAAACGATTCTCAGTCACAATATGCTGATCTGAAATTTTTCTTAAAAAATGGATATGCTCCATTATATCTCAATTATATAGAAAAGTGTGCTCTGAGGCTTAAAGAAAATCAATATCAACTCATAGATGATGCGCTATTTAGAAAGAATTATGATTCTGTATTATTGAGATGTTTAGAGAAAACTGAAGCTGAAAAAGTAATGCAGGAATTACATGATGGACTAGCTGGAGGTCATTTCGGAGGAAACACCACAGCTCATAAAACACTGCATGCTGGTTACTATTGGCCAAATCTATTTAAAGATGCACATGAATACGCGAGAAAATGCAAAGTGTGTCAAACTGCAGCAGGGAGAGAAAGGAAAGCAACATTTCCACTACAACCAGTAAATATCCAACAACCATTCGAACAATGGGGGTTAGATATCATAGGTGAAATAACTCCAAACTCTTCTAAACAACATAAGTATATTCTAACTGCAACAGATTATTTCACAAAATGGGTAGAAGCTATCCCATTAAAGGTGGTTAATACACGAAGTATTACAGATTTTATTGATCAGTTCATAATCACCAGGTTTGGCTTCCCATCAGCTTTGATATTTGATAATGCATCTTACTTTTCTGGAAATTCTATGATAGAATTTGCTTTGAAAAGAGGTTTTAAATTAAAATACTCAGCTAACTATTATCCACAAGGTAATGGATTAGCTGAATCTACAAATAAAAACCTTATCAAAATCATCAAACGAACTATAGAACAAAATCATAAAAATTGGCACAAAGCACTATTATTTGCTCTTTGGGCAGACAGAATCACCCATAAAGCCTCAATAGGTACTTCTCCATTTGTTTTAGTTTATGGGAAAGAAGAAGTTCTATCCACAAATATAACAATACCATCATTTGCTTTAGTGCAATTTATTGATGAAAATCCTTCGTCTTCCCTTCAACTTAGACAAGATCAAATCCTTAAAATGGAAGAAAAGAGAGAAAAAGCCAAAGCTATACATGCTCATCATCAACAAATAGTGAAAGCCTCGTTTGACACAACATCCACCAATTCAAAAGCTTTTGAAATAAGAGACCTTGTTTTGAAATGGGATAAGGAACATGAGGAAAAAGGTAAGCATACCAAATTACAAATATTATGGCTTGGTCCATTTCAAATCATTGAGAAAATATGCTTATCCACCTTTTTGATGCAAGACTTATCAGGTAAGAAAGATTCCTTGCCTGTGAATGGTCAAATTCTTAAAAAATATTTCTCTTAGATCAAGCTTTAAAATTTATTTTTGCTTTAGGAAAATAAAAAGTTGAAAATAGCATCATTTTTGGTTGATTCAAATTTTCAAAATTTTTGATAAATTATTTTGATCTTTCGCTTCTATAAATAAGTGAAGAAAAAAGATGATTATAACTATGAGAATTGAATAAACTTTATTTTTTTGAAATAATTTGAAATTTACTAAAGGCATTTACTTTACGAAAAGACTCTTGATATCATAAAATATAGTTGTTATGTATGAGTCAAAAAAGAAAACTTTCAACTTAGCAAGGATTCTCTACAAAAAGGTATCTACCAACTCTATAATTATCATCCATAACTCTTAAACAAGCTAATGATTCATCCCATCTGATAAAATTTCTTCTTCAAAGTATAATTCAAAAAAGAAAAAGAAATATATACATTGTACAAATTCAAAAGAAAATAAGTCTCATCACGAGCTTGTTTATCATGATCATAGAGAAATAATCTAGACTGATATTACCAATACTGCATGTTACAACAGGGTAATAGCTAAATGATTATAGAAAATCAATAGACAAGGGGTCTCATTACAAGCCAGCTTGTTCAATCTAAATTACTATCAGTGAATGACATTGTCACTATCAGGCCACCAAACCTGGATAATGATTTTGAAAATGTGTCAAAGAAAAAGAAATTCAATTACATGTCAGATTACGTTTTGAAATAAGAAATCAAATTCAAATGGGACCATGAATTATTATTGGTTAAAAGATAACCCTGTCGAGGCTATAAACGCATGCTGGCAACATTGGCTCTATCTGTGATAAATGAGTAAAAATCTATGAAACCAATTTTAGAGAATACCTACTTTATCTTTTTAAATATGAGTACTGATTGATATAGATACCTATGTATTATCATTGAAGGGGTTAATTAAGAAGAAATGAGATAGGTAAATAGATTATATTATGAAAAAACACTATTTAATTCATGAATCATACTATTTTTATTCTTATATCTTTTTCTTGTTTTGAAAGTTTAGAAATATCAAAATAAACCAATCAGAGATATCTCGTTCTCCCAAGTGAATCGCCAATTGTTGTGCTATGCAACAACTTCCCCCATTTTTATTTTCAAAATAATCTAGACCTTTGATAAATAGAAATAGGGACCCTTCTTAAAAATGTATTTTTCATTTTAGATAAAAAATCAAACTCCAAAAACATTATTGATTTTTTTAAATAAAAACATAAAAAACAAAAAGAAATTAATAAAAACATCCTCAAAATTACCCTATTGCAAATCACATCCCGCATAATATTTTCTCATTAAAAGATAAGTAACAAAATAGCGAAATCCCGATTTTGCGATCAACGATCGAAGTTTCGCAAGCGACAACTTAAATCGCACTTCACGAATATATGTTTAAAACTTTAAGCAGACTTTACCAAAGTTTTGATATTGTGACAACTTCGATTTTGCGATATTCCGATACTACTATTTTGCGATTTCGCGATATCGCGAAACCGCGTAAACAAAATGTAATGCACTTCATAAAGATGAATTCAAAGGGCGCGATGCGATGGATTTGATGGGTTTTAATAAAGGTTTTTTACATGAAAATAAATCATATCAGAAACAATTAAGTGTGTTTTATCATCCCAATGCAAATAGTTATTGTTTGGTTACAAATAATTAATGGAACAGCTGCTTCCCGGATCTTTTCTTTTCAAATTGGTTATTTCAAATATATCTTCCATCATTTGATCATTACTCTGTTTTAATAGGGATTTTCCTTCAAGATATGTCCATCCGCAAAGTAATGCAAAAGCACAGCAAACAGATTGTTGCAGAAGTGGAATACACAAAAATGTCGCCGATAGTCTAAGATACAGTCTGCACTGCCGATGGAGGTGCTACAAAGTGGCAAGCTCTATACCATTCTCGAAGACGAAGAACCTGAATTAGTGAAGGTTAAAGCAATTGTTGATGATGCAAGACCCTCAAATTTACAGTTTAAAGATATTGCATGCTCCTTCCTTCATTGGATAGTAGCAAGGGCCACTCTTTTACCATATACCGACATGATTAGGTGGTTGTTAACAATTCAACAATCAAGGACAGACAATTAAGAACCGCTAAGAATGAAATCTTAGGTTCTTTCAGAGCTGAAGATTTGAAAGTCATGTACAAGATACCTGACCCACAAGACATCTATGATAATAGATTTGTTGAGAAATTTGAAAATAACAATGAGGACCCTTTCAAGACAATTCAAGGTTGGAGGAAATTGGATAACAAGTTCAAACATGAGAAATCAAGTATGTATCCTATCGCCTCACTGGCAAATCCCTACAATTTTGCAGCCGCGATGCTATGCAGATTATATGGTCTCCCTAATAATACCAAATTCCCCATAAATTGGATTCCCCTGATTGATTCCCGCGTTAATTCCCACATGATGAATTGGGCAACCATTCTTTCTGAAAATCTAGCTAAAGCGATTAATGAATGTCGCCAAACAAGAGCTTTTTCCTCCAAACCCGTCCCCCAATTTTTCATGAGTGCATATATTTTTGATGCTATCTGTTTTTCTACCAGTTTTCCAGTTATGTGTTGGAAATGGACTCCCGAGGATCCCGCCTTATTCATTTGAGTCATAAAGAGATATGGGAGCATAATTATGCACCACATTTTCACAGGCTATGTTATGGAGTTGTATTATCGTTACATCAATTAATGTTTGATAGAGTGAGCCCTAGGTTCACTAAGGAAGCCCTTGCAAACCTTCAAATGATAGGGAGATGTTTTATCGAAGAATAATTTTCATATATCAAAGTATTTGGAAGCTCTACTCCCCCACATATTCTCCCTTTGTATGTTTCTGATAAATTAATGGCGAGAGAAGTCGCTTACCAAACTGTTGGTAATGGACTTACTAAATCTTTGAAGGAGAGTAAAAAATCTTTATGGCCAAGTTTTCCAATTCAATGTGGTACATTCACCCTCAGTAATTTCAATCATGCATTGAAATAATGTGAGAAGATTGAGCTTTTGAAGCTCCCCGTTTTACCCTCAAGGCAGTTCGACCCAGAGAATATTGCTAACAAGTTTACTCAGTCAGTTAAAGTCAAACCTATCATACACACAGATGATAGATTTGAATACATTTTGCAATCTGTTATAACTTTTGAAGAAGTTCAAGATTTTGTCAAATTGAATCTAAATCCAGAAGAATTACAGAGATTCAATGGATACAGAGAACAAAGGCTCAGACGTATCCCTCAAAATGTCTTGGTTACTAGTTATATAACTGAAGCAAGCAAAGAAATCAGAACAGAACAAACAGATTCACAAAATCAAAGTGAACTAGATAAATTCTAGATTTCAGCTAGTAACACATTGATAAATACCCCAGAGGTATCATCTTCACAGAAAGATATGGATTTTCAGACTCCACAAGGACAAATCGTTTCAGGAAAAGAAATCATTGAAACTCCTGGGATAACCTCCCAAGATACAAAAGTCATTCATGTGTTTCCTACTGATGATATTGTTCTGAAGGTAACTGATATCCCTCCACTCGATGTATTCTACAACCCTCTTCATAAAGTTGTAGTAAGGAAGCAAAGAAAAAGGAGAAGGATTGAAACACCTCCTGGAAATGAAGTTATGGAAGTTGTATGGAAAGACACTCCTTCAAATCCAATTGAAAATCTAACTCGACTGTCACAATTTGCTGGAGCATATACTACTGCAACAATGGATAAGGCAGCCGAAGTATCCATTCTGGTTTAAGAAAAGGATGATAAAATCATGCAGCTACAACAACAACTAGATGAGGAAAGAAATAGTCTAAATCAGAAGGTAGAGCAACAACTCCTCAAATTTCAGCAAGATATGGAAGTGCTTAAGATAAGTTATGAAAATGACTTATCTAGAAAAAACACACTGATTAAAGAATTGAGAGAAGATCTTACAAAATATGAAGGTATTCCTACTGCAGAGGAATTAATAAAGGAAGCATTGGAATTGAATGCCTTACTCTCAAAACAACAAAACTTGTTTATCTTACAAATGTCAGAGATAATCTCACACTTGGAAATTAGTGAACAGTTGACCAATACAGTCATTGACCAGAGAATTGAGTTTAATGAACTCAATACCAAAATTTATGATTATATTGAATGGCAGGATTCAGAGGAAGGGAGAAAGTCAAGTATCCCAAAGATCAAAGAAAATTTTAAGGATATCCTTTTTACTAACTAGGATGCACAGGTAAAATAGGCAGAATTTGCCATAGCCAGAGCATTAGGTATATCAAAGAGTATGGTCAAAATGATTAACCACATGTTGCATACCTTTGGTTTGACTAAAGAAGGAAATCACAAATCAATTCCTGATCTCAGATAGAGCAAAGTTGGAAAAACACAGGTCAACTTTGGGAAGAAACGCTTACACAGCTGAAAAAGATTGATTGGAAATCATACTGGAAGTTACTGGTTAAGCTACATAGTCAAGTAATTACATTGAATTTCTCTCTGGATTCCATATAGAAAATGCAGCCACTTTTGCATGATGTTATATTTACTAGGCAGATGAAGACACAGTTCTGGAAGCCTCCACAAGTTCAACCAATGTCTGATATTTGTGAGCAGAAAAGCAGAGTTGGTAGTAATCTATCATCGGGCATGATTATAAGTTAGTTTGTTTTTAATAATTTCAATTTTAGCAATTGGACACTAGGAATGAGGAAAGTTGTTTGGAACCACCTCATAGAATATTTTGTATAATCTATTTTTTTAAGTAGTTAATTTAGTATTTAAACCCTTCTCTTGAATTTAGAGAAGGGTCCATAGTTTTTATTGAGAACATTTACAAAGAATGATTTATTGTAAGTTTGTGAATTCCTTGATAAAATAATGGAACACGACCTTTTCAGTTATATATCATTTTGTTGATCACTGTTGATGCACTTTTGTATTCTCTGAAAAACTTATTGATAGAAGGATTGATTGTGGCCTATTATCAATGATCAGATGAACATGACAACACACATCTGGTACTATTATTATGTATGCTAAACGATGTTTTAAACATTAGTGATAAGTCTAGCTTTCATGAATTATGTATGAAATTAATTCTTTACGATTTGAAATATCGGTTGCACTATTGTATGATATAAAGATAGAAATTGATTTGTTTCATATATGATCATCATAATATATGCGATATGTTTCACATCTTCTTTTTGATTAACTATTTCTCAAAGAATCATCTTACAAAAGTATTAATTCTATTAAGTTTTGATTGATCTAAATCATCACGAATTGAATAGATATCATTCTAGGTCGCATAAAATTAGCATTTATCGAGTTAGATTAGATTAGACTTAATTCAAAGTTTTTCATTTTAGAATAAATGTTTTAGATTTAAGTTATTGTTCCGCAAAACCCGCAAATCATTTGAGAAAAACCCGACAATCATATAAAACCCACCAAATGCGGGAAAGCTGGTGCCATTACACCGGTCAGGTCCCTTATCCCAAACGGAAAAGGAATTGCTTTAAGGTCCGGATAGGAGTGGTTATCCCCCTTGTTGTTGCCACAGTTACGAGGCCTCAACACAACCTTAAGAGCTTCAAATGGAAAATTGATTCCATTAGAAAATTATCAAGAAAAATTATGGAATATAGCTAAAGATACATTCAAATTTGCTAAAGTAAGAGGACAAATAAGTGGAGAAGCTTTCATGGAGGGACTGCAGTACGATATCCATAATCAGCACGAAATTCATCATCTATTCCTCAGTAAGCCGCTTACCCATAAGTAGATGAAATATTTAGAAGCATGGTAAATTTTTCTATTCCAAGTGAAGAGTGATTGGATAAGATACTGGAGTTGATCGATTAAAGGTAAACATAAAATCCTGCAGTTTCGGGAACAAAAAAACAAAAGAAGCCGACAAGTAGCTACAGTGAGAAACCACTTCCCTCCAAAGATTCAATAGAACAACTGAAATTCTTCAGGATTCTTGTTTTTTAGTTCTATTTCAGAAATATCTATATCTTTGTTAGATATTATTTTGTAATCAATTGATTTTTGGAATATGAAGTTAGTTCAATAGAAATTCTATAAATATTTTGTAATAATACTTAGAAAGGGTTGGAGATTGAAAAAGAGAAGACCTTTTTTATTGTAAGCTGTGAATTTCACTTGAAGTAATAAATTTCAGAAATACAAAGGCAGTTTGTTCTAGGATTCTTGTGTCAAACAAATGGTGATGTTTTCCTCATGTTAATTTATCCTTCTTTTTGAGTTTTTCACATGGATTTATTTTCCTGATTATTGCAAGAAGATAAAGAGTTGAATTTACTTTTTGTACTCTGCTGTGGCTTGTTTAAAACAATCTGAATGTTTTCTTCTGAGTTTAAACATAAAATTCATTTAAGTATGCTTTATATTTAATTGATCATTTTTTTCTTCTTCTCAATCACACTATAAAATATCTTAAGATACAGGAGTTTGCTTTCCTCGCCATGTTTCAACTACTCTATTATTTTTTCATTGATTACCTGAGAATTTTAATGACTCCATGCCCAATGGAATTTTCCTTCATTTTAAAACCAAAAATTTTAAAAATATATCTTGAACTCTAATATATAGCCTAAAATCTTGAAAGTAGAAATGAAATCATACAGAGAGAGCCCTCTCTGAAGCTGGAAGGGCTCGATCCCATCTTTAAAAGTGGTTTGTGGTTACCTTTGTAATTTTCCTCCTCAACCTAGGAAAAATACGAAGTGCTAACAAAATCCACTGGAACAGTTTGTTGTTGCTCCCTCAATCATTGATGCTCTCCTTCTTTGGCTCAAACTCCTCTTCCGGATGAATCTTTGCAACTAGATAGCTCAATCTGCCAAGAAACTTGCTCTCCCAGTGTCTCACATCTGTGTCTAACTCCATCCCATCGATTTTCTCTTAGAATCTCTCGTTGGAGCACCAATGACCATGATTAAATTGTTAAATTGTAAGCCTCTAGATAATTCTCGATCGTTCTCGGTTAATTGTTGTTAATTAATCGATTTTCTAAGTTAGACTTTCACATTTTTTTAATGGTATTGATCGATCAACTTAATTGAGTGGTCTCTGGGTGTTTTCTCTCCCAAAACATTTTATAGGTTTGGATATCTTGTGCTCACGAGCCTCTCGCACAAATCGAGACTAGAACACATGTTCGATGCTGCATAAAAATTCATGACATTCATGTTCCCTCTTAGTGAGGAAGGTGTTCTTTCTTCTCCACTCCACTACTATGCTCATCGACTTGATGAATATACGAAGTCTATAGTTGGACCACCTCACGTTGTTGATGTCCCAATAACTATGTTACAAATAGCTCTTCTTTGTATGTTATCTCGAGGTTTTCCTTGAAGTTGTGGAAAAAGTAAGCCCGAGTAACCACAAACCAACCTTCGGATGCGAATCTAGCCGATACGCATCCGGAGAGAAACTCTCTCTTTAAAATTTAGCTTTGTTCTTAGAAAGTTTTAGGCTAGTTATAAGTCCAAGAAATTTGGTTTGAATTTGGATGGTGGAATCCGCCAACTGAGGGCAAGATCGAGTATTTTTAGGCCATTGGGCTATGGAGTCGAAAGGATGGCTTTACTGGATTAAGTTTTTACACATAAGATGGCTTTGCAGGGCAAGATAGCCAAATAGAGAACAATTTTAGATATTAAAGTGAATGAAATGGATTTTTGAAGGGATGAAAGGCAATTAAGAATCTTTCAACATGTTCAAAGAAAGGAAGTGAATGATTACAAATAAAGTGCAATTAAGAATTATTTACTATAGTAATCAAAATGTTTAAACCAACGAAACAAGAGAAATTAAGAATTCATTGTTTATAACCAATTTAGAAGAAAACATTTAGAATGATCACAATTGAAATCAGAGTACACTTAAGCAATTTCTGATTTATTCTTTTTTGTCAATTATTCAGAAATGGAACACAGTGATATAGTAAACATATATAAAACTTAAAACACAGGGTAGAAATGACTTATTGAACTGTAGTCCGACACATGAATCCTGAAAAAAGTTTTGAGCTTCAAATCATCATCCAGCAAGCCACAAAGAAATTACTCCGAAAGCACTTTTATTCCAAAAAACCAATGTTACAGCAAAGTAGAAAGAATCCACCCCCAATACTCCAATTGAGGGAGTATTTATACAAATTCTAAAATAAATATCTTGAAAAAATATCAAGATTAGTTCACAAATCTCTCCAAATATTTTACATAAATAGAACTTAAGTAAAGGAAACTCAAACTAATGCATCTATTTGGCACTATTTCTTATAGATAGGTGATGACAAAGAATATAATTTGAATTTTATCCCACTCTTAGTTGATGATGAGGCATCCAAGTCACTAACTGTTTCCTTTCTTTGTGCATTCTACTCCAACAATTCTGCAAACTTGGGGTCCAATGATACATTTGTATTTCTCAATCCGTAATATATATGTAAAAAGTGAAAGAGGTTATTGTGGATCAATATGTTGGTGAGATAAACCTCTTTAATTTTCCGAAAATGCCTCTCCAGCTGTGCACAATAGGCTCTGTACAAATATGTGTAAAACAGAGTTTTACAAAGTCTGAAAAATAGCCTATAAAGATGTGCATTTATCTCTCATTCTGAAATCACTGTGAAAAACGTGAGATAGGTTTTTGTAGATGGGTATCTTAGGAACAAAAACCTCCTTCAGTTTTGTATGATGTATTTTGGATTGGCCACAATATTCTCTGCAAAATGATGACTTAACTGGAATTTTCTGCAAAAAGTGCTTTCCAACATTGTTTAATATTTCCAAAACCATAATAATTGTTAGAAAAGTGAAAGGGGTTTTTGTAGATGGTCCTCTTAAGAACATAAACCTCCTTCAGTTTTTAAAAATTCATCTTGTATTGATCGCAATAGTTTCTGCAAAACAATGACTAAAGCATGAAATTTCTACAAAAATGTTCCATCTTGTTGTGTTTTTCATCTTTTCACCTTTTTGTTCTTTTGACTGTTTTACTTTCACTTTAGACAAAATTCAATGTTGGTGAAAGTATTTTCATTTTTTTTTACCATTTTATTGCCTCTGTATTTACTTTTACTTTTTACCTTTGACTGCTTTGTAACTTCATTTTAACTTTCACTTTGACTTTTACCTGATACACTTTAACCACTGATACTCTTTAAACTGTTCTTTCTTGTGTCATTTGCCTTCAATGTGTAGTTTGGGTTTTTTCTTGCATGCTGTTTCAACGGTAAATCGTTTAATATTTAATATCTGTTTCCTTTGTTTGTCTTTCAACTGTATGTTTTATCTTCCATCTTTGTTTGAATAGATTTAATAACACTCTTGGAGTAAACAAGTCTTATGACTAGTATTAAGACTGTTTATCCAAGGATTTGGTCTTCTGATCACCTGTAAAACAAAACAAATTGTTAAGAAAGCATTGGTTTCCAGGGGAGGTCGAAAATGTTTCATTTGATTTTGAGAGGTCTGTGGAGTGAATATAGAATGATTTTTTGGAGGTAAACCATGTTTGAATTGGTTAACAGAGGCTTTAGGTGGCGTAGCTGGGTTACAAAGGGTTTATTGCATCGTAGTCTGCGTCATTCACTTTGTGCACAATATAATGAAAAAGACGCGGGTTCTTTTGTTTATTTGCAAAGTCAATGGATGGCAGGATTTTTTATTATTTTTATGGGATGACGTCATCAATGGTACGGGAAGGACATGTCACCGGGGTCGGGTGGTAAGCGATTTTATTCCGCACCGCTTTCGGGAGTTGGTGGTATTTGGTGAAATGGTAGCGATAACACTGGTTGAATGACACGTGGTAGGGACACTGTTTGGAAACCACTTTGATTTCGCATGCTAATTGTCGGACAACGGATGGGCAGCGGAATCATTGTGGGTCATAGATATCGACTGGAGGGATCGAACGGTGGTCTGAAAGGGAAGTGGCGGGGGAGTTAATGCGCGGGCCCGACACGATTAATTATAAGTTAATCATTCCGGGAGGGTTTTCATTGGAGTTTAAACTATTAATTAATCCAGATGATTAATTAATCTCGGTGGTTTAATAAGGGTCGGGGTTATGAAGACTTGGGTTTTATTTGTTTTTTCGTTTAAAACATAAAATATATGTTTAAACCTTTTTTCAAATATTTTTTATTATATGGTAATAAATTAATGAAATTTATTAACCATAGGGGGCGGGGATAGTTTATAAGGATATGTTTTTAACCAAAGGGAGTATATATTGGGTTTTTGTTTAAAAAAATAGGGAATAAATACTTTGGTTAAAAATCATAATAAGAGGTTTTTTGGGGATATTATTATAAAAGGGATTTATAGATAATACGATAAGGTATTTCCACTAAGGAGTTAATATATAAAGTTAGAAATTAACATGAAAAATGAGAGAAAGCGCTAAGTATAAAACACCATAATAATGTATTTAACTTATGCTTTGCGTGAAATGGATTTTTTAGGGATCATTACATGTTTTTCCTAAGTAAAATGGGATTTTGCTTAGGAAAATATTTTTATGAATGAATGAGTATGATGATGAATATTTTTAAATACTAAGATTTTCTCCAATTATTGGACCGAGGGTCCGGTCCCTCCAAAAGTCAAGGAAATGCCTTGAGCCCCTTTAATCTTCAAATTCCTTAGCACTTTGGGGGAAATTAATAAAATTGTTAGGGAAAAAGTGAGAGGGGAAGTTAATGATTTTGACTTTGCTTTACTCTGAAATTCTGCCAATGTAGTGTTCTCTGCACTTGGTAATGAAAATAAAGGATTAAACACATTTAGCACCATCATTCATCACATGAAACTTTGCAACACCATCTACCTACCCTATCTACTTTACTCTACCATTTTCTCTTCTTTATTAGGGTGCACTTAGGCTGGCAAACCCTTATCAATATTCTTTTTCTTTTACATGGAAAATCTGTCTAATTCTACACTTATTACATCCAAGGGCTCAGATTAAACTGTTGAGCACCTTTTATTAACTCTACCTATCTACTTATCTGCCAAGATTAAACAGTTTGGTCAGATATTTATTCTCTATTCTATAACATGAAATTGAAATATGAATAAGTCAAGTTTAAACAGTTTGACCCTTCATAAATTGTGGCAAAAGTTTGACAAGCTGCACACAATTGCTTATTTACAAAAATGAAATAGTAGTGGCATTTGGATTTGCACACTTTCCTTGGTCTATTTTTGTTTGGGGTTCATTTCTTTCACTTTTTTTGACCAATTTATTTTTTCTTACCCTTTGATTTTTCTTTTAGGGTATACCCTCTTTACATTTTTTAAATTTTTTGATTTTTTGGTTTTTCAAGAATATGGAACACCTTTGCACAAGAAAAAGGTTTGAACATATTGCATAGTTCAATCAAGAAAATCATGAAAAATGACACCTATTGGTATAGGAGTCTAACACTAGCTCCACTTGGGGATGGCTTTTCCTTGTGAAAAGTCAAGAACAGCAGGTCAGATGCCTCAACCAGTTTTCAAACTCAACCATATAATCTCCTTCTTCTGGTGGCTTTATTGTATATATGATAGTGAAACCTTTGAAGCTTAGGGCCCTCACTTTGGGCTTCAACTCCAAGAAGTCACCATGCAATCAACACTTAAAACTTTGTTTCCTAGTTGGAAATCTTCTGCCTTGGTCCAATCCCAAACATGCATTTGTTGTGGCTGAAAATCTTGAATTGAATATAGTCCTTTTTCTACAACCTGAAATTTGATCTGAAACTGAAACAACACACAAAAAATTTCAAACCAACTTAATGAAAAACTAACTGAAAATTGAAAACAACAAAATGCTCGAAATTCTGATCTTATTAGCACTCATTTACCTACTCTAATCTACTAAAAATCTTATTGAATTAGATAATACAAAAATTCCAATGAAGCCAACCAAGTAGATGTAACAATAAATGGTTAACTTGATTGCTTATGATCAAAATTGGAAGCATATTATGATCATGTGCCTTTATAATCAACGATAAGATGTGAAATGGAAATTGTTGATATATTTGATCCTCATAGATAAAACATGTTTGCGAATTTGAGGTAAAAATATTCTCCATATAATTTGTTATAGGATCATTAAAAGCATAATGTATGATTTGTGTTTCTAGGCCTTCAATGACTAGTTGCTCAGTTGTATTCTGAATATTAATCCTTGAAACTATTTCCTCAGTCTTGTGTTTGAAAGAACAATCATCCTCAATATGCAGGTCAAAAGATAGTACAATTTCCTCTTGCTTTGGAGAAGGAATATTTTTAAAGAATTCTTTAGGATTTCGGAAATTGTATGACTGAATTTGAGAATGCAAAAGTTTGATTTCATTTTCATAATTTTCGCAAATTATATCAAGAAGCCATTTTTTAACTTGAGGAGAACATTTTCTTGATTTAAAAAGAATAAATAAATCTCTTATAAAATCCACATCAAACTGAAGTTTTGATAACTCATCCCTGAATTCATTTAAAATTTCATCAAATGAAAGATTTTCCACAAACCCTGTCATCTAGTATCACTATTAGTGCTTTGGAATATGGATTATTTGGTTGTGGAATTTCTCTGAAACTTGAAGCTCTGGATCTCTGATCAACAGTGTCTTGATTGGAAAATGATATCAAAAGAGTCAGAAGAATGATGCTCAAATGTGCATGGCGATTTTATATTTACAATTTTCAAAAGAGATAAATTAAAACTACTCTAAGATCTTCTCTAAAATACAATATACATTGGAAAACTCTATCAATTTAGAAAGAACATAATGTCTTGGATAACAATCCAAGTTGAAAGCCTGATCTTTCCATATTGTTCTTCCAGGTTCATTCCTCCAGTGGAGTCTTAGTAGTGAAATTGATTTTGGAGTCGCTAGGTGGATGATTTTAACCTTTGTGTGTCTGATCCCTGTCCACCATCATAGATCAGATCTAGCTACGTAAAGTATTTCACGAGATAAAAAGGTTAGTCTTCCCCGGTCGAGTTTTCTAGATAAGGATTTTTTTGGTTTGATAGATGGAAAATACAACGAACAAATTCTTGAGAAATTTAAGATTTTTTTTTTTTTTTTTGATTAAAATTTTCTCAAAGATTTATTAAACTAGAGAATCATTTTAATATTTTGAAACAAGGTTAGATTTATAAGCTAAACAGAGAGATAGGCTGAAGCAACATTTATTTACTATGAAGTTGCGGAGCAAAAAGCTTGGCTAAAAGGCTACTGAGCGATCTTCGGGCTGCAAATACATGTATAAGAAAACAATAGTAACGGTAAAAGCAGTTGGTCCCACGATTATGGTCGCCACTATGTTATCACTCATGTTTTCCTTGAAGTTGTGGAAAAGGAAAGTATACCCGAGGTAACCACAAACCAACCTTCAGATGCAGAATCTAGCCAATCTGCATCCAGAGAGGGCTCTCTCTTTATGATTTATCTTTGTTCTTAGAAAGTTTTAGGCTAGGTATAGATCCAAGAGTTTTGTTTGAAAATGGTGGAATCCACAAACTAAGGGCAAGGTTGAAATTTTTCAGTCCATTGGGCTATGGAGTCAAAGGATGGCTTTACTGGATTTCTATTCTACACACAAGATGGCTTTGCAGGGCAAGATAGCCAGACAGAGGACAATCCTTAAAATTTAAAGTGGATGGGATGATTTTGAAGGGATGAAAGGCAGCTAAGAATCTTTCACCATGTTCAAAAGAAAGAAATGAAATGACTACAAACAAAGAGCAATGAAGAATTCTTTATTATAGTAATCAAAAATGTTTAAATTAGCAAAGCAAGAGCATTTAAGAATTCATGCTTATAACCAATTTAGAGGAAAACATTAAGAATAATCACATCTGAAATCAGAGTACAATTAAGTAAATTCTGATTCAATCCTTTATGTAAATTATTCAGAAATGGACACAATGATAATATAAACAGATATAGAACTTAAGACATAGGATAGAAAGACTTATTGAACTGCAATCTGACACATGAATCCTGCAAAAAGTCCTGAGCTTCAAATTGTCATCCAGCAAGCCACAAATAAATTTCTCCAAAACACTTTTATTCCAAAAACATCAATGTCACAGCAGAGTAGTAGAATCCACCCAAAATACTTCCAAGAGTGAAGTATTTATACAAATTCTAAACTAAAATATCTTGAAAAAATATCAAGATTAGTTCACAAATCTCTCCAACTATTTTACATAAATAGAACTTAAGTAAAGGACACTCAAACTAATTCATCTATTTGACACTATTTTGTATGGATAGGTGATGACAAAGAGGATAATTTTAATTTGATCCAACTCTTAGTTGATGATGAGGCATCCAAGTCACTAACTGCTTCCTTTCTTTGTGCAATTCTGCTCCAACAATTCTGCAAATTTGGGGTCCAATGATACATTTATATTTCTCAATCCGTAATAGATATGTAAAAAGTGCAAGAGGTTATTGTAGATAAATATTTTTGTGAGATAAAACTCTTTCAATTTCCTAAAATTCCTCTCCAGCTATGCACAATAGGCTCTGCAAAAAGATGTGTAAAACAGAGTTTTACAGAGTCTGAAAAATAGCCTCTAAATATGTGCATGTATCTCTCAGTCTGAAATCAATGTCCAAAAACTGAGATAGGTTTTTGTAGATGGGTATCTTAGGAACAAAAACCTCCTTCAGTTTTGTAAGATGTATTTCGGATTGGCCACAATATTCTCTGCCAAATGATGACTTAACTGGTATTTTCTGCAAAAAGTGCTTTCCATCATTGTTTAATATTTCCAAAACCATAATAGCTGTTAGAAAAGTGAGAGAGGTTTTTGTAGATAATCCTCTTAAGAACATAAACCTCCTTCCATTTTTCAAAATTCATCTTGGATTGATCACAATAGTTTCTGCAAAACTATGACTAAAATATGCAATTTCTGCAAAAATGTTCCTTCTTGTTGTATTTTTCATCTTTTCACTTTTTTGTTCCTTTGACTGTTTTACTTTCACTTTAGATAAACTTCAATGTTGGTGAAAGTATTTTCATCTCTTTTTACCATTTTACTGCCTCTGTAATTACTTTTACTGTTTACCTTTGACTGCTCTGTAACTTCATTTTAACTTTCACTCTGACTTTTACCTTATACACTTTAACCACTGATACTCTTTAACTGTTATGCTCTCTAACCTCTGTTTGAATATATTTGATAACACTCTTGGAGTAAATAAGTCTTATGACTAGTATTAAGACTGTTTATCCAAGGATGTGGTCTTCTGATTACCTGTAAAACAAAACAAATTGTTAAGAAAGCATTGGTTTGCAGGGGAGGTCGAAAAGGTTTCATTTGATTTTGAGAGGTCTGTGGAGTGAATCTAGAATGATTTCTAGGAGGTAAACCATGCTCGAATTGGTTAACAGAGGCTTCAGGTGGCGCAGCTGGGTTACAAAGGGTTTTACTGCACAATCAGGTGAAAATGAGCAACACTAGGGTGTTTGTGTTTAAACGGGTAAACGGTTGATATTGGCGGGTAAGCTTTGAATGAACAGTGATTTGAACAGGTACTGGTTGAGGCGGAAGAACACTAGAATCCTTGACTTTCGATTCTCTTTAGCAGAGTAACGGTCGATAGGTTTCAACAGTTGGTTTTTGGATTTTCTTTGCATGGGACTGTGGTCTTTCACTGTACACGAGATAATGAAAAAGACGCGGGTTCTTTTGTTTATTTTCAAAGTCAATGGGTGGCGGGATTTTTTATTATTTTTATGGGATGACGTCATCAATGGTACGGGAAGGACATGTCACCGGGGTCGGGTGGTAAGCGGTTTTATTCCGCACCGCTTTCGGGAGTTGGTGGTATTTGGTGAAATGGTAGCGATTCCACTGGTTGAATGACACGTGGTAGGGACACTGTTTGGAAACAACTTTGATTTCGCACGTTAATTGTCGGACAACGGATGGGCAGCGGAATCATTGTGGGTCATAGATATCGACTGGAGGGATCGAACGATGGTCTGAAAGGGAAGTGGCGGGGGAGTTAATGCGCGGGCCCGACACGATTAATTATAAGTTAATCATTCCGGGAGTGTTTTCATTGGAGTTTAAACTATTAATTAATCCAGATGATTAATTAATCTCGGTGGTTTAATAAGGGTCGGGGTTATGAAGACTTGGGTTTTATTTGTTTTTTCGTTTAAAACATAAAATATATGTTTAAACCTTTTTTCAAATATTTTTTATTATATGGTAATAAATTAATGAAATTTATTAACCATAGGGGGCGGGGATAGTTTATAAGGATATGTTTTTAACCAAAGGGAGTATATATTGGGTTTTTGTTTAAAAAAATAGGGAATAAATACTTTGGTTAAAAATCATAATAAGAGGGTTTTTTGGGGATATTATTATAAAAGGGATTTATAGATAATAGGATAAGGTATTTCCACTAAGGAGTTAATATATAAAGTTAGAAATTAACATGAAAAATGAGAGAAAGCGCTAAGTATAAAACACCATAATAATGTATTTAACTTATGCTTTGCGTGAAATGGATTTTTTAGGGATCATTACATGTTTTTCCTAAGTAAAATGGGATTTTTCTTAGGAAAATATTTTTATGAATGAATGAGTATGATGATGAATATTTTTAAATACTAAGGTTTTCTCCAATTATTGGACCGAGGGTCCGGTCCCTCCAAAAGTCAAGGAAATGCCTTGAGCCCCTTTAATCTTCAAATTCCTTAGCACTTTGGGGGAAATTAGTAAAATTGTTAGGGAAAAAGTGAGAGGGGAAGTTAATGATTTTGACTTTTCTTTACTCTGAAATTCTGCCAATGTAGTGTTCTTTGCACTTGGTGATGAAAGTAAAGGATTAAACACATTTAGCACCATCATTCATCACATGAAAATTTGCAACACCATCTACCTACCCTATCTACTTTACTCTACCATTTTCTCTTCTTTATTAGGGTGCACTTAGGATAGGAAACCCTTATCAATCTTCTTTTCTTTTACATGGAAAATCTATCTAATTCTACACTTATCGCATCCAAGGGCTCAGATTAAACTGTTGAGCACCTTTTATTAACTCTACTTATCTACTTATCTGCCAAGATTAAACTGTTTGGTCAGATATTTATTCACTATTCTACAACATGAAATTGAAAAATGAATGAGTCAAGTTTAAACAGTTTGACCCTTCATAAATTGTGGCAAAAGTTCGACAAACTACACACAATTTTGTTTATTACAAAAAATGAAATAATAGTGGCATTTGGACTTGCACACTTTCCTGGTCTATTTTTGTTTGGGGTTCATTTCTTTCACTTTTTTGACCATTTTATTCTTTTTACCCTTTGATTTTTCTTTTAGTGTATACCCTCTTTACATTTTTTAAATTTTTTGATTTTTTGGTTTTTCAAGAATATGGAACACCTTTGCACAAGAAAAAGGTTTGAACATATTGCATAGTTCAATCAAGAAAATCATGAAAAATGACACCTATTGGTATAGGAGTCTAACACTGGCTCCACTTGGGGATGGCTTTTCCTTGTGAAAAGTCAAGAACAACAGGTCAGATGCCTCAACCAGTTTTCAAACTGAACCATATAATCTCCTTCTTATTGTGGCTTTATTGTATATATGATAGTGAAACTTTTGAAGCTTAGGGCCTTCACTTTGGGCTTCAACTCCAAGAAGTCACCATCCAATCAACACTTAAAACTTTGTTTCCTAGTTGGAAATCTTCTGCCTTGGTCCAATCCCAAACATGCATTTGTTGTGGCTGAAAATCTTGAATTGAATATAGTCCTTTTTCTACAACCTGAAATTTGATCTGAAACTGAAACAACACACAAAAAATTTCAAACCAACTTAATGAAAAACTAACTGAAAATTGAAAACAAAAAAATGCTCCAAATTCTGATCTTATTAGCACTCATTTACCTACTCTAATCTACTAAAAATCTTATTGAATTAGATAATACAAAAATGCCAATGAAGCCAACCAAGTAGATGTAACAATAAATGGTTAACTTGATTGCTTATGATCAAAATTGGAAGCATATTATGATCATGTGCCTTTATAATCAACGATAAGATGTGAAATGGAAATTGTTGATATATTTGATCCTCATAGATAAAACATGTTTGCAAATCTGAGGTAAAAATATTCTCCACATAATTTGTTATAGGATCATTAAAAGCATAATGTATGATTTGTGTTTCTAGGCCTTCAATGACTAGTTGCTCAGTTGTATTCTGAATATTTATCCTTGAAACTATTTCCTCAGTATTGTGTTTGAAAGAATAATCATCCTCAATATGCAGGTCAAAAGATAGTACAATTTCTTCTTGCTTTGGAGAAGGAAGATTTTCAAAGAATTCTTTAGGATTTCGGAAATTGTATGACTGAATTTGAGAATGCAAAAGTTTGATTTCATTTTCATAATTTTCGCAAATTATATCAAGAAGCCATTTTTTAACTTGAGGAGAACATTTTCTTGGTTTAAAAAGAAGAAAGAAAGCTATTAGAAAATCCTCATCAAACTGAAGTTTTGATAACTCATCCCTAAATTCATTTAAAATTTCATCAAATGAAAGATTTTCCATAAACCCTGTCATCCAGTATCACTATTAATGCTTTGGAATATGGATTATTTGGTTGTGGAATTTCTCTGAAACTTGAAGCTCTAGATCTCTGATCAACAGTGTCTTGATTGGAAAATGATATCAAAAGAGTCAGAAGAATGATGCTCAAATGTGCATGGCGATTTTATATTTACAATTTTCAAACGAGATAAATTAAAAACTACTCTAAGATCTTCTCTAAAATACAATATACATTGGGAAACTCTATCAATTTAGAAAGAACATAATGTCTTGGATAACAATCCAAGTTGAAAGCCTGATCCTTTCATATTGTTCTTCCAGGTTCATTCCTCCAGTGGAGTCTTAGTAGTGAAATTGATTTTGGAGTCGCCAGGTGGATGATTTTAACCTTGTGTGTATGATCACTGTCCACCATCATAGATCAGATCTAAACCTGTAAAACAATTCTAAAGAAAAAGTTAGTTCTTCAGGAAACCCAATTTTGAGTATTTTATGATTATTTTGTTTTTTTGTGAATTTTCAAAACAACTTCTATGATTTCTTTAAGAGGCTTTAGATATGAGATTTAAAATTTCTTAAAGACTTATTAAACTAGAGAACTGATGAAATGTTTGAAATCAAAGCTTAGGTCATAAACTAAACAGAGATAGACTGAAGCAACATTTATTTACTTTTGCAATTGCAGAGCAAAAGCAATTTCAAAGGCTACCTGGCTGATCTTCAGGCTCTGTTTGTAGCTTATAAGCAAACAATAGTAACAATAAAATGATTCAGATCCCCAGTATGGTCACCACTATGTTATCACTCAGGTTTTCCTTGAATTTGTGGAAAAGGAAAGTATACCCGAGGTAACCACAAACCAACCTTCAGATGCAGAATCTAGCCAATCTGCATCCAGAGAGGGCTCTCTCTTTATAATTTATCTTTGTTCTTAGAAAGTTTTAGGCTAGTTATAAGTCCAAGAGTTTGTTTGAAAATGGTGGGATTCGCCAACTAAGGGCAAGGTTGAATATTTTTAGGCCATTGGGCTATGGAGTCAAAGGATGGCTTTACTGGATTTCTATTCTACACACAAGATGGCTTTGCAGGGCAAGATAGCCAAACAGAGAACAATTTTTAGAATTTAAAGTGGATGGAATGGGTTTGAAGGGATGAAAGACAGTTAAGAATCTTTCAACATGTTCAAAAGAAAGAAATGAAATGATTACAAATAAAGAGCAGTGAAGAATTCTTTATTATAGTAATCAAAATGTTTAAATTAACGAAGCAAGAGCATTTAAGAATTCGTGCTTATAACCAATTTAGAAGAAAACATTAAGAATAATCACATCTGAAATCAGAGTACAATTAAGTAAATTCTGATTTATTCTTTTATGTCAACTATTCAGAAATGGACACAATGATATTATAAACAGATATAAAACTTAAGACATAGGGTATAAAGACTTATTGAACTGCAGTCCGACACATGAATCCTGCAAAATGTCATGAGCTTCAGATTGTCATCCAGCAAGCCACAAATGAGTTTCTCCAAAGCACTTTTATTCCAAAAAAATCAATGTCACAGCAAAGTAGTAGAATCCACCCTCAATACTTCCAAGAATGAAGTATTTATACAAATTCTAAACTAAAATATCTTGAAAAAATATCAAGATTAGTTCACAAATCTCTCCAACTATTTTACATAAATAGAACTTAAGTAAAGGACACTCAAAATAATGCATCTATTTGGCACTATTTTGTATGGATAGGTGATGACAAAGAGGAGAATTCGAATTTTATCCAACTCTTAGTTGATGATGAGGCATCCAAGTCACTAACTGCTTCCTTTCTTTGTGCAATTCTGCTTTAACAATTCTTCAAATTTGGGGTCCAATTATACCTTTATATTTCTCAATCCATAATATATATGTAAAACATGAAAGAGGTTATTGTAGATAAATATGTTTGTGAGATAAAACTCTTTCACTTTCCTAAAATTCCTCTCAAATTGTGACATTGCAATAGGTTTCAGAGGACCAGAAACAGAAGTTTTGGCGTAGTCCAAACTAGCCTCTAAATATGTGAATTTATCTCTTAGTATGAAATTAATGTGAAAAAACTGAGATATGTTTTTGTAGATGGGTCTCTTAGGAACAAAAACCTCCTTCCGTTTTGTAAAATGTATTTCTGATTGGCCACAATATTCTCTGAACAATTATGACTTAACAGGAATTTTCTGCAAAAAGTGCTTTCTAACATTGTTTAATATTTCCAAAGCCATAATGGATGTTAGAAAAGTGAGAGAGGTTTTTGTAGATGGCCCTCTTAGTAACATAAACCTCCTTCATATTTTTAAAATTTATCTTGGATTGATCACAATATTTTCTGAAAAACTATGACTAAAATATGCAATTTCTGCAAAAATGTTCCTTCTTGTTGTGTTTTTCATCTTTTCACTTTTTTGTTCCTTTGACTGTTTTACTTTCACTTTAAACAAAAATAATTTTTGGTGAAAGTATTTTCATCTCTTTTTACCATTTTACTGTCTCTGTAATTACTTTTACTGCTTACCTTTGACTGCTCTGTAACTTCATTTTAACTTTCATTCTGACTTTTACCTGATACACTTTAACCACTAATACTTTTTAGCTGTTATGCTTTCTAACCTCTGTTTGAATATATTTGATAACAATCTCGGAGTAAACAAGTCTTATGACTAGTATTAAGACCGTTTATCCAAGGATGTGATCTTCTGATCACCTGTAAAACAAAACAAATTGTTAAGAAAGCATTGGTTTGCAGGGGAGGTCGAAAAGGTTTCATTTGATTTTGAGAGGTCTGTGGAGTGAATCTAGAATGATTTTTGGGAGGTAAACCATGCTCGAATTGGTTAACAGAGGCTTCAGGTGGCGCAACTGGTTTACAAAGGGTTTTACTGCATGGGAGTCTGGTCGTTCACTGTGCACAATATAATGAAAAAGACGCGGGTTCTTTTTGTTTTATTTGCAAAGTCAAAGGGGTGGTGGGTTTTGATTGATGACGTCAGCAGGTACGATGGACGCGTCATAGAGGATAGGCGGTAAGCGTTTTTTTCCGCACCACTTTTGAGCGAAGGCAGTTTCGGGCGGATGGGCAGCGAAGCAATACAGCGCTTGACACGTAGCAATGGCACTATTCACAAACCACTTTTATTTCGCGCGTTATCTTTCAGATGGGGGATGGCCAGCGAATTCGATGTGAGCTGTTGATCTTGGACGGATCGATCCAACGGTTGACGAGATATGGAGTTGACGGATATTTAATGGGCGGGACCGACATGATTTAATATGAATTAATCATTTCGGGGGGCGTTTGATTGGCTTAATTAGGCTATTTAATTAATCGCTGAATAGAAGTAATTCCTTTGTACGACGAAGGTCGGGAATGAAAAATGCACAGGGATGGGTTAATTTTTGGTTTTAATTAAACTTTGAGTTTTATTTTTTGTTTTTAAACATATATAACATATGTTTAAACATTTTTTTCCATATATTTTTATTATATGGTAATTGAACCAACACGATTCGTTTACCATAGGGGGCGGGGATAAGTATATAAAGATATATTTAGCCAAGAGGGATTGTAAAGTGGGTAATTTTTTTAAACACGTGGGATTTTTAACTTTGGCTAAAATTATATAAGTGGGTTTTTGGGTTATTTATAGAAGGGAGTTATATATAATAGGAGCAGGTTATTTCAATAAGGATTTAAATATTAAGTTAGAAATTAATATGACAAAATGAGTCAAAAGCACTAAGTATAAAACATTAGAATAATGTATTTAACTTATTCTTATATGAAATGGGTTTTATGAATTGTTGCATGATTTTCCTAAGTAAAATAGGATTTTACTTAGGAAAATATTTTTATGAGTGAATGAGTATGATGATGAATGTTTTTAAGTACTAAGATTTTCTCCAATTATTAGGTCGAGGGTCTGGTCCCTCCAAAAGTCAAGGAAATGCCTTGAGCCCATTTAATCTTCAAATACCTTAATACTTGGGGAAATTAGTAAAATGTTTAGGGAAAAATGAGAGGGGAGGTTAATAATTTGACTTTACTTTTCTTTGAAACTCTATTAGTGGAGTGTCTGCCTTTACACTTTGTGATGAAAGTAAAATATTTAACACATCTAAAGCCATTGATCATCATATGTAATTCTGCAACATCATCTACCTACCCTACCTAATTACTCTACCATTTTCTCTTCTTTATTAGGGTGCACTTAGACTGGCAAACCCTTATCACACTTTTTCTTTTTACATATGGACATCTATCTAAATCTAACCTTATTACATCCAAGGGCTCAGATTAAACTGTTGAGCTCCTTTTATTCACTCTACTTATCTACTTATCTGCCAAGATTAAACTGTTTGGCCAGATATTTATTCTCTATTCTACAACATGAAATTGAAAAAATGAATGAGTCAAGTTTAAACACTTTGAATCTTCATAAATTGTGGCAAAAGTTTAACAAGCTGCACACAATTGCTTTATTACAGAAAATGAAATAGTAGTGGCATTTAGATTTGCACACTTTCCTTGGTCTTTCTTTTTGTTTGGGGTTCATTTCTTTCACTTTTTTGACCATTTTATTCTTTTTACCCTTTGATTTTTCTTTTAGGGTATACCCTCTTTACATTTTTTAAATTTTTTGATTTTTTGAAAATATGGAAAACCTTTGCAACAAGAAAATGTATGAACATATTACAGAGTTCATTAAGTCAATCATGAAATATGACACCTATTGGTATAGGAGTCTAACAAGGTGAATGATTTTAGCCTTGTTGTGTCTGATCGTTGTTCACCATCAAAAATCAGATCTGAACTTGATTACATTTTATTGAGGAAACCAGATGTTCAGTTCATAAACTAAACTGGAGATTGACTGAAGTAGCATTCATCTACTTTCGCTAATGCAAAGCAAGAGTGTTGCGAAGGCTACCTGGCTAACTTCAAGCTCCGTATGTAGTTTATAAAGCAAACAACAAACTTTTCATCTTCCCAGCATGGTCGCCACTATGTTAGCACCTAAATCTACCTCAAGTTGAGAAAGGTAGGATCTAGGGTAACATCAAACCACGTTTAACCTGGTAGCTAGCCCTACCAGGTCGGGAGAGGGCTCTCTCCTTGACAATCTCAGAAAGGATGGCCAATGAAAGCTTAAGATGACTGATGTAGTGACTGATTTTAGGCTAGGTATGTGTACAAAGGTGTTTGATTGAATTTGATGATGTTTTGTTGGCTCAAATGTGAAAGGCAGATTTAGGCCTGGGGAATGAGGCTCAACTTTGCAGAGATTCTCTATGGGGCAAGGTAGGCAAGTGATTTGGTACTTCAAATTGAGTGAGATGGAGAGGTTTAGACAAGTGAGGAGTTGAAGAGGGCAAGGAACCTTCAGGGATCCTCTTCAAGCAGCTGAAAACATAGATAACTAAGCAAACCCTAGGTAGAGCACTGCAATTTCAATGGATTCTACCTTTATCCTTGTTTGTTTTAGTTAAGAAGAAATAAGAGAGAAAATGGCATACATAAAACACAAGTAAAATTAAATTTACAGAGAGAAACACAATATCAAAGTAAGATGCCATATGAATCCCATAGAGTGCTACAAACCCTGGTCTATTTCTTAGCCAAAACTACTGTAATGAGTATACAATAAGCTCCAAGCTTTCCCAAAAATCCAACCATGCTACTGACTGAAAAATCACAAGATATAGGCAAACAACAACTCATACTAGCCTCTAGGGTTCGAGCTCATGAGTTTAGGAGTTGTTCGAACAAATTCTAAACTGAGAACTAAAAAGTAGGCAATGGAACAACTTGCCTCTAAATACTAGGGAACTGATTCATTCAGTTGCAAACTACCTTTTCATGGATGAATCTACCTCTATGAGTGAAAATTTAGCATAATTACATCAAAATCCATCATGTCACATTGAATTACATCATGATTTTGAAAATTAGAAGGGGAAAAGTCAAACTGTGAAGAAACTAGGCGAAAAACAGAGTTTTTTGGCCAAAATGAGCAAAATTCCTCCAATGCGTCGCGCTGATTTCCCTATGCGTAGCGCCCTTTTGCAGCTGCTTTTGGAGGTATTCCTGGTGTTCAAATTTTCTCCAAGTGGGCTTGTTGGAAATTTTTTCCTGTCTACTTTCTAAAACAAGTGGAATTTTTGAATTTGGCCTCCATTTTCCCCTCCAAAACTGAGTTCTCCCAACATTGCTTCCTATGTGTCCAAAAAGGCGCAGAAAGGTCATTTTTGGGGTGTTTCTTACCTTTTGGGGGGCTCAAAACCTGTCAAAATTTCTTGGCCATTTGTGGGCATGCATATTTTTCCATGAAAAATCCAAAAATGCTGAGTTTCATGAAAATGAAGCCCCCATCAAAAGCAAGCGCCAGGTGGCGCGACGCATTGGGCAGAAAACTCTATTTTTAAAGGCAAAATTTCCAAAATTCATCTCAATGCGTAGCGCCTTTTTGCAAGAGACTTTTGGAGGTCTTCCTAGTGTCCAAATTGGGCGTAGGATAGCTTTTTGGAAAGCTTATTAATACTACTTTCCAACCAAATTTAATTTTTCAATTTGGAGTTCATTGGCCCTGTCAAAAATCAAATCTTCCAAGACTCATCAAAATGTGAAAAATGAGGTTGCCTAAAGGCAGAGTGCTGTTGAAGTCAACTTGTGAAGGTCTTCCTCAACCCCAAATTGAGCTCATGATAGCTCATTTGAAAGCTCTTTGTGTCTAGTTATCATTTGACATATCAAGCAAGTCATCAGGCCAACCAAGCTAGGAGAAATCTTGATTTTCCCAAGGTCACTTTAGAGGTGCATCAATTATCCTAAGGCAACTATATTTTTGACATTTCTCTAAAACCATGACACCTGTGTAAAAAGGGAAGGAGGCTTTTCTTCCTTGGCCTATTGTGGAAAAAATACTCTCTAATTTTTCCCAAATTCATCTTTTATGGCTCAGAAACATCATTAGAGTAAAACCTATCCCGATGTGTGGAACAAGGGATTTGTCGAAATGAAGCGAAATGAAGGGGATAATGGGCTTCTAAATTCTTGAGAAAATTTTGAGAAATAGGGAGGGATGTTAAGAAGTAGGGGAAAGTGTAATTTCAGAGATTGAGTGAGGGGAAGAGGTCCAAAAGGGAAAAACACAGGCCTAGCCTAGAAAATTGTCAAGTTGTAGCAAGAAACTAGGGTTTGTGTGAAAATGAGGAATTTGATGGATATCAGTGATGGGAAGTGTTTAATAAGGTAAATTAAGGATAGGGGAAGGTGTATGAACATTAGGATACAAGTTTTGCTGATGATTTGACCATCCAAGAGAAATTACCTTCAAAACCCTAGGAGAGGGAAATGAACCTTACCTAGGCACAACTGAAGCATGAACAAGGTGTAAAATGACCCTTTGGAATCTGGCATGATGATGAAAACCCTCTGAATGATGGTACACTCAGCTGAATGGTGACACAGACCGACATTTGGACAACTTTGACAGGAGTAAAAGAAAACCCTACACCTAATACCTAGTGACCAAATTTTGCTTGAAGACTCACTGAAATGACAAAATTTGACCTTGACACCTTAAAATAAATTTTGTAAGAGCATGTTTGATCATTGGAGGAAGGCTGAAAAGACTGACACTAACAAGTTATTCAGACTGAATCTCTTCTCTTTCTTCCACAAGAAATTCTTCCTGTGTTGTAACAGCTTCAAATATAAATGCATCGTTGCTTTCCTCATTCAGAGACATTCCTCATCATTACTTTCTGCTTCAGAGCATTTATCTTCTTCCACACTTTTGATAACTTCAAAATATTTCTCATCTTCTGCAAAACCTGTAATCACATCAAAATTATTAGATTCAAAAATAAAAGGCTTTACATCATCTAGCTAATCTAAACTTGCCCAACTACTCAGGAAATCATCAATAATTCTCTCTTCAACAAGGTAAACTTCTTGTTGTCTTAAATCTTCACAATAATTCATAAGATCTTCCACAGATCTCCAGTTTTCATCTTCACTCAGAATTTCACCCTGTTTTGGTCTACAAATGGAAACTTCCATTTTCAAATCTACTTCTCTGAGTTCTTCACATCTCAATTGAACACTCATCATCTATTCAAGCTTTCACAGACCTTATGCTAACTGCATATTCATTTGTTGTTCTCCCTTCTATTGTAACCTCTGCCACTTTAACTTCTTCTTCATGGTCCAACCATGTCTTTGGTTTTCCTCTATCAGCATTGTTAACACATCAAATTATTTTCTTATCTCAGCCAATTCCTTGTCAAGCTTCCCTTGACTCATCTGGTTCTTGCATATTCCTTTAACACTCTTCATCTTCATCTTGTAGTTTTCCTCTAAACCTTTCACATGACTTTCCATAGTCATCTTCTCTTACTATGAGTTGTACTAAAGCCTCTGCAATAACAAGTCCTCCTTGTTACAACTTACCTCACCAATCCCTTCTCTGGATTTGGTCTTTTGACAAGCACTGGTTTTCTATCTTCTGGAACCTCTTGAGCATTTCTCTCTGCTCCTTCTAGGCTTCAACTCATCTGCACCTTTTAAGAATGTGAGGTCACCCATAGTTTGCAATATTTGCAAGAACAAACATGCAGGGCCAACATCAAACCACTTTGGAATCCTAGGATCTAGCCCTCTTGGATTCAGAGAGGGATCTCTCTATATAAATTCTTTCAAAAGATATTCCTTTAAGCTTTGTTTAAGATATTAGGCTAGTTATGAAGTGCAAGGGGTTTGTTTCCTTTGGTTGGGTAGAATAATCATCAAAATTAAGGAAGTACTTGAAGGGTGAAGGTGTGAGTGAATTTAAATAATGTTTCAGCTGATAGGATAAGTAAGAAACAATATCAATCCATTGGGCTAAGGAGTCACAAAAGGATTTAATTGCACGACAAGTTTTCAAGGGTGGTCCATGGGGCAAGTCATCTATATCAAAGGATATTTTTAGTTTGATTTTGTGATATGGAACTTTAAAAGTGTTGTGAAAGAAGTAAAGCTAACAACCATTTAAGAATCTACTAACTTTACTAAAACAAGAAAAGCCTTTCAAAGAAACTGTTTGGAGCAAGCCAAAGGATAGGGAAAACCATAGACTTCTTTGGGCAGACTTTTACTAAAGCACACTTTTCAGACAACAATCCAACAATCTTACATATTAATTTCAGATAGTAGAAAACATATAAGATAAACAAAAGAATAGCCTAAGATCAGGTAAGGACTTTGAACCTATCCTGCTTTTGACATACTCTCAGGAAAACTTTCAGAACAGTTGTTGAAGATTAAACAAGGGACAGGGCTAACCATAAACTTCCTTGTTTAGGACTCTAATTAGCATGCAGTGAAACAATCATTCAAAAACAACATCTCAAGCTTTACACAGCAAGACATGGGCTTACCAATGTTCCTTGACTACTTATACTCTATTGAACTCATTACCAAACACACAATTAGAAGAAAACATAGAGATAAAACTTATCAGTGAGAGACAAGGTACTTCGACAGTAAATCCTACTCTATTTTCCCTGTTCTTTATCAGATAAAGTGGACAGTATTGAAAACATAAGAAAAACAACAATTACAGTAAGAAACCCATCACCATTGACATAGACCAAGATCCCATAAATCAGCTTATATATTTGATGTTCAAACCAGTTACAATCTTCAAGTCTAGTGAGTCTTTACAACATTCTAACTTCTCTTCTCAGCCTATCTTTCTTCAATTACTAACAGAGCTTCAACAGCCTCAACAACTATTTACATTCAATGAGTCTTCAACCAACAATTTCCATGGGCTCTTCCTTTGATATTTATAGATGAATTGAGGAGGTGGAGTGAAAGGAAGATCTATTTGATCAATTAATACAGAGTAAATGCTTCTTGGCCTTTGGGAGGCCCAGGGAGAAGGAATTTAACGTCTTAACTCTGTTAATCGATTTTATATTAACTTTTATCTGCTTTCGGTTACTTTAGTTGACCTTTGAGGCTTTTAGTAGCTGAAATTTACTTCTAAGCTGTCTTTGGTAAAATATCTCTGACTGTGCAATAACTTTGTATTCTTTTGAGGTAAATAAGTTGGTAGGTGGCATTTCTGGCTTCTGGAGGAGAAATTTCTTTAGTGATGTGTCATTCGAAGCAGTCTCTTTGTTGATCTGTCACAATTTGTCACTTGAAACTTTGAATTAGGCCTCTTATAATGCTTTTAGGCCTACTTTATCATCTTTCGGGCTTTTTGTCCTTTACTGATTGTTTTAACTTTTGCTCACATTATCTGTCTTTATCTTTAATCTATATGGTTTAAGTCCTTTGACCTTTGACTTTTGACTTTAACCCTTTAATCTCTGTCTTTAAACTTCACTACTTTACTGTACAGGTGGCTTTCTTTTACTATGCTAGAGGGTTTGACTGTTTAACCGATGTTCATGATACATCGATTAAACCTAGAATTTTAACCCTTTTTGTCCCTTTTCTGCATTATTTGGGCTGCAGAGGATCGTCATCCTCGGCCCTGCAACTAACTTTGCTTGGGATGGTTTTATTTAGACTTCGCCGTTAAAACCTGCAATTCAAACATAAAAACAATTAAATAAACCCTGTGCTTTGGATAAGACTGCTAACAGAGGCTATGTGAAGGCAGAAGAGCAGTGCAGAGGAGAAAAAATGCATGGAGGGAGGGTTTCAAGGAGAAAATCAAAGAACCAGTGTTTGAAAGGAAGTATGGGCGCATAATTGATAATAAGCAGTTTTGGGAATACCGCCAATGGTATTCGTGTGGGAAAAGGGTGGTTTGTGGTTTTGCCCTGGGGGAACGTGATACAATTCATTTCTCGACACGTGCCCCCTATAAAACCACCCATTTCGCATCGAAGATATACGTTGAGGAGGTTTGGTGGATACAGGCGCGAAACGGGTTTGGGGCTGTTAGATCCTCGGGCTGAAGATCTACGATTGTGGATGAGTGCGAGGGGAGGTAAGATGGGTGAGGTAACATATAGTGGGGCCGATGGATTATAGTGATAAAATGGTTTAAATCACAGTGGGGCGTTGATATAAAGGGAAAGAGGCGGAAGTGGGAGGGGAGTTAATGGCCGCCCGATCCAGGGGCAATAGGTCAAATTGACGATTAAAAACAAATGCGGAGGGAAAGAAATACATGGGAGGGAAAGAGGTGGCACCCAGCAGTGACGTAAGTAGAATTGGTGCACAACAAAAAGTTCTTTGTGCAGGGTAAAAATTGGTATAGTGGAGGTAAAATGCGAGAATCAATAGGAGCCGTCATATCAGCAAGATCGACGGTCCAGGTCAAACTGGAGAAGCGGAGACAGATGAGGGGTCAGGGGGAAAAACAAAATCGCGATGAAGCGAGGACCGTTGATCTAAAATAGGATCAACCGTAGAGATTTAACTGCGGGGGGACTGGGGGTACAAAGGAAAAAATCTTGAGGTGTGCCCCTGCAGAAGACCTCAACCATTGATCTGGAAGAAATGGATGGCTGAGATGAACTTGGTAGATCCATGATCGGAGGATTAGAGGGTCCAAGGACAAAGGAAATTGGATTTTGCAATGGTCGATGGTCGATGGAAAGGAAAAGGGCAATGGATGGAGGGTCGTCTGATCAAGATCGGGATCGATGGCGGAGAAGTGATCGGAGGATCGCATCAGCGGGGGAAAAAGGTTCGGGGGACACGGAAAGGCTATGAAGCGATGCGATGAAGCGCTACGATGAAATGCCACGATGAAGCGCTGGCTATCAGATCTTGTGGAATGGACGGTTGCGATCTCATCGGGAGATCGGCCGTCGGCAGAGTAAAGGGTTTGGGGCAAAGGAAATGGGGACCATCGATGGAGCGAGGACCGTATGATCGGAAGTGAGATCGACGACTCAGATTTAAAGCGTGAAAGTATATCGGCTTTTCGCTAATCAGTGAAAAAAAAGGAAAGGTAAGGAAGATTTTGAAAAACTCCGAAGTGCGATGGTGATGGGGGTTTAAGACTAAAGCCAAAGGTCGCGAGTTTCATCTTATGGGAGGAAAAGGGGCTAAGGGTTTAGGCAAAGAGCGCTTAAGGTCTTATGTTTGAAAAAGGTCGGAATAGGCTAAAAAATGGGTTTTTTAAGCCTTTTTGAGGTTCCGGTAGGATGAAAAGGGTGCTTTTAAACCAAATAAAGGGGATTCACATGGTTTGAAAGAGGATTTTTGAGGAAGTAAGGGGTAAAATGAGGAAAAATGGATGAAACCAAGGGGTTTTTAGAGGGATTTTTTCAAGGGAAGAATGATGAAAAATGAGTCTAAAAAACAGTCTTTTTATAACAGCAGGGCTTTTATTTTTTAAGGTTTTGAAGGGAAGATATCAGAGAATGGATCTTTGGACAAGGAACATAGAGAGTCTTCAAGAAGTCACAATTTTTCTTCAAACTTGTTTCTTGAAGACTAAAGATCTGTTTTAGCGATCATCAGTTATGGCAAAAATTTATTGATGGCTAACAGTGGCTCCACTTGGGGATGGCAGCTCCTTGGAGGTGTCAAGAACTTAAGAGACAAATCTCTGGAATGTAGACCAGTGCCTTGATGTCTTGCTGCACTTTGACAACCTGCTTCTTCTTTGATCATGATGCTTAAAAAGATTATCAGTATTACATAAAACTGAATAATTCATTCCCCAAACAACTACCTACACAACCTACTTGTCCTAACATTTTTTCTTCATAAGGTGCAGTTGGACTTGCAAACATTTTTAACATCATTTTATTCTTTTATTGAAAGCAAGAAACTAATCTAAATCTACCCTTATTTCTTCCATGAGTCCAGATTAAATAGTTGGACTCAAAAATTCTCTACCTAAGCTACTATCTGTCAGGATTAAGCCGTCTGACAGATTTTATTCTCTATATTCTAAAACATAAAATTAAAACACAGCCAAATCAGGAATAGACTGCCTAATTTGCTATGTTGTCTATGGTTGTATGTACAAGCTGCACATAGATTTTATTTGCAGAAAATTAAAACAAAATTGTGAAGGCTTAAGATCTGAGAATTAAGAACATCCTTCTTTCTTTCTTTGGCTCAAGTTTTTATCATGTTAGAGCCATCTTTTCTTGTGATTCTTGGTTCATATTTTAAGCATGTTTGAACCATTCTTTCTTCTATCCTTTGGCTCAATTTTTGGCCTGATCAGAGCCATTTCTTTCTATCCTAATCTATTCTACTGATAAGCTAAGATTAAACAATTTGGAAAATATTCTTCACTAACCTATCAACAGTAAATTGAAATTTATCTAGTCATGATTAGGTTGTATGACTAAATAAAAGTGTTACTTTTAAACTAGTGGCATTTAAGCTTGCACACTTTCAGAATTACTCTTTTTGGGTATGGGGCTGTACCTATCTTCTTTCAATCTACCCTCTTTTTCTCTTTTTATACTGTTTTTGTATATATATATATATATATATATATATATATATATATATATATATATATATTGTCAAATTTAAAAGTAGTGTTATATACAATGAACCAAAAAGCTTTGAAACTAAAATATCAGTTAGCAGAAATAATGTTTGAGCATCCTGCCATTGACAGGACCTCCAAAATATTCAGATCCATCCAATTCCTGCAGAAAAAATGCATTGTTTCCAATAGCAGAGTGAATGAGATAAGGGCCTTGCCATAAATTATAAAATTTTCCATGTTTGCCCATATCTTCTCTCCTTGAATCCCATTTCAATACTTTGTCACCAATTGTAAAGACACTTGCCTTGGTTCTTTTGTCAAACAACTTCTTGACATTTTCTTGTAGTTGTTGTGCTCTAATGTATACTTCCTCTCTAGTTTTTTGTAGATGTATAGTCTGGTATATTCTTCTTGTTATATTATCATCTTCAGACTGTACTTCCTAGATCAGCTTCATGACTGGCACTCATAGACGGGTTGGAAATATTGCATCTGTCTCACAAAATAGCTGGTAGGGAGACATTCCAATTGATTTTTTAATTTTTATTTTGTCTCTCCATAATGCATGTACTAGCTTGTTGTGCTAGGATTTCTTGTTGTCTTCCAGAAACTTCTTAATTATATTTACCAAAATTTTATTTCAGGATTCTTCCAACCCATTACCTTGAGGGTAATAAGCTGTAGAATGACCCAATATAATATGATATTTATGATAGAACTCCACCATATTTTTGGATCCAAATGCAGCAGCATTACCAGTAATGATTTTCCTAGGACAGCCAAATCTAGACAATATATGGTTTTCAAGGAATGAAATGATAACTGAGTCTATGGCATTCCTAGAAGGGATGGCTTCTATCCATTTGGTGAAATAGTCTGTTGCTATGAGGATCCATTTATGTTGGGTAGATGAGCTAGGATGGATATTCCCAATGAAGTCTAGACCCCACTGCTGAAAAGGAGCTTCAACAGTGACTGGTTATAGAGGTAAGGGAAGCAGCTTTCTTTTGCCTTCAAATATTTGGCATTTATGACAGGAAATAATAATTTTGTGGACATCTTGAAAGAGGGTGGGCCATTAGTAACCAACTCTAAGGATTTTGTTAGCAGTTGACTTTCAATAGAGGTGGCCTCCACATTCTCCTTCATGAAATTCGTGCTTGATCTTATCTGCATCATTCTCAGGAAAACATTTAAGCAATAATCCACTAGAAATTTTCCAATATAAACATTTATCCAAAATGCAGTAATTTACAACTTTCAACTTTAAGAATATTGCCTTTGTTTTAAACAAACAAGGAGGGGCATTTAGGTTGAGAAATACATACAAAATATCAACATACCAAGATGAATTCAAAAAATGATCTTCTATAATTGGAGTTGACAAATCCTCCTATTCATCTAATGCATTAAACATGTTTATATCAAGAGCTTGAAAGTTGGATTTAGCCATATGTTTTGCTAGTCCTTGGCCTTTTATGAGCTTAAGGGGCTTGATTTCTAAGTCATATTCTAAATTTATAGCAATCCACTTTCCTCTTTTCCCATCTGGATCTTGGGTCAATATGTCTTTTACAACTGAATGAGGCACAAACACTATAATGTGGGAATGTAAAATGTAAACTCTAAAGTATTTTAAGGCTTTGACAAGGGAAAAGGCTTGTTTTTCCATTATGTTGTACTTCAGAGGTGCATATCTTAATGCCTTACTAAAAAATGCAATTGGCTGCTCTTGTCCCTTCAAGTTTTTCTGTAATAGGACATAAGCTACTGTGTGTTTTGATGCAAATGAAAAGATGAAGAAATCATTTGTAAAATCAAGACTGATAAGAACTGGTGTTCTGGTAAGTGTTTGTTTTCCCAGCTCAAATGATTTCTTTGCTTCTAAGGTCCACTTAACTCCTTCTTCTATTTTAAGCATATTTGTCATGATTCTAAGGAGTTCAACTAAGCTGGGTATGAACCTTCTCAGGAAATTAATCTTCCCATTGAAAGATTGAAGTTCCTTGATGTTTCTAGGATGGCTGATTTGAAATATACCATCGATCCTCTTTGGGTCTATCCTTATTCCTTCTTCTAATATGATATGTCCAAGAAGCTTACCTTTTTGGAGACCAAACAATTTTTTGTTAGGATTTAAGGACAACCCATACTTTCTACATTTCTCAAAAACTTTTCTCAAGTGTATTAGGTGTTCTTCATCTGTTTTAGAATAGACAGTGATATCATCAAGGTAAATCACAATGAAGTAACCTATTTCTTCTGAGAATGCTATATCCATGGCTCTTTGAAATGTGGCACCAACATTCATTAAACCAAAGGGAATTTTCACATACATGAAAGTACCTCAAGGAGTAGTAAAGGTTGTTTTAAGTTGATCATCAACATGTACCAATATCTGATTGTAACCTAAGAAGCCATCTAGAAAATAAATTCGTTTGGAACCAACTACCCTTTGTAAGATGTGATCCATTTTGGGCAAGGGATAGTTGTCTTTTAATGAGGCCTTGTTCAAGTTTCTAAAATCAATACAAAGCCTTATTTCTCCTGTTTTCTTCCTAGTTGATACAAGATTAGATACCTAGTCTGAATATCTTACTGGGACTATGATTCCAGCATCGTACATTTTCTTAATTTCTTTCTCTACCAGAGGTAATTGAACAGGGTTGATTCTATGAAATTTTTGTTTAAAAGGCTTCTGGTTTTCTTTGAGGGGTATCTTATGCTGTATTATCTCTGTATCATATGATTTTACATATTCGTAGCTCCATGAAAAAACATCATAAAACTCTTTAAATAGCTTAATGTATTTCAGTTTAATGTGAGCTGGCAGTGTTTTACACAGTTTGATCATTTTGGGTTTTCCCTCACTACCTATGTTGCATTCTTCCACTTCAGTCTCAACAGGTTCCAGTTTAGGCTTTTTGGAAACATCATTGAAGTCAAACAATTATTTTAATGGGACCATTCCTTTTGGAAGGCTCTGATTTTCAGATTGCAGCACTTCTAAATCTTCTTTTTCTAACTCTATGCTAATTTCTGTTGTATTTTTTGGACTATCCATTAACAGATTTATTTCAGCAATCTCAGGAGACTTTTCTTCTTCAACAAGTGGGTTTTCTTTAGTAGGACATTCTTGTTCATACTCTGAATCTGATTTTGGTAGTTCAAATTCATTTTTGGACTATAGGAAGTCTTCTATTTGTTTATCTCCATCAAAAACTTGCCAGTATCTTTCATTATCCGGGACAACTGGTCTATATTTTACTTGGATGGTGTATTGTTTGCTTTCATAAGGTGTTATACAAGTACTAGCAGCAAAGGCTAATCCATTGGCAAGAATGTTCTGGTTCCTTGGGACAAAGGTAAGTTGGAATTCAGCAAATGTTTTTAACAAGTCCATGGCATCATCTCTATAGGCTCTGAGTCTGGGATGTTTAGCAGTGTATTCCCCATTTACTTGCCTAATTATCAACTCTGAATCTCCATGAACTGTTATCCTCTCGGCCCCTAATTTTTGCAATAAACGCAGGCCTAAAAGGAGAGCTTCGTACTCTGCTATGTTATTTGTACATTATAAATTCAGTCTATAGGAATGACCCTCAGCATGATTGTTTTCAGTGTTATGTACCCATATGCCTACTCCTGCACCAGTTTTAGAGCAAGACCCATCAAAACTCATACTCCAAAGAGGACTGCCTTCAGATTTGTCATTCCTTTCATTATTGTCCTTTCTATTTTGTTCTTGTAGGTTTGCACTCTATTTATCTTTACTTTGTTCCTATAGATTTTCAATGTTTTGAGGACTTATTATTTTATTTTCTTGATTGGTACTATGTTCATGATTGTTTCGATGCTCAAGACCTGTGATCTGTTTGCTATGATTTTCTGAATTAGAAAACTATCTTTTAGTTTCCTCCTTGTTTTCCTCTTCATCTATGATTTCCACTATGTTTGGGGATGAAGTGGCCACTATCTTGGTTGATGTTTCATTTATTAACTCTTTCTCATTAGAAATCTCATCATTATAAAGAATGAATGATTCAAGTTCAGTATGTATAGAATAGAGAGGGGAGTTTTCAGGTCTTTCTTGACTATTCACCATGTATTTCATGTGTGTTTCCCTATAGAGTCTTCTAGGTTGACTAAAGATAGGGATGGTGGCATAATTCATATCCATCTGCAATCAGTACTACATCAAACTGAATAATTCATTCCCCAAACAACTACCTACACAACCTACTTGTCCTAATATTTTTTCTTCATAAGGTGCACTTGGAATTGCAAACCTTTTTAACATCATTTTATTCTTTTATTGAAAGCAAGAAACTAATCTAAATCTACCCTTATTTCTTCCATGAGTGCAGATTAAACAGTTGGACTCAAAAATTCTCTACCTAAGCTACTATCTGTCAAGATTAAGCCATCTCACAGATTTTATTCTCTATATTCTAAAACATAAAATTAAAACACAGCCAAATCAGGATTAGACTATCTGATTTGCCATGGTGTCTATGGCTATATGTACAAGCTGCACATAGACTTTATTTGTAGAAAATTAAAACAAAATTGTGAAGGCTTAAGATCTGAGAATTAAGAACATCCTTCTTTCTTTCTTTGGCTCAAGTTTTTATCATGTTAGAGCCATCTTTTCTTGTGATTCTTGGTTCAGATTTTGAGCATATTTGAACCATTCTTTCTTCTATCCTTTGGCTCAAGTTTTGGTCTGATCAGAGCCATTTCTTTCTATCCTAATCTATTCTACTGATAAGTCAAGATTAAACAATTTGGAAAATCTTCTTCACTAATCTATTAGTAGTAAATTGAAATTTATCTAGTCATGATTAGGTTGTAAGACTAAATAATGGTGTTCTTTTTAAAGTAGTGGCATTTAAGCTTGCACACTTTTAGAATTACTCTTTTTGGGTATGGGGCTGTACATATCTTCTTTCAATCTACCCTCTTTTTCTCTTTTTCTACTGTTTTTGTATATACATATTTCTTTTGTCAAATTTAAAAGTAGTGTTATATACAATGAACCAAAAAGATTTGAAACTAAAATATCAGTTAGCATAAATAATGTTTGAGCATCCTGCCATTGACAGGACCTCCAAAATATTCAGATCCATCCAATTCCTGTAGAAAAAATGCATTGTTTCCAATAGCAGAGTGAATGAGATAAGGGCCTTGCCATAAATTATAAAATTTTCCATGTTTGCCCATATCTTCTCTCCTTGAATCCCATTTCAATACTTTGTCACCAATTGTAAAGTCACTTGCCTTGGTTCTTTTTTCAAACAGCTTCTTGACATTTTCTTGTAGTTGTTGTGCTTTAATGTATACTTCCTCTCTGGTTTGTTGTAGATGTATAGTCTGGTGTATTCTTCTTGTTATATTATCATCTTCAGACTGTACTTCCAGGATCAACTTCATGACTGGCACTCATAGACGGGTTGGAAATATTGCATCTTTCTCATAAACTAGCTGGTAGGGAGACATTCCAATTGATTTTTTAATTGTTAGTTTGTCTGCCCATATTGCATGTACTAGCTTGTTGTGCCAGGATTTCTTGTTGTCTTCCAACAACTTTTTAATTATATTTACCAAAATTTTATTTCAGGATTCTTCCAACCCATTACCTTGAGGGTAATAAGCTGTAGAATGACCCAATATAATATGATATTTATGATAGAACTCCACCATATTTTTGGATCCAAATGCAACAGCATTATCAGTAATGATTTTCCTAGGACAACCAAATCTAGACAGTATATGGTTTTCAAGGAATGAAATGATAACTAAGTCTATGGCATTCCTAGAAGGGATGGCTTCTATCCATTTGGTGAAATAGTCTGTTGCTATGAGGATCCATTTATGTTGGGCAGATAAGGCAGGATGGATATCCCTAATGAAGTCTAGACCCCACTGCTGAAAAGGAGCTTCAACAGTGATTAGTTACAGAGGTAAGGGAAGCCGCTTTATTTTGCCTTCAAAGATTTGGCATTTATGACAGGAAATAATCATTTTGTGGATATCTTGTAAGAGGGTGAGCCAGTAGTAACCAACTCTAAGGATTTTGTTAGTAGTTGACTTCCAATAGAGGTGGCCTCCACATTCTCCTTCATGAAATTCGTGTTTGATCTTATCTGCATCATTCTCAGGCAAACATTTAAGCAATAATCCACTAGCATTTTTCCAATATAAACATTTATCCAAAATGCAATAATTTACAACTTTCAACTTTAAGAATCTTGCCTTTGTTTTAGACAAACCAAGAGGGGCATTTAGGTTGAGAAATACATACAAAATATCATCATACCAAGATGAATTCAGAAAATGATCTTCTATAATTGGAGTTGACAAATCCTCCTATTCGTCTAATGCATTAAACATGTTTATATCAAGAGTTTGAAAGTTGGATTTAGCCATATGTTTTGCTAGTCCTTGACCTTTTATGAGCTTAAGGGGCTTGATTTCTAAGTCATATTCTAAATTTATAGCAATCCACTTTCCTCTTTTCCCATCTGGATCTTGGGTCAATATGTCTTTTACAACTGAATGAGGCAAAAAAGCTATAATGTGGGAATGTAAAATGTAAACTCTAAAGTATTTTAAGGCTTTGACAAGGGAAAAGGCTTGTTTTTCCATTATGTTGTACTTCAGAGGTGCATTTCTTAATGCCTTACTAAAAAATGCAATTGGCTGCTCTTGTCCCTCCAAGTTTTTCTATAATATGACATCAGCTACTGTGTGTTCTGATGCAAATGAAAACATGAAGAAATCCTTTGTAAAATCAAGACTGATAAGAACTGGTGTTTTGGTAAGTGCTTGTTTTCCCATCTCAAATGATTTCTTTGCTTCTAAGGTCCACTTAACTCCTTCTTCTTTTTTAAGCATATTTTTCATGATTCTAAGGAGTTCAGCTAAGTTGGGTATGAACCTTCTCAGGAAATTAATCTTCCCATTGAAAGATTGAAGTTCCTTGATGTTTCTAGGATGGTTGATTTGAAATATACCATCGATCCTCTTTGGGTCTATCCTTATTCCTTCTTCTGATATGATATGTCCAAGAATCTTACCTTTTTGGAGACCAAACAATTTTTTCTTAGGATTTAAGGACAACCCATACTTTCTGCATTTCTCAAAAAAAATTCTCAAGTGTATTAGGTGTTCTTCATCTGTTTTAGAATAGACAGTGATATCATCAAGGTAAATCACAATTAAGTAACCTATTTATTCTGAGAATGCTATATCCATGGCTCTCTGAAATGTGGCACCAGCATTCATTAAACCAAAGGGCATTTTCACATACATGGAAGTACCCCAAGGAGTAGTGAAGGTTGTTTTAAGTTGATCATCAAGATGTACCAATATCTGATTGTAACCTAAGAAGCCATCTAGAAAAGAAATTATTTTGGAACCAACTACCCTTTGTAAGATGTGATCCATTTTGGGCAAGGGATAGTTGTCCTTTAATGAGGCCTTGTTCAAGTTTCTAAAATCAATACAAAGCCTTATTTATCCTATTTTCTTCCTAGTTGATACAAGATTAGATACCTAGTCTGAATATCTTACTGGGACTATGATTCCAGCATCGTACTTTTTCTTAATTTCTTTCTCTACCAGAGGTAATTGAACAGGGTTGATTCTACGCAATTTTTGTTTAAAAGGCTTTTGGTTTTATTTGAGGGGTATCTTATGCTGGATTATCTCTATATCATATGATTTTACATCTTCGTAGCTCCATGAAAAAACATCAGAAAACTCTTTAAATAGCTCAATGTATTTCAGTTTAATGTGAGCCGACAGTGTTTTACACAGTTTGATCATTTTGGGTTTTCGCTCACTACCTATGTTGCATTCTTCCACTTCAGTCTCAACAGCTTCCAGTTTAGGCTTTTTGGCAACATCATTGAATTCAAACAATTATTTTAATGGGACCATTCCTTTTGGAAAGCTTTGATTTTCAGATTGCAGCACTTCTAAATCTTACTTTTCTAACTCTGTGCTATTTTCTGTTGTATTTTTGGGACTATCCATTAATAGATTTATTTCAGCAATCTCAGGAGACTTTTTTTCTTCAACAAGTGGGTTTTCTTCAGTAGGACATTCTTGTTCATACTCTGAATCTGATTTTGGTAGTTCAAATTCATTTTTGGACTGTAGGAAGTCTTCTATTTGTTTATTTCCATCAAAAACTTGCTAGTATCTTTCATTATCTGGGACAACTGGTCTATATTTTACTTGGATGGTGTATTGTTTTCTTTCATAAGGTGTTAGACAAGTACTAGCAGCAAAGGCTAATCCATTGGCAAGAATGTTCTGGTTCCTTAGGACAAAGGTAAGTTGAAATTCAACAAATGTTTTTAACAAGTCCATGGCATCATCTATATAGGCTCTGAGTCTGGGATGTTTAGCAGTGTATTCCCCATTTACTTGCCTAATTATCAACTCTGAATCTCCATGAACTGTTATCCTCTCGGCCCCTAATTTTTTCAATAAACGCAGGCCTAAAAGGAGAGCTTCATACTCTGCTATGTTATTTGTACATTATAAATTCAGTCTGTAGGAATGACCCTCAGCATGATTGTTTTCAGTGTTATGTACCCATATGCTTGCTCCTACACCAGTTTTAGAGCAAGACCCATCAAAACTCATACTCCAAAGAGGACTATCTTCAGATTTGTCATTTCTTTCATTGTTGTCCTTTTTGTTTTATTCTTGTCGGTTTGCACTCTATTTATCTTTACTTTGTTCCTATAGATTTTCAATGTTTTGAGGACTTATTTTTTTATTTTCTTGATTGGTACTATGTTCATTATTGTTTCGATGCTCAAGACCTGTGATCTTTTTGCTATGATTTTCTGAATTAGCAAACTATCTTTTAGTTTCCTCCTTGTTTTCCTCTTCATCTATGATTTCCACTATGTTTGGGGATGAAGTGGCCACTATCTTGGTTGATGTTTCATTGATTAACTCTTGCTCATTATAAATCTCATCATTATAAAGAATGAATGAGTCAAGGTCAGCATGTATAGAATAGAGAGGGGATTTTTCAGGTCTTTCTTGACTATTCACCATGTATTTCATGTGTGTTTCCCTATAGAGTCTTCTAGGTTGACTGAAGATAGGGATGGTGGCATAGTCATATCCACCTTGCAATTTAGCACCCCATGATCTTGAAAGAAGCATGTCATATTTTGGGGGTATATCAGCCACTACAATGTCCATCACTAGCCTTTTGGCTGGGATTTGAGCTAAGTTAACACAGAGATCTTTTATCAGGCCTAGAAATTTTACCCTGCTTGAATCAAAGGAATACAAATCTTTATAGGGTCTGGTAATCTCAAGGCCTAATCTTTCCATTATCACCTTAGGCATGAAGTTATGTGATGCCCCTGAATCAAGCATGGCATTATGCAACATCTTATCATGGATATTCAAACTGATGTAGAATGGAGGGGTAGTTCTTTCTTGAAATTTTCCTTCAATTTTGGGACCGAATAGAAGCTCTGGACTATAATCGTTTAAATTAATAGTATCATGAACATCTTCTATGTTCAAAGCTTTCAGAACTTGACCTCTATTTACATTTTGAGTGACTAACTCCGTGAGTGGGAGAAATATTTTGATTTTGGAAATTTCATTCTCTATGCTAAAGGGAATCTGATTTTTCAAAAGGTTTGATTCAGCCTTGTTAGTCACTCCTTTATCAACAAAATCAGATTGCTGATTTCTACTATTTACAGCAGTCAAAATGGTTTTTTCAGGAGCATTAGCTGAAATGCTAGCGCTACTAGGGTCACCAATGTGTTTTTCATTGACTTAGGTGTTTTTTCCCTTGTCTGCATCAGAACTTTCAGCCACTGTTTTATGTTTTTTTGTTGTCTTTTTAGAAGTGTTTACAGGGCTGTTTTTGGAAAAATTATCAGGGGTTTTCTTTTTGGGAGTTTCTCAGTTCTTTTTACTTCTCACGTCATATTGTTTGGGGTCTCATATGATGCTATTTTCAAGATCTTGTTCATAGTGTTCAGTTCCTAGTCTTCTATCATCATAGGGTGTATATAGACCTTGTTTTCTTTCCTGGAGGAAATCAGAATCCTCATTGGTTACTCCCAAGATGTTTATGTTATCATCCTCTGTTTTTTCATTGGTTTCTTCATCCTCATTAACATAATTTTCTTGAAAATGAGGTCTGATCTGTTGATTAACATCTCTTTGTCTGTTCTGAGGTTGATTTCTCCTGAAGTTCTAATTTTGATTCTAGGATTGCTTTCTATTTTGATGAGCTATTCGGTTTTCTCTAGATTGAACTTTTTCAAATATGATCATTCTTTCCATCATAGCTTCCATCATCCTTTACATTTTTGAAGTAGATGTGGAAGGTGCAGCTTCCTCCCTAAATGATACCTTCTTTTCAGTCCTCATCCTGGCTCTTTTCTCAATCAGATTAGCTTCCACACCAAGAGCTCCCTTTTGCATGTCTTCTAAAGTTAAGGGATCCCTTTCTCTTAGCTGATAAGCCATTTCTGGATCAAATCCTTTGGGGAACTTGGCCAAAGCTGAGCCTTCTGGAGGTTTCAAATCTGGGGCTAGTGCATTATAAACACTATTGAATCTAGTGAAATAACTTTGAACACTATCCCCGAGGTTTCTCTTGAGGTTGTTGTAATCTGAAAGGATTTGGAGAGGGTTCTTCCTAATTTCCCATTTTTTTATGAATGTTTGATGTAAGGAAGGGATATCATTTATACTATTAGGAGTTAAAATCTTAAACCATTTCTTGGCTTCTCCTCCTAAACTTTGGGAAAATATTCTCATCTTAATGGTCTCCTCTTCTATCTCCATGTAATCAAAAGCATCATTTAACTTGTCTACGTGTTGTTGAGAAGTAGTGGCTTCACTTCCAGTGAAATGGGGAATTTTGGACTGATAGTCTAGTGGCAGATTTATTAAAGGTAAAGGATGTACTAGAGGAGCATAACATGTTGCCATGATAGGAGGTTGTGGAAAAAGTGGGGGGTTTACAGGTGGAGGATGTAGGATAGGAGGGGGAGGGTGGAATGGAGTAGCTTGAACAATGGGTGCATGGATAACAGAAGTACTTGGACTAGCAAGAGACTGTTGAGCAGATCTAGGATGAGAGAAACCAAAGTTATGAATGAAATGCAGATCAGGTGGGGTAGTTTCTCTGCTATCATTATGTTCAACACTAGGCTGGGGTGAGTGTGGAGGCTCAAAGTCTATCTGATCTATATCACTAAGTGACTTAGTTTTGGATGGGTTTCTTATGAAGTGTAAGTAAACTTGTGTATCTTGCAGAGCTGAGAGATTCTCAGGGATAGAATTAACTCTATGAATTGGTCTGACAATAATTGAAGTCTTGGCTTTAGGAGATTTCCTAAGGATACTTTCTGGATTATCAACTATCTCGGGAGGATTTGGGTCAGGATAGGCTCTAGTATGAATTCTTCTAGAAGCCACTATGTGGTTTTTTGAGACCTAATGATGAGAAAAAGTTCAGCCAAGTATGACAGTCTTTTAGAGGCTAACTAAAATTTTTCAAAGAAAACTCAATCCTCATAGTCTTCTTCACTGGGTCTGAAAGATGTTTGAAGGATAAAATAAATTCCCAGTGGAGTCTTAGGAAAAACCAGTGGGGTCAGCAGGCCTATTGAATACCAATGGAGTCGTCAGGTGAAGGATTTCTACTTGTTTTCCAGGTTTGGTTGTTGTTCACCATCAACAATCAATAATAACCAGTCTCGATGACACTTGTCATCATTTATAAATAGGGGTTCGTTGAGTTGTGAAGTTCTCTATTACTCAATAATCTCCCCAGTATCGTTGCCACTTTGTTAGGTCACCCGTAGTTTGCAAGATTGGCAAGAACAAACATGCAGGGCCAACATCAAACCACTTTCGAATCCTAGGATCTAGCCCTCCTGGATTTAGAGAGGGATCTCTCTCTATAAATGATTTCAAAATATATGTCTTTAAGCTTTGTTTAAGATATTAGGCTAGTTATGAAGTGCAAGGGGTTTGTTTTTTTTTGGTTGGGTAGAATAATCATCAAAATGAAGGAAGTCTTTGAAGGGTGAAGGTGTGAGTGATTTTAAATAATGTTTCAGCTGATAGGATAAGTAAGAAATAGTATCAAACCATTGGGCTAAGGATTCACAAAAGGATTTAATTTCACAAAAAGTTTTCAATGGTGGTCCATGGGGCAAGTCATCTATATCAAAGGATCTTTTTACTTTGATTTTGTGATATGGAATATTAAAAGTGTTGTGAAATAATTAAAGCTAACAACCATTTAAGAATCTGTTAACTTTACTAAAACAAGAAAATCCTTTCAAAGTAAATGTTTGAAGCAAGCCAAAGGATAGAGCAAAACATACACTTCTTTGGGCAGACTTTTACTAAAGCACACTTTTTAGACAACAATCTAGCAATCTCACAGATTACTTTCAAACAATAGAAAACATATAAGATAAATAAAAGAATAGCCTAAGATCAGGTAAGGACTTTGAACCTATCCTTGTTTTGACATACTCTCAGGGACACTTTCAAAAAAGTTGTTGAAGATTAAACAAGGGACAGGGCTAACCATAAACTTCCTTGTTTAGGACTCTACTTAGCATGCAGTGAAACAATAATTCAAAAACAACATCTCAAGCTTTACACGGCAAGACATGGGCTTACCAACGTTCCTTGATTGCTTATACTCTATCGAACTCATTCCCAAACACACAATTAGAAGAAAACATAGAGATAAAACTTATGAGTGAGAGACGGGGTACTTTGATAGTAAATCCTACTCTATTTTTCCTGTTCTTTATCAGAGAAAGTGGACAATATTGAAAACATAAGAAAAACAACAATTATAGTAAGAAATACATCACCATTGACATAGACTAGGATCCCATAAAGCAGCTTGTATATTTGATGTTCAAACCAGTTACAATCTTCAAGTCCAGTGAGTCTTTACAGCATTCTAACTTCTCTTCTCAGCCTATCTTTCTTCAATTACTAACAGAGCTTCAACAGCCTCAAAAACTATTTACATTCAATGATTCTTCAACCAACAATTTCCATGGGCTCTTCCTTTGATATTCATAGATGAATTGAGGAGGTGGAGTGAAGGGAAGATCTATTTGATCAATTAATACAGAGTAAATGCTTCTTGGCCTTTGGGAGGCCCAAGGGAGAAGGAATCTAATGTATTAACTCTGTTAATCGACTTTATATTAACTTTTATCTGCTTTCGGTTACTTTAGTTGACCTTTGAGGCTTTTAGTAGCTGGGATTTACTTCTAAGCTTTCTTTGGTAAAATATCTCTGACTGTGCATTAACATTGTATTCTTTTGAGGTAAATAAGTTGGTAGGTGGAATTTATGGATTCTAGAGGAGCAACTGCTTTAGTGACGTGTCATTCGAAGCAGTCTCTTTGTTGATCTGTCACAATTTGTCACTTGAAACTTTGAATTAGGCCCCTGATAATGCTTTAGGCCTACTTTATCAACTTTCAGGCTTTTTGTCCTTTACTGACTGTTTTAACTTTTGTTCACATTCTTTGTCTTTATCCTTAATCTGTATGGTTTAAGCTCTTTGATCTACGAGCTTTTGACTTTAACCCTTTAATCTCTGTCTTTAAACTTCACTGCTTTTCTATACAGGTGGCTTTCTTTTGCTGCGCTGGAGGGTTTGACTGTTTAACCGATGCTCATGATACATCGATTAAGCCTAGAATTTTAACCCTTTTTGTCCCTTTTCTACATTATTTGGGCTGTAGAGGATCGTCATCCTTTTCCCTACAACTAACTTTTCTATGGGATGGTTTTATTTAGCCTTCATCGTTAAAACCTGCAATTCAAACATAAAAACAATTAAATAAACCCTGCGCTTTGGATAAGACTGCTAACAGAGGCTATGTGAAGGCAGAAGAGTAGTGCAGAGGAGAAAACATGCGTGGAGGGAGGGTTTCAAGGAGAAAATCCAAGAACCAGTGTTTGAAAGGAAGTATGGACGCAGAATTGATAATAAGTTGTTTTGGGAATACCGCAAATTGTATTCACGTGGGCAAAGGGTGGTTTGTGGTTTTGCCTCGGGGGAACGTGATATAGTTCATTGCTTGACACGTGCCCTCTATAAAACCACCCATTTCGTGCGGAAGATGCACGTTGAGGAGGTTTGGTGGATACGAGCACGAAACAGATTTGGGGCCATTAGATCTTTGGGCCGAAGATCTACGGTTGTGGATGAGCGCGAGGGAGGTAAGATGGGCAATGTTACATATAGTGGGGCCAATGGATTATAGTGATAAAACGGTTAAAATCATGGTGGGGCGTTTATATAAAGGGAAAGAGGTGGAAGTGGGAGGGGAGTTAATGGCCACCTGATCCAGGGGCAATAGGTCAGATCGATGGTTAAAAACAAATGCGGAGCGAAAGAAATACATGGGAGGGAAAGAGGTGGGGCCCAGCGGTGACGTAAGCAGAATTGGCGCACAGAGAAAATTTCTTTGCACAGGGTAAAAATTGGTCTAGTGGAGGTAAAATGTGAGAATCAATAAGAGCTGTCGAATCAGCAAGATCGACGATCGGGGTCAAATCGAAGAATCAGAGACAAATGAGGGGTCAGGGGGAAAAGTGAAATCGCAATGAAGTGAGGACCGTTGATTTGAAACAGGATCAATGGTAGATATTTAGCTGCTAGGGGACTAGAGGTATGGAGGAAAAAATCTTGAGGTGTGCCCCTACATAAGACCTCAGCCGTTGATCTAGAAGAAATGGACGGCTGAGATGAACTAGGAAAATCGGCGATCAGAGGAGCAAAGGGTCTGGGGAGAAAGGAAAGTGGATTTTTCAATGGCCGATGGCTGATGGAGAGGTGAAGGGCGATGGATGGAGGGCCATATGATCAAGATCAAGATCAATGGCGGAGAAGTTATCGTAGGATCGCATCAGCAGGGGAAAAAGGTTTGGGGGACACGGAAAGGCGATGAAGCGATGCGATGAAGCGCTACAATGAAACGCCGCGATGAAGCATTGGCCATCAGATCTTGTGGAATGGATGGTTGCGATCTCATCGGGAGATGGGCTATTGGTAGAGTAAAGGGTCTGGGGAAAAGGAAATGGGGACCGTTAATGGAGCGAGGACCATCGGATCAAAAGTGAGATCGACGGCTCAGATTTAAACCGTGAAAGTATATCGGCTTTTCGCTAATTGGTGAAAACAAAGGAAAGGTAAGGAAGATTTTGAAAAACACTGAAGTGCGATGGTGATGGGGGCTTAAGACTGAAGCCAAAGGTTGTAGGTCTCGGTCTTATGGGAGGAAAAGGGGCTAAGGGTTTAGGCAAAGAGCGGTTAAGGCCTTATGTTTGAAAAGGGTTGGAATAGGCTAAAAAATGGGTTTTTTAAGCCTTTTTGAGGTTCTGGTAGGATGAAAAGGGTGCTTTTAAACAAAATAAAGGGGATTCACATGGTTTGAAAGAGGATTTTTGAGGAATTAAAGGGTAAAATGAGGAAAAATGGATGAAACCAAGGGCTTTTTAGAGGGATTTTTTCAACGGAAGAATAATGAAAAATGAGTCTCAAAAACAGTCTTTTTAGAACAACAGAGCTTTTCTTTTTTAAGGTTTTGAAGGGAGGCTATCAGAGAATGGATCTTTGGAAAAGGAACATAGAGAGTCTTCAAGAAGTCACAATTTTTCTTCAAACTTGTTTCTTGAAGACTAAAGATTTTTTTTAGCCATCATCAGTTATAACAAAAATTTATTGATGGCTAACAAAGAAAACAATTGTTCTTTATATCCAATCTATGTTGGAATTCTTCAAGGTTATGCTCCACACTTTACTCAGAAACTCTTACCAATTTCCTTTATCGCTGCTCTTAAAGCTGTGATCTTCTTTCGCTGAGATTTTCTTCCACTACCTGCAGCCATAATTCTGCAAACATAATCTTCAAACCAGAGTTAAAATAACACTTATCAACTCACCTTCAAGATCTCTGTGTGATATTGTTTCACTATTCATCTGCACTATATCTCCATGTGCTGCAATCTATCAGATTCAAAATCTGATCTCTTTTTATTGTCTCCATCACACATGCTTTCATTCTAATTCCAATTTAATTAAAACAAACTTGAACCTTCAAAAATATTTGTTTCCAATTTGCAACTGCTGCCAATCAGATTTAAAATCTGATCCTATAACTTCTTTTTCAATATTTTTTACAGCTTTCTAATGAATTTTAATTCTATTCCACACAAAATAAATCATTAATTAATCATACTTCATGCAGAATCCATTTATGCTCTGATACCAAAATGATGCGGCAAAAGCCGCAAATACCCACACTCTTCATATGATTTTTTTCTATATATATATATATATATATATATATATATATATATATGCATCCCAAAAACACATCAACTAAATTAATTTTCTTTGCAAGCATATACTATAACCCAAATTAAGAAAAAAAACCCACTTAAATGAAATCTCCAGTAGCTTCACTCCACATGCGGAAATTTTTCCCTTTATCAGATTTATGGTTATAAACCACTTTATATACTTCTTAATTATGACTTCAACTTTGATTTAATCAAAGTTATACTCACCGCATTTCACATCTTACGACTTTGATTTTAAATCAAAGACCAACATATATATACATTGGGCCCATGCCTATCACCAATGCACGTTTTCCCGATGATCTCTCCATGCTATTTTATCTCACGACATTTGAAAATTTATATGCTCGACATTTAATTTTTTTAACCTTATGCGAAATGGGTAGTTTTGGCTTGCAATGTGTCACTGCCTAGACACTATCGCACTCTCACAAAAATTACCATCTATTGAGAATAAGCAGTGCGATAAAACAACTAACTGTTTTATAAAATCGTCCTCACTCTTCCATTGGCTTTTGGCCCATAATTCCACATTCAATCTGCTCACAATTTCTTTTGCTTATTCTTTCCAAACTTCTGGTTCTGTTACAAATTCACGTGAATGCCATTTATTTACTTTGAAAATTCCTCTCAATAATTAATTAATTCCTATTTAAAATCACTCAAAACATTAATAATTACATTAGTGAATCTAACTTCCTTAAAAACATAAGACCCCTATGTCTAATAAAATACACAGAAATTTCTGAGCCTAATGGTCCTACATCATAAATTCGTTTTTCCTATTCCACTGTTCCATTTACCCGCGGATTCTATATTCAATGGTTCAAAGTTCCATCAATGCACATCCACGATACTTCCATCTTAACACAGAATTCCTTTTATCCTCGACATTCACTTTAATTCTGTACAATTAGATTTCCATTTCATGCTGATTCCAATTCCAGCTCTCTGCAATTACATTCAGATCTGCACCCGTGACTTCTTCTCAAACATGTACACAATTATCATTTTGCGTTCCTCTTGCCTCTACACAGTTTGAGTATCGATTTATAAAATCACATACTTTTAAAGATCATCAATCCATACTGTGATTGGTGATCGATATTCATTCTACGCAAGTCCACACATAATTATAATATGAATATCCGAACTATGCAGTCTCATGAATTCATAAAATTTTGTGGCTCAGTTATATAATGGTAGAATTTTCTATTAATAACCATAGATCTCATAATTTACATTAAATTTCACAATTGTATGCAGAATCATCATATCAAACCTTATTATAGAGTTTTTACCACTCACTGGTTCTTTCTTAGCCAGAAAAATTATCATACAGATTAAACTAGAATTTAAAACTTTTGTTCCTCACATATCATCCATGAAAATGACAGAAAGCATATATTTCAGTCATTTTCGAATTTGACTTACGCAAAGCTTGTGTGAACCAGGTTGTTCTCTCATGCTTGATATTGTATGTCGATTGGCCTATCTTTGTTTTTCTCACCTGTACACTTTATCATTCATCATTTATAAATTCATTTCTACATAATCATAACTCGGAAATCAAATACTTTTTTTCTTCTTCGGTTTTCTGTCCCCTGTATATATAAATATAATGTCGACCTTCTGATTCATATACAAATCACAATTCAATCAATCAACACATAAACGCTCGCTTTAGAATCTAATTTCTCTGTTTATATATATCCAATTAATTACAAATATTTCTTCTCTCTCTGGCGTGATATTCTAATCAGTGGCCTTTCTATCATATTTTCCCGTAGGCTTACAACAAAAAACCGTTGTTTGCCTAAAACCTGAATCTCTCCTCTCTTTTCTATGCCTTGAGGCTCATAATTTATACCAATGGACTCTATAACCAATTTTAGTTTTAAATCCATAACTCACTCAACAAATTCCTAAGAATCCTCTATGTCCTAAATTCTATCCTTTATCCCTAAAATTCCTTTCAACCCATAAAATTATGAAACAAATTCTAATTTAAGATTTAAAATTAATTTTCAATCTCTCATTCCCTATGGAATCTCAACTATCCTACTTCCCTCATTTTCTCCAATCATTTGGGAAAATTTACAAATTCCTCTCAATAATTAATTAATTCCTATTTAAAATCACTTAAAACATTAATAATTACATTAGTGAATCCAACTTCCTTAAAAGCATAAGACCCCTATGTCTAATAAAATACACAGATATTTCTGAGCCTAATGCTCCTGCATCACATCATGAGGTGTCGGTTTTCATTTCCCAAGAATTTTAATTTAAAAAGTAAACTTAAGCCAGTTTTACATCTTTTCATAGCATTTTATACAGTGAAATAGTAGTTTTTGCTACGAAACTGCCTAATAGTTTCGTAGCGAAACTGTCAGAGAATGAACTAGCTACACTAAGAAAAAAAAATTTCCTGTCTGCCTTGTCAAACTTGATGCAAAGTGTCAGTTCATGATTGGAGGAGTTAGGATGGAGGTCATTCGAGTTTGTTAGGGATAATTCAAAAGTACAAGGTCATGTCTAAGGTCATCATTACCGTTTTTAGCATGCATGTGTCATGATTAAGGCATGTGTTGTCATTCAAGCCATAAAACCTTACCCAATTAGTATTTTTGTCATACTCCGCTTTATCTTTGCATGTAATTGGAGTTCTGGAGAGTTGCTTCATCAAACCAAGCAGGTTGCTGGTAGATTCAAAGGTTGCAGGTATCATCAAGCAAGCGAGGCTGAGAAGATATAAAGCCACCATGGATGCAACGAATAAAACTAACAAAGGTGGTCGTTGCCACAAATATGAGCCCATGGACATGAATTTTATAAATGAAGACCCAAATACCATGGAGGTATTCAAAAGAACAGGTTGTTTGCAATTCTGTCAAAGGCTGCAGGGATTTCATCTGTAGTTTTATAAGGAATTTGCTAAAAGTTTCACTAGAACAGCTTCAAAGGTGGGAATGCTAAACCTCACAGTAACACCAGACGCCATTTCAATAGCAACAGGAATCCCTAGAGGAGGGGAACAGTGGTTTAATGGCATCAAGTTCACCATGCAGGATTGCAAAGAGTTCATCAAACCAGAGCATAGTGAAATTGATCTTACAAATTCCATCCCTAGGAGTTTCATGAAGGACAACTATTCAAAGCTGATAGTATGAATCTTTTGTCATAAAATACCACTTTAGCTACACATAAAAAATAGCCCTAACATCAATTATGACTGCCAATATCTTTAAGTCTGCAGTTAGTTGATCCAAATAATGCTGCAGAAATCCAGATCTAAGCATAAAAGACATTAAGCAGTTAAAATAAAATGAGGCTCCATGCATCCAATAGACAAGACAAGAAAAATGTATTTGAAAGAATTTTTTATATTAAAAGGGGGCGCCTGAGAGGAAAACAAGAAAGGTGTTTCCAATTCTCCTCAATGAGATGGGTTCTTGAAATTCCTTGGCATTTCAGATCTAAAATTTCTCTCTCTTGTTGGTGTAGAAAACCCAGACAAACATAGAACTCAAAGGGAGCTCATAAGACAAAAATGGAGAATGTGACCAAGAGTATAGATCTAGAGTGATCTAATGCAATGAAAGGTGACTAATGAATGGGGAAAACCCTTCTATTTATAACAAAATATTTAGAGTGATCTAGAACTTGGTGCATGAATAAAATATTATTAATCAAATTCTAGAACCACCCTTTAGGAATATTTTATTATATTTGTTGGAGGGAAAAGGATTTTTGACTTGGGTCAATTCCTTTATTTATAAATAATAAATAAATAAATGATTTATTTATTATTTTAAGGAAATGGTGGGAATATAATTAAATAAATAGTTATTTATTTAATTATTTATAAATGATTTAGTCAAATTTAACTAGGAATATTATTTAAATAAGGATTTAAATAACTTATTCCTAGGAAATAATCAAATAAATAAGGATTTATTTAATTGATTTCCTTATTTTGGGTTAAATATGACCAGGAAATATAAACAAATATAGATTTTTTTATTATTTCCTTTTGGGGTTTCCTGTTTAGACCATAAACAACTTAATAAAGGTGTTTTACTAAGTTATTTCACATAGTGAAAGCAATTTTACTTAGGGTAAAATTGGTCTTACATGGTGTACTTGGGCTCATCTAATGATAATAGGTTAGATGACCAAAAAATGGTGTAACAATAGCTGTTGATGATAATTCAGAAGTATTTCACCTGTGAAGGAAGATTTCACATGGTCTACTCCTACCACCTCAAGCTTCTTCTGCATTTTGTGTGTAAGAGATCACTTGACTTGCCCTTTTATTTATACATAATTCTAAGTAAAATGTCAGATAAGTTTCAATTTAAAATAGAAGGCAATGAAACTTCTCTTTTTCACCATGGTTTGATTAACTTGTTGGTGTTGGAGGAGTTGAAGAGATTAGGCAGAGATTGGACATCCTTTCTGTTCATGAGTGGTTTTGAATTTGATGTTGTCACTCCTAAAAGAGTTTCCAAACCTAGAGATATTTCATCACCAACAGTGGCGAAGCAAGTTGAACCAGTGAGCATGGAGATAGAGCCCTTGCAGAAGATTGACACACCTAAAACTACACCTACAAAACAGAAGCGAACAGAGTAGCAAAAGTGGTTAAGGGTAACTTGGAGGATATCTTGCATGCAATTGACATTGAAGAAACTCCCATTGTCCAAGATGAAGACATAGAAGATGGAGGAAGAAAGATTAAGAAAGGCGAGATAGATAAAAAGTTAGAGTTTGCAGGTGATGATGTTGGTTTCATGCTTCAACCTAGAAGTCCAATGACAAGACATGAAATAATGGTCATGGAAAGCATCAAAGAGACTCAGAAGTTCAGTGAAACTACTCAGCCACCACCAAGCATCATAGATCTCTCCTCACCTGCAAAAGAGGAGCTGGTTATCAAACAAAAAAATGGTAAAGAGAAAATCACTAAAAAATCAGAAATTGAAACCCTTAAGGAACAGTTGAAAGAGGGAAGTGAGGAGATATCAGTGTTGAAGAAAGAGGAAAATAAGCATAGAGATGAAAGGGTTTAGTTTTAACAAATGAGGAAAATCTAGGAAGATCAAGTCACAAGTGTCTCAAAGACCTTGGACAATACAGAAAAACTGATAAAGTGGACTCAGACACTAAGAGGAGAGGTCAAGCACATCAAAAAGGTCAAGTTGCACTTGCAATCCAAGAATAGGGCATTAAAGGACAAAGTGAAATATCTTGAAGAGCAATTGGAGTTGATTCATGAGGAGTTGGACAAGAAAGGATTGAAAATGATTGTGGTAGAAAAGCCCATTAGCCAACTGATTGTTAATGAGGAAGAAACACCATAGGAGTAATAACTTGAGATGAGATATGCCTTATGAGGTCCATAACATGCATAAAATCAAAAAATTTCAGCTGGAGGTCAATTTTTGAAGACAATTTTGAAAGGGGTAATTTCTGGGTTTTTACACAGTTTCATAGCGTACCTCAGAATTGAAGCCAAAAATACACTACTAAAAAACATGTAGGTGTCTTTTTTATTTTAAAGTCAGCTTTTTCATGATTCAAGGAGGGAGATTCATGGTGGTAAGGTGTTCTGACATGATTGACATGATGGAACAACAAATAATTGAAAAGGATAGATGGAGATGCCACTTTCCCCAGGCTACCAAAACTCGCTACGAAACTATGTTGTTTTCGTAGCGAGCAATTGTTGAAGGTTTTGAGCATATTAAAAGTATTTTTTGCCAGCTGGAGACCTCAAGCATGTCATAGGACTTCATAAGTAGATATTTATGACTCAAAGGGAGTGTCATGCAGCCAGGCCATCAGTCAAAACAACGTTGAAGATAAGGGCCATCTATTCCTAAAAATTGGGGTTATGCTCCACAAATCTAGGGATGTTTTAAATATGTAAAGTGGATGTGAATTTGGTCATGTGTATCTTGAGCATGTGATATTTATTTTGTAACCATCATGTAATTTTTTTACAGATAGGATAGAGCAATGTAATAAATATGAGTTTGATTCCTATTAGGAGATGGTTTCTTTAAAAAGTAGCTGTCAATTTTCTATTGAAAGTTATGTATTTCAGTTATGAAAGGTGTCATAGGAGGATTAGAGGATCTAGCCATCAAGCAGATCATCTTTTTTGTAAATAATGTCTATTTAAAGACAAAACATCGAATTAGTAAAGGGTTGGAGAACATTTGCACCAAATTGCTGCTTGTATGCTTTTGACAATTATCAGTAATACAAAGTGACATTCTTCTTTCCGGACCTAAGATTCTCATGAGGTTTTTTGATGTCTTATTGATATATATCATTTATCTTTTATCACTTGTAGTATATTTCATCTCTGTTACTCAAAATTCATAATTTTATGCTGTGACTTCCTTTAGTGATGAAATGACTATGTTTTCCTATGTTTTATGTGTGAGTTGCCTCTGTTAAAAACCTCTATCTGCCTCTCCATGTGAAGAACCTTTTTCACTGAAACTACTGATTGTGACTCCATAAGCCCAATGGTAGCAAGCCTTCATTTTTCAACCTACAATCATACAAAACAAGTACAATTTCTATAGAGTTAGCCATCTAGTATTATCCTTATTCAAAATCATAAACCCCCATTGAGAGAGCCCTCTCAAACTGAAGAGGCTAATATTCAGTTAGAAGTGGTTTGAAACAGTTACATTGAGTTGTTTGATGAGCAGCCAATCAGGTTCAATTTGGTGATAACAGGTATATCTCGGCTTCCCTACTTGGTAGGGTTTCACTCCCCCTTGTGCCACTATATACTACTCCTCCACTCCTGATTTATCCTTTCCCCCCACGTGCTCCGCCACCACCACCACCTTCACCTCCCCTAGTGTTATCACTCAGTAATTTCTCAAGGTTAAAGAAAGAAATATTCCGAGGTAACCACAGACCAACTTTTAAACTCTAGGATCTAGCCTTCCTAGGGTTCAGAGAGGGCTCTCTCTTTAAGATTTAACTTTGTTTTGATTATATGATATTAGGATAGTTATGATTGTGCAAATTGGTTTTGATTTAGTTTGGTTTGGTGTTAGAAAAAATCACTTAGTGAGATGGATAGTGATAGATATTTTTTTCCATTGGGCTAAGGAGTCAAAATTCAAGCAAATAGAACTAGGATCAAGGTCAAAAAGTCAAATGTTTTCAGGGCAAGATAGACAAGTCATTGAAGATCTTCGAAGGCTGATTTGGTGAAGTGGTTTGATCAGGATAATGAGCAATGAAGGATTCTTTGATCTAGATAAGGAAGGAGTAGACAGAGGTCATTCGAAAGAGGGAGAAATTAAGGGTTCCCTACTCTGGAAATCAGCAGAAAACATAGAAATGATAAACAATTAAAGACAGGGTGCTTTTAAAAAATCCTGTAATAATACTCCTGATTTATTATTCAAATTTAGAAAACATATATGGATGCATGTAAACATAATAATATAAACAATGACAAGTAGAAAGTACTTCACTTCAATGGCTCATCACATGAATCCTGAAATATGATGTTAGGTGATTTGATCCAGTCTACTACTCAAACTTGCAACACAAAGCCTTCAAGTACAGAAATATTAACTGTATAAATCTTCATCAATTTATTCCACAATAATACTTCGAAGAGTGAAGTATTTATACAAATTCTAAACTAGAATATCTTGAAAAAATATCAAGATTGGTTTACAAATATCTCAAACTGTATTACATAAATAGAAATTTAATAAAGGACACTAAAAAATAATGAATCTGTTTGGCACTATACTTATGGATTGATGGTGACAAAGAAGATAATTCTAATTTTATAGCAACTCTTAGTTGATGATGAGGCATCCAAGTCACTAACTGTCTCCTTCCTTTGTGCATTTTGCTCCAGAAATTCTGCAAAATTGGGGTCCAATTATACCTTTGTATATCTCAATCCAAAATATATATGTAAAAAGTGAAAGAGGCTTTTCTAGATAACTATGTTACTAATATAAACGTCTCTCAATTTACCAAAATTCAATTCCAATTGTTCACCATATGCTTTGTACAAAGATGTGTAAAATAGAACTTTGCACAGTCTGAACACTAGGCTGTACTGATGAGCATGTATCTCTCATTATGTAATAACTATGCATAAAGTGCGATAGATTTTTGTATATTGGCCTTTTAGGAACATAAACCTCCTCCAGTTTTGCAAACTTCATATTTTATTGGTCACAATATGGTCTTCAAAACTATGGCTTAAAAAATAAATTTCTGCAAAAATGTTCCTTACTGATCTGTTTTCATCTTTTATTGTTCTTTTAACTGTTTTTTTCTTTTACTTTGGATAAAATTCATTGTTGTTGGTGAAAGTGTTTTTCATCTTTGTTTAACCATTACTACCTCCATGTTTACTTTTATTGTTTTACTTTGACTGCTCTTTTTTTACTGATTTGACTTTCACTCTGACTTTTACTGATACACTTTAACTATCTCTGTGAATTCTGATTTCACTTTTACCATTCACTATGCAAATTTATCTCTTTCTCTGTAAATGACTTCTTTTTATTCTTCTGTTGTATGAAATATTATTATTTTTAGGAAAACCATTTGAACTCATTTCCCTGTGAATTCTTAGAGTAAACAAGTCTTAACTAGTATTAGATTGTTTATTCAAGTTTTGTTCGATCACCTATAAAACTAAAACATCAGCTTAATGAAACCAGGTTTGACATGGATAATGGCTTACGAAAATGGGGAAATTTGTGGGAGAATCCCAGACAACAGAAGGTTTCAATTATGTGTTTGTCAAGGGTCTCGTGGTTTCATTCACTAATCCTTAGAAATAACTCAATTACAGGGTTTTAAAACAATGTTTGGCTTTTTTCATAGGGCTGGGAGATTTACCGCATAATGTAGGAATCAGGAAAGTAGTTTTAGCATAGTGCACGAAGAAAACTGGTGGTTTATCACACAATCAAAAGGTGGTAAGTGGTTTTTCTCAAAGGGATGTGATCCAATGGGAATAGGACACGTTGAGGGGAGAGAAAGCATGAAAACAACTCTTTTGCAAGGTTGAGGTTTGATTAACTATCATGCCTTTGGATATGCTATAGGCCATCTCTGTCGTCAGATTTTGGTCATGGAGATTGACGGTGCATATCATGCGATGGAGTTGTTGGTCAAAAGCCGTGGGGCCCAGGAAACTTAATGTGGCAGAGGTTGATATATATAGTGAGTCTAGAATATTCGACATGTGTGGAATTAATACTATAGGTTATAATTAAAATTTGGGTGGGGAATTAATATATAACGTGAATTAATATTAATACGGGCTAAAGGGTAAATACGGAGTTAATACATTATATTAGTGTTAATATGAAAATGAATGAGCAGAATATACAAAATACCCTATGTAAAGTGTAATTTTAAGTGTTTGGGCACAATTTTCATAGTGGTGACCCCATTTCACACTTATACTTAAGGATAATGTATTTTTGTGGTTTTTTTGAATATTTTTGTATGAAATGAAATTAGTTAAAAGGGGTTTTACTTTTCCTAGGTAAATTGTGTTTAGGAAAAGGGGATTTATTAGGATAAAATGAATGATGAGGGTGAAAAAGGGCTTCTTATGAATGAGATTCCAATATTTTAGTACCAATCAGTCATTAAGTTGTGGGTCTGGTCCCACCAAAAGTCAAAGAAATGCTCTGAGCCTTTATAACTGAAGGGTTTAGTACTAGAATGCTTTGTAGGGAGGGAAATTAGTAATCTGCTAGATGATGTTTATCCATGCTTGTAAAACTACTTGTACTTACCAATTCTCTACCCTAGCATTTTTATTCTTTTACTTTAGGTGCATTTGAGCTTGCAAACCATTTTCATTTTTCTTTTAAAACAAGAAACTATCTAATTCTAACCTTATTTCATCCAAGGGCTCAGATTAAACTGTTGAGCTCCTTATTGTTCTCTACCTAACTACTGATCTACCAAGATTAAATAGTTTGGTGAGATATTTATTCTCTATCTATCAACATGGAATTTTTAAAGCATGAAAAAGTAAAGGTTAAGCTATTTGACTTATTATGGATTATGGAATTTTGAACAAGCTGCACATAATATTTATTTTGCAGTAAAAGTAAATAGTAGTGGCATTTAGACTTGCAACAATTTCATGATCTATTTTTGATGGGGTTCATATTTAATATTATTTTGATCTTTGTTTCTTTTTGTCCTTTGATTTTTCTTTTAGGACATACCCTCTTTTCATTTTTGAATTTGGGAATACATTTGTACAAAGCAAAGGTATGTACAATATTTCAAGATTTTAACATAGTCAAATAAAAATTATGAATGTTTTATTTATAGGACCCTAATAGCAGCTTCACATGGGGATGGCATCTCCTTGTGAGATGTCAAGAACACCGTTGACTAGTAGCCTGATCCATTGGGCCAATCCCAAACATGCATTTGCTTTGTTATAAAATCTTTGTGACTGAAACTCTTGAACTGAATTTACACCTTTTTCTACAAATTGAAATTTGATCTGAGACTAAAATTTGTTGCAATGTTCAAACCAAACTAATAAATCATCAATATCTTAGGGCCTTTTCCTTGGCTTCAAATCTTAATGAATTATTTCAAAACTAGCTGAAAACTGGAAACTAAAATAAGCTGAAATCCTACCTACTTACTCTAATCAGTTGTCCAATTTCTGGTTAAGTAAAATGAAACAGCCAATGAAACCATTCAAGAATTATGTACTCTGATACATTTTGTTGCATTTTCTTGTTGATTGACAAAACTGTAATACTACAACCTTTTAGAAACTTGTCAACAAATGAGAGGATAAGGAAATACTTGATTTCCTTTGTTGACTCTAGAAACTTTTCAAAAGGATCTTCCAAGATATATACACTAATGCTTAACTAATCTAAACAACTGTACATCTATTCTAGATGGCCTCCATGCCATGAATCTGAAATTTTATTTTCATCTTTATCTCCCTGCAAACTTTAAAATAAGATTTGTGATGATATTCCTACTGATTGTAATGTTTGACTGCTGAAACTTTTATCATCTTGATTCTGAATCTCATAGTTAGTTGATGGAGAAAGGCTTTGAATGCATTCATTATCCAACATATCTACTATTGGATCATGAAAAACTTGTGAGGATGGCTGCAATCTATTGGATATGGAATTCCATGAGACTTCATAAACTTCAACAAGTTTCTCATCCTTTTCTTTAATGATGTTATACCACATTTCCTTTAAAAACTAAAATGATTCAAAACATAGTGGTATTGAATTCTCCTGTGTTATTTGATCACGCATTTCAATGCAATTTGATAACTGTAATTGTGAAACTGAATAATCATGATCAAGAAATTCATTGTTTTCTTTTTTTTCCATAACAATCTCTAAAGACTAATGATTATTGATTGCATTAAAGTTGTCTCTAATAAAATGAAATGAAGCAAAACAAAGAGGTAAAGAACCTTCACTTATTTCCAAATTTTTTGCTTTTTATTCCTCACTCTCATAGCTAATCTGTGTTGGCTGATCATTGTATTCTGGTTGTTGAAACTGAGTTTCCTCATCCCACAAACTAGCTTCTGATTGCTCTGTAAAGTTAGCTTGATTTTGGAGAACATAATTATCATCATAATGATCATACTTAGGCAAATCATCAAAAGAAGAAATGTCATCAAACATGCACATTAAATGGGTAGATTCCTCTTCCACATATTGATATGTAAATACATTTTCTGATCTATGATAATTGGAATTAGCAGGAATTTGTTCATGGCTATCAACCTCTTCTATTTCTTCATGGTGATTTTGAACAAAAAATTCATCTTTCATAGTGATATTCTATATGATTTCATCTAGTTTTCTTACCAAAAGGCTGAGTTTTACCTCTGTAATGTTTTTATTCTCTTCTTCTAATTTCAAAATTTCCTTTCTGATTTGCAAATTAACTTCTACATCAGCTGCAATGTTTTGCATCTGTACAAGTGTTTCTGGATCTCTTTCTCTTAACTGGAATTCTATTTCTGGATCAAAGGCAGTTGGATAATGCAAGAGAGCTGAACCATGAGGAGGCCTAATATTTTCTGGCATTGAATAATAAAATTGATTAAATCTGTCAAAAAATTGTTGTATTGTTTCATTTGGATGTCTTTTTAACTTATTATATTCTTCTATGATCACATAATGATTGACTTTAATTATCCATCAGTCAAGAAAATTTTTGACAAACTGTTGGAAATTTGAGATGCTTGCATTAGGCAAATTCTTGAACCAACTCTTTACTCTATTTCGCAAAGAAAGAGCAAAAATTCTGATTCTAACATCATCTTCATCAATCTCAAATAGGTCCAGATAATTCTCAGAACCTTGAATATGTTTCTGGGCAGTGATGTTATTATTTTCTCCATCAAACCTGGGAAGGCATTTGTAATAGTTATCAGGGAAATTATGGAGTACAAGAGGTAAAATGAGGGGCTTATATCTATCAGGAAATTTACACGGTACAGGAATATGTACAGGGATTGTAAGATCAGTCTCGATTATTTGAAGCTTCTTAATTGAAAAATGATCATCATTAGATTCAGAAGAAAGCTGCTCAAAGAGATTAAGAGAATTAGTACTTACATTCTTTAATGGAAAATAATTAAAAAATAATCTAATATCTTCTCTAAAATACAATATACATTGAAAAATTTTCTTAATGAGAAAGAAAATAATTTCTTGGATTGTAATCCAAGTTAAAATCCTGATCTTTCCATATTGTTCTTTCAAGTTCATTCCTCCAATGGAGTCTTTATTGTGAAATTGATTTGGAGTCGCCAGGTGGATGATTTTAACCTTTATGTGTCTGATCATTGTCCACCATCATAGATAAGATCTAAACCTGTAAAATGTTTCTGAAGAAAATATAGTCCCCAGCAGAGTCGCCAATATTTTATCACTTAGTAATTTCTCAAGGTTAAAGAAATAAATATTTTGAGGTAACCACAGACCAACTTTTAAACTCTAGGATCTAGCCTTCCTAGGGTTCAAAGAGGGCTCTCTCTTTAAGATTTAACTTTGTTTTGATTATATGATATTAGGCTAGTTATGATTGTGCAAATGGGTGTTTATTTGGTTTGTTTTGGTGAGAACAAATCACTTAGTGAGATGGATAGTGATAGATCTGTTTTTCCATTGGGCTAAGGAGTCAAAAGTCAAACAAATAGAACTAGGATCAAGGTCAAAAAGTCAAATGTTTTCAGGGAAAGATAGACAAGTCATTGAAGATCTTGGAAGGATAATTTGGTGAAGTGGTTTGATCAGGATAAATACCAATGAAGGATTCTCTAATCCGGATAAGGAAGGCATAGACAGAGAGTTCATTCGAAAGGGGGAGAAATTAAGGGTTCCCTACTTTGGAAATCAGTAGAAAACATAGAAATGATAAACAGTTAAAGACAGGGTGCTTTTAAAAAATTCTGTAATAATACTCCTGATTATAATTCAAATTTAGAAAACATATATGGATGCATGTAAACATAAGAATATAGACAATGACAAGTAGAAAGTACTTCATTTCAATGGCTCATCACATGAATCCTGAAATATGATGCTAGGTGATTTGATCCAGTCTGCTACTCAAACTTGAAACAAAAAGCCTTCAAGTACAGAGATATTTACTATAGAAATCTTCCGCAATTTATTCCACAATAATACTTCAAAGAGTGAAGTATTTATACAAATTCTAAACTAGAATATCTTGAAAAAATATCAAGATTGGTTTACAAATATCTCAAACTGTATTACATAAATAGAACTTGGACACTCAAAAATAATGAATATATTTGGCACTATACTTATGGATTGATGGTGACAAAGAAGATAATTCTAATTTGATATCAACTCTTAGTTGATGATGAGGCATCCAAGTCACTAACTGTCTCCTTCCTTTGTGCATTTTGTTCCAGAAATTCTGCAAAATTCGGGTCCAATGATACATTTGTATATCTCAATAAAAAATATATATGTAAAAAGTGAAAGAGGTTTTTATACATACCTATGTTACTAAGACAAACCTCTCTCAATTTACCAAAATTAAATTCCAATTGTTCACCATATACTCTGTACAAATATGTGTAAAACAGAACTTTGCACAGTCTGAAAAATGCGCTGTCCTGATGAGCATGTATCTCTCATTCTGTAATAACTATGCATAAAGTGAGATAGGTTTTTGTAGATTGGCCTCTTAGGAACGTAAACCTCCTCTATTTTTGCAAAATTAATATTTTATTGGTCACAATATTGTCTTCAAAACTATGTCTTAAACAGGAAATTTCTGCAAAAATGTTCCTTACTGCTCTGTTTTCATCTTTTACTATTCTTTTAATTGTTATTTTCTTTTACTTTGGATAAACTTCATTGTTGTTGGTGAAAGTGTTTTTCATCTCTATTTAACCATTACTGCATCCATGTTTACTTTTACTATTTTACTTTGACTGCTCTTTTTTTACTAATTTGACTTTCACTCTTACTTTTAATGATACACTTTAACTGTCTCTGTGAATTCCGATTTCACCTTTACCGTTCACTGTGAAAATTTATCTCTTTCTCTATAAATGACTTCTTTATATTCTTATGTTGTATGAAATCTTATTTTTTTTAGGAAAAACATTTGAACTCATTTACTTGTGAATTCTTAGAGTAAACAAGTCTTAACTAGTATTAGACTGTTTATTCAAGTTTTGTTCGATCACCTGCAAAAATAAAATGTCAGTTTAATGAAACCAGGTTTGACATGGATAATGGCTTCCAAAAACAGGGAAATATGTGGGATAATCCCAGACAACAGAAGGTTTCAATTATGCATTTGTCAAGGGTCTCGTGGTTTCATTCACAAATCCTTAGAAATAACTCAATTGCAGGGTTTTAAAACAACGTTTGTCTTTTTTCATAGGGCTGGGAGATTTACCGCATAATGTAGGAATCCGGAAAGTGGTTTTAGCAAAGTGCACAAAGCGAATTGATGGTTTATCACACAGTCAAAAGGTCGTAGGTGGTTTTTCTCAAAGGGATGTGATCCAATGGGAATAGGACACGTTGAGGGGAGAGAAAGGGTGAAAACAACTCTTTTCGCAAGGTTGAGGTTTGGTTAACTATCACGCCTTTGGATATGCGATAGGCCATTTATGTCGTTAGATTTGGGTCATGGAGATCGACGGTGCAGATCATGCGATGGATTTTTTGGTCAAAAGGCATGGGGCCCGGGAAACTTAATGTGGCAGAGTTTGATATATATAGTGAGTCTGGCATATTCGACATGTGTGGAATTAATAATATAGGTTATAATTAAAATTTGGGTGGGGAATTAATATATAATGTGAATTAATATTAATACAGGCTAAAGGGTAAATAGGGAGTTAATACATTATATTAGTGTTAATATGAAAATGAATGAGCGGAATATACAAAATACCCTATGTAAAGAGTAATTTTACGTGTTTGGGCGCAATTTTCATAGTGGTGACCCCATTTCACACTTATACTTTAGGATAATGTATTTTTGTGGGTTTTTTTAATATTTTTGTATGACATGAAATTATTCAAAAGGGGTTTTACTTTTCCTAGGTAAATTGTGTTTAGGAAAAAGGGTTTTATTAGGGAAAAATGAATGATGAAGGGGGAAAAGGGCTTCTTATGAAGAAGATTCCAAAATTTTAGTACCAATTAGTCATTAAGCCGTGGGTCTGGTCCCACTAAAAGTCAGAGAAATTCTCTGAGACTTTATAACTAAAGGGTTTAGTACTGAAATGCTTTGTAGGGAGGGAAATTAGTAATCTGCCAGACGATGTTTATCCATGCTTGTAAAACTGCTTGTACTTACCCATTCTCTACCCTAGCATTTTTATTCTTTTACTTTAGGTGCATTTGAGCTTGCAAACCATTTTCATTTTTCTTTTAAAACAAGAAACTATCTAATTCAAACCTTATTTCATCCAAGGGCTCAGATTGAATTGTTGAGCTCCTTATTGTTCTCTACATAACTACTGATCTACCAACATTAAACAGTTTGGTGAGATTTTTATTCTCTATCTATCAACATGAAATTTTTAAAGCATGAAAAAGTCAAGGTTAAGCTATTTGACTTATCATGGATTATGTCATTTTGAACAAGCTGCACATAATATTTATTTTGTAGTAAAAGTAAATAATAGTGGCATTTAAACTTGCAACACTTTCATGATCTATTTTTGATGGGGTTCATATTTAATATTCTTTTGATCTTTGTTTCTTTTTGTCCTTTGATTTTTCTTTTAGGACATACCCTCTTTTCATTTTTTAATTTGGGAATACATTTGCAGAAAGCAAAGGTATGTAAAATATTTCAAGATTTTAACAGAGTCAAATCAAAATTATGAATCCTATATTTATAGGACCCTAACAGCGGCTTCACATGGGGATGGCATCTCCTTGTGAGATATCAAGAACACCGTCGACTAGTAGCCTGATCCATTGGACCAATCCTAAATATGCATTTTCTTTGTTATAAAATCTTTGTGACTGAAACTCTTGAACTGAATTTACACCTTTTTCTGAAAACTGAAATTTTATCTAAGGCTAAAATGTGTTACAATGTTCAAACCAAACTACTAAATCATCAATATCTTAGGGCTTTTTCCTTGGCTTCAAATCTTAATGAATTATTTCAAAACTAGTTGAAAACTAAAAATTGAAATAAGCTGAAATCCTACCTACTTACTCTAATCAGTTGTCCAACTACTGGTTAGGTAAAATGAAACACACAATGCAACCATTCAAGAATTATGTACTCTAATATATTTTGTTGCATTTGCTTGTTGATTGTCAAAACTGTAATTCTGCAACCTTTTAGAAACTTGTCAGCAAATGAGAGGATAAGGAAATACTTGATTTACTTTGTTGACTCTATAAAATTTTCAAAAGGATCCTCCAAGATATATACACTAATGTTTAACTGATCTAAACAACTGTACATCTGTTCTAGATGGCCTCCATGCCATGAATTTGAAATTTTATTTTCATCTTTATCTCCCTACAAACTTTCAGATAATATTTGTGATGATATTCGTACTGATCGTAATGTTTGATTGCTAAAACCATTATCATCCTAATTTTGAAACTCATAGTTAGTTAATGGAGAAAGGATTTGAATGCATTCATTATCCAACATATCTGCTATTGGATCATGAAAAACTTGTGAGGATGGCTGCAATCTATTGGATATGGAATTCCATGGGACTTCATAAACTTCAAGAAGTTGTTCATCCTTTTATTTAATGATGTTATACCACATTTCCTTTAAAAACTGAAATGATTCAAAACATAGTGGTATTGAATTCTCCTGTGTTATTTGATCATGTATTTCAATGGAATTTGATAACTGTAATTGTGAAACTGAATAATCATGATCAAGAAATTCATTGTTTTCTTTGTTGTCCATAACAATCTCTAAAGACTGATGATTATTGATTGCATTAAAGTTGTCTCTAACAAACCGAAATGAAGAAAAGCAAAGAGGTAAAGAACCTTCACTTATTTCCAAATTTTGTGCTTTTTCTTCCTCACTCTCATAGCTGATCTGTGTTGGATGATCACTGTATTCTGGCTGCTGAAATTGATTTTCCTCATCCCACAAACTAGCTTCTGATTGCTCTGTAAAGTTAGCTTGAGTTTGGAGAACATAACGATAATCATAATGATCATACTTAGGCAAATCATCAAAAGAAGAAATGTCATCAAACATGCACATTAAATGGGTAGATTCCTCTTCCACATATTGATTTGTAAATCCATTTTATGATCTATGATAATTCTAATTAGCAGGAATTTTTTCATGGCTATCAACCTCTTCTATTTCTTCATGGTGATTTTGAACAAAAAAATCATCTTTCATAGTGATCTTCTATATGATTTCATCTAGTTTTTTACCAAAAGGCTGAGTTTTACCTCTGTAATGTTTTTATTCTCTTCTTCTGCTTTCACCTTTTCCTTTCTGATTTGAAAATTAACTTCTACATTAACTACAATGTTATTCATTTGTACAAGTGTTTCTGGATCTCTTTCTCTTAACTGGAATTCTATTTCTGGATCAAAGGTAGTTGGATAATGCAAGAGAGCTTAATCATGAGGAGGCCTAATATTTTCTGGCATTGAATAATAAACTTGATTAAATCTATCAGAAAATTGTTGTATTGTTTCATTTGGATGTCTTTTTAACAGATTATATTCTTCTATGATCACAAAAATATTGACTTTAATTATCCATCTGTCAAGAAAAATCTTGACAAATTGTTGGAAATTTGAGATGCTTGCATTAGGTAGATTATTGAACCAACGCTTTACTGTATTTTGCAAAGAAAGAGCAAAAAAACTAATTCTAACATCATCTTCATCAATCTCAAATAGGTCCAGATAATTCTCAAAACCTTGGATATGTTTTTGGGCAGTGATGTTATTATTTTCTCCATCAAACCTGGGAAGGTATTTGTAATATTTATCAGGGAAATTATGGAGTACAGGAGGTAAAATGAGGGGCTTATATCTATCAGGAACTTTACAAGGTACAGAAATATGTACAGGGATTGTAAGATCAGTCTCGATTATTTGAGGCTTCTTAATTGAAAAATGATCATCATTAGATTCAGAAGAAAGCTGCTCAAAGAGATTAAGATAATTAGTACTTACAATCTTCAAAGGAGAATAATTAAAAAATAATATAAGATCTTCTCTAAAATAAAATATACATTGAAAAAATTTCTTAATGAGAAAGAACATAATGTCTTGGATTGGAATCCAAGTTAAAAGCCTGATATTTCCATATTGTTCTTTTAGGTTCATTCCTCGAGTGGAGTCTTGATTGTGAAATTGATTTGGAGTCGCCAGGTGGATGATTTTAACCTTTATGTGTCTGATCATTGTCCACCATCATAGATCAGATCTAAACCTGTAAAATATTTCTGAAGAAAAAGTTAGTCCCTAGTGGAGTCACCAATATTTTATCACTCAGTGATTTCTCAAGGCTAAAGAAAGAAATATTCTGAGGTAACCACAGACCAAATTTTAAACTCTAGGATCTAGCCTTCCTAGGGTTTAAAGAGCAAACTCTCCTTAATATTTAACTTTTTTTTTATTATATGATATTAGGCTAGTTATGATTGTGCAAATTGGTTTTGATTTGGTTTGGTTTGGGGAGAACAAATCACTTAGTTAGATAGATAGTGATAGATCTGTTTGTCCATTGGGCTAAGGAGTCAAAATTCAAGCAGGCAGAACTAGGATCAAGGTCAAAAAGTCAAATGTTGTCAAGGCAAGATAGACAAGTCATTGAAGATCTTGGAAGGCTGATTTGGTGAAGTGGTTTGATCGAGATAAAGAGAAATGAAGGATTATTTGATCCAGATAAGGAAGGAGTAGACAAAGGTCATTCGAAAGAAGGAGCAATTAAGGGTTCCCTACTCTAAAAATCAGCAAAAAACATAGAAATGATAAACAGTTAACGACAGGGTGCTTTTAACAAATCATGCAATAATACTCCTGATTTATCATTGAAATTTACAAAACATTTATGGATGCATGTAAACATAAGAAAATAAGCAATGAAAAGTATAAAGTACTTCACTTCAATGGCTCATCACATGAATCCTGAAATATGATGCTAGGTGATTTGATCCAATCTGCTACTCGAACTTGCAACACAAATCCTTCAAGTACAAAAATATTGACTATAGAAATCTTCAGCAATTTATTCCACAATAATGTTTCAAATATTGAAGTATTTATACAAATTCTAAACTAGAATATCTTGAAAAAATATCAATATTGATTTACAAATATCTTTAACTGTATTACATAAATAAAACTTTCATAAAGGACACTAAAAAATAATGAATCTATTTGGCACTATACTTATGGATTGATGGTGACAAAGAAGATTATTCTAATTTGATAGCAACTCTTAGTTGATGATGAGGCATCCAAGTCACTAACTGTCTCCTTCCTTTGTGCATTTTGCTCCAAAAATTCTGCAAAATTGCTGTCCAATGATACCTTTGTATATCTCAATCCAAAATATATATGTAAAGAATGAAATATTTTTTGTAGATACATATATTACTAAGATAAACCTCTCTCAATTTCCCAAAATTCAATTCTAGCTGTTCAACATATGCTCTGCAAAAATATGTGTAAAACAGAACTTTGCATAGTCTGAAGAATAGGCTGTAAATATGTGCATGTATCTCTCATTATGTAATAATTGTGCGTAAAGTGAGATAGGTTTTTGTAGATTGGGCTCCTAGGAACATAAGCCTCCTTTGGTTTTGAAAAATTCATCTTGGATTGGTCACAATAGTGTCTGCAAAATAATGACTTAAACATGAAATTTCTGCAAAAATGTTCCTTACTGCTATGTTTTCATCTTTTATTGTTATTTTAAATGTTTTTTTCTTTTACTTTGGATAAACTTCATTGTTTTTGGTGAAAGTTTTTTTCATCTCTATTTAACCATGACTGCCTCCATGTTTAATTTTACTGTTTTACTCTGACTGCTCTTTTTTTACTGATTTGACTTTCACTCTAACTTTTACTGATACACTTTAACTGTCTTTGTGAATTCTGATTTCACTTTTACAATTCACTGTGCAAATTTATATCTTTCTTTGTAAATGACTTATTTCTATTTTGCTGTTGTATGAAGTCTTATTTTTTTTAAGGAAACCCAGTTCAACTCATTTCCTTGTGAATTCTTGGAGTAAACAAGTCTTAACTAGTATTAGACTGTTTATTCAAGTTTTGTTTGATCACCTGCAAAAATAAAACATCAGTTTAATGAAACCAGGTTTGACATGGATAATGGCTTCCAAAAATGGGGAAATCTGTGGGAGAATCCCAGACAACAGAGGGTTTCAATTATGCATTTTTCAAGGATCTCGTGGTTTCATTCACTAATCCTTAGAAATAACTCAATTGCAGGGTTTTAAAATAGTGTTTGGATTTTTTCATAGGGCTGGGAGATTTACCGCATAATGTAGGAATCAAGAAAGCAGTTTTAGCACAATGCATGAAGCGAACTAGTGGTTTATAACACAGTCAAAATTTGGTAAGTGGTTTTTCTCAAAAGGATGCGATCTAATGGGAATAGGACACGTTGAGGGGAGAGAAAGCGTGAAAACAACTCTTTTCACAAGGTTGAGGTTTGGTTAACTATCGTGCCCTTAGATATGCGATAGGCCATCTCCGTCGTTAGATTTGGGTCACGGAGATCGACGGTGCGGATCATCCGATGGAGTTGTTGGTAAAAAGGCATGGGGCCTAGGAAACTTAATGTGGCAGGGGCTGATATATATAATGAGTCTGGCATATTCAACATGTGTGGAATTAAGACTATAAGTTATAATTAAAATTTGGGTGGGGAATTAATATATAATGTGAATTAATATTAATATGGGCTAAAGGGTAAATAGGGAGTTATTACATTATATTAGTGTTAATATGAAAATGAATGAGCGGAATATACAAAATACCCTATGTAAAGTGTAATTTTAAGTGTTTGGGCAATTTTCATAGTGGTGACCCCATTTCACACTTATGCTTTAGGATAATGTATTTTTGTGGGTTTTTTGAATATTTTTGTATGACATGAAATTAGTTAAAAGGGGTTTTACTTTTCCTAGGTAAATTTTGTTTAGGAAAATAGGTTTTATTGGGGTAAAATGAATGATGAAGGGGAAAAAGGGCTTCTTATGAAGGAGATTCCAATATTTTAGTACCAATCAGTCATTAAGCCGTGGGTCTGATCACACCAAAAGTCAGAGAAATTCTCTGAGACTTTATAACTGAATGGTTTAGTACTAGAATGCTTTGTAGGGAGGGAAATCGACAACAACAAGATAGAAATTCGGCCCCTAAGGAGAGCTGGTCTGCTACTGTAGCTCCGTCAGAATTTTCCTTCAGTTAACTCAGTTTAATTCCACGTGGAATTTCTCAATTTCTTTGTAATTTCATTTATAAATTTCGGAGAAATTGATAAATAAAGACATTCCACTCTGTATTCGTCGCCTTAGTACAAATTCTATGTATATATTGTCACTTATGTTCTTTGGTTACACGCACATAGTCATATAAATATAATTGTCTTATTCGAATTTTTAGACCTTGGAAATCTTAAATATATATCCCAAGCTTAATTCAACTAAACCCTTATAACGAACTTTTGGCTCTCGGCCCACATATATAATCGATGGCTCAATTAAATGCACGCACTATACCTTGGGTTATTCTTCATGCATCTTCCGAATACGACCACCTTCTGATGGCTTCCCTTCAGATCGATGGCGTCCAGCGATATCGCGTGGCCTCCTCAGTCGAACATTAGCATGCAATGGCACGCAAAAAAGTGGTTTTGGGGGTCCTGCCTTGGGCCACGTGTTAGCTGTTCTATGGAATCACTCACAATTGGAGAATATTGCTTGCTCCACAAAAGCGGTGCGATATGGGCGAGGCAGTTTTGTAGATCCACTCGCGGTTTTGGAACAGTGGATTACTAAAGGTTAAGTTGGGTTACACTACCCTTTGATTCATTAACCTAGGATCTAATTCAGGTAAGAATCTCAATTATTAGCAAAACATCTGTAGTTCTCTTCTGGCAGGATTTTCACTACCACTCACAGAGTTCGATGGCCACGATTTACACAGACTTCGCCTGCGCGTGGGATTTCTTCATTTATTCGAACAATTCAAGGGAAAGAAACGGTCAGAGAAATACAGATATTACGTAGTGACTTTATACAACAAAATTTTGCACACAATGTCACTTCAAACCAAACTGAGAATCAACGAGCACTGAATTTTATTCAACAGGAAGCAATTGCTCAGCACACAGATTTTATTGCAGAAATCTCTCCTCCCTAAATGAAATCCAGGGTTTACATTTATACATCAACATTTGTCTCTTCGGTTCCTCTGTGAGGACCATTTTAGTAATTCAAGAGCCTAATTACAATTATTCAAATAACTGAAATACGACAGATGGATCAAATCCAAATCTATTCGACTTCTATGGACTCTAACTAATCTAAGCGAAATAGGCAGCTGAGGTATTGACACCCAGCTATTACAATTCAAATGATTTCAAACCCTTCTAGCCACAACATGTGGACAAAACCTCCTACATTGTTGGCTAGTGTCTAATTCTCCTGCATCATAAATTAGTAATCTGCCAGATGATGTTTATCCATGCTTGTAAAACTGCTTGTACTTACCCATTCTCTACCCTAGCATTTTTATTCTTTTACTTTAGGTGCATTTGAGCTTGCAAACCATTTTCATTTTTCTTTTAAAACAAGAAACTATCTAATTCTAACTTTATTTCATCCAAGGGCTTAGATTAAACTGTTGAGCTCCTTATTGTTCTCTACCTAACTACTGATCTACCAAGACTAAACAGTTTTGTCAGATCTTTATTCTCTATCTATCAACATGAAATTTTTAAAGCAAGAAAAAGTCAACGCTAAGCTCTTTGACTTATCATGGATTATGGCATTTTGAACAAGATGAACAAAATCTTTATTTTGCAGTAAAAGTAAATAGTAGTGGCATTTAAACTTGCAACACTTTCATGATCTATTTTTGATGGGTTTCATATTTAATATTCTTTTGATATTTTTTTATTTTTGTCCTTTGATTTTTCTTTTAAGACATACCCTCTTTTCATTTTTTAATTTGGGAATACATTTGTAGAAAGCAAAGGTATGTACAATATTTCAAGATTTTAACAAAGTCAAATCAAAATTATCAATCCTATATTTATAGGACCCTAACGCCTAGTACCTAAATATTTACCATCTATTTCTTAGACCTTAGATCCCCTTCCCATCCCACACCACCTGGACATTTCTCCTTCATTTATTTACCCTCCTCCTGTGGGGCTTTCATCCTCTGCACATATGAACTCCTCCCCCCTTCACCACACTCTCCTTCGAGGTCAACCTCAGATCTATCCCCGCACAACTCTATCAGTAGCGATATTGATTTCCTTATGGTCAACCGAGTTAGGGATCTCGCCACCTTATCCATTCACAAAGGCTTGCCATACATATCCTTATTTTATATCAGTCCCAACTCTTCTCACAACATCACTGTTCGCACAAGGGGTGGGTGGTGATCCCACAATCATAAAATGGGTTCGTCAGCTAAATCCCTCCATTCCAGTATTCTCATGGACTTCGTGACATTCCCATTGCTACTATATACTATCGAGCCCTTGGATCTAACACACCCGATATGATGACCACTGCATGAATTTTCTCTCTATGAATATGCATGGTCTAGGGGACCATTCCAAAATCTTATCCCTCAAAAAACTTTTCGCCTTTATTCACCCTTTTTTTGCTTCAAGAAATTATGGTTTTATCTAAAAAAAATCTCTCATATTTCCATAATATTTTTCCATACTATTACATGGTGGTAGTTGATTCAAGTGGACTGTTGAGAGGCATGCCTGCCCTCTAGGATCCCAGATGGGCTACTTTATCTGCATATAAAATTTTCGCAGGAATATTATTGACCATTTTTATTCTGGGGTATCCTATTCAACTACATGTTCTAAATTCATATGCCCCATACAAAGACATAAATACCTTTTGGAAGCACATGGAAGGCTGTGATCTTCTCAAGGTAGGATTCTTGATTATGGCTAGAGGTTTTAATGCGACACTGACTAGGGAGGAATGTTGGGAGCTCAAATGCAGAATGGATCCTATGGCTGGCACTTTACACCATATGTTTTACTCCAATTACTGGTTGGATGTTTGGCCACAACCTTTGTATATTTCTTGGCATAATGGAAGAGAGGGAGACGATCACATAGGAAAAATACTAGATCGTTTATTAGTCCACGAAAACCTTCAGGAGAGCCTGGGGTGTATGACATCCTGGGTGGTGAGAACCTCTATATCTGATCTTTTTTCAATTGTACTCCAATGGCGCTCGAAACACCCTCACTTGGGAATTCCTTTCAAATTTAATAGGACTTTTCTGGAAGATGAGGGACTCAACGAATTGGGAAATAATTTCTAGAAGACAAAAGTATGGGTAGATGGTCACTCCTTGATGGACCATCTCATAAACATAATTCAATCACTTAAAAGTGAGGTTATGATTTTTTAAAGGGATAAAAATAAGGCTATGGCCCATGAACTAAAGTCTATCATTAAGGAAATTGAGAATCTCGGCCATATTGTAGATTGGGGCTCCCCATAAAAACATATTTTGGAAAGACTCAAAACAATGGAACATAGAAAGCGACAGATACTACAGATACAAGAATTGACTTGGATATTGAAGAGAAGAGCACTTTGATTACATGAAGGTGACAAAAACACTAAATATTTTCAAAAATATGCAAATATTAGAAAGAATGGAAATACTATCTGGCACATTCGAGGTAGAAATGGGGATATGGTTAATTCCACTAAGGATATTCAAAGGGAAGTTGTTCACTATTTTGAGACCTTATTCGAGTCTCGTCCCGACGTCAACATAGAATATCAGATATGGGGAATGATGTAATATCCCCTCGTGTTCAATGAGGATCTGAACGAGGCAATATTTCAACTGGTTACAATTGAGGAAATCTACCAGGTGTTAAATTTCGTTGCTAAAGATAAATGTTCGGGCCCAGATGACTAGACGGTGGAGTTTTTTCTACAATCTTTCGACTTGTTTGGAGTGGACCTTTTGAATTAGGTGGAGGAATCATGGTCTTCACGACATGTTTCTGGCTCTATCAATTCATCGTTTATCGTTTTGGTTCCAAAAGCATCGATCACTTCCGCCTTTCTTGATTTCCATCCCTTTACATCTCCCAAGAAAAATTGGGTTTCCTTCATAATAGGTTGATCCATGATGTTGTGTCCACCACTCAGGAAATTATCCATACTATCCATACAAGGAAAATTAAGGCGTTAGTAATGAAGGTGGACCTAAGGAAGGCTTATGATTGTGTTGATTGGTCTTTCTTGCGACTCATCGTGATGAAGATCAACGTCCATATTCAAATTATTGAGTGGATTATGGCTTGTGTCAATAATGTTCATTTTTCTATTTTGGTCAATGGTTACCCATCCTATTTGTTTATAGCCAGGAGGGGTTTTCATCATGGACGCTCACTTTCTCCCTTGTTATTTATTTTGGTGATGGATTGCCTTAGTCACAAAATAAAATCAACATGTAAAGGGGGTCACTTCAATGACATTAGGCTGAGCACATGCATTGAAATCTCACATAATTTCTTTTTGGATGACATCCTGGCCTTTGGTATGGTGTCTAGGGCTCAATGGAGGGTCTTCTATGAAATATTGCATCGATTTGGAGCGGCCTCAGGTATGATGGAAAATGAAGGCAAGTATTACATTCTGCACTCATCTGGCGATCATGGGGAAAACAATGATATTTTCCATTTGTTTAATTTCCAATCTAGGCCTTTAAGTGATGGTATTTGTTACCTTGGCTTTAGACTCAAGCCCAATAACTACAGGTGTGCAAATTGGCTTTGGCTAATTGATAAATGTAGATGCAAACTTAATGGATGGGAACACTAATGCCTGACCATTAGTGGCAGATACATTCTGACACAAGATGTTCAAAAATAGCTGGTAGTGTAATAGGCGCATCTATACATCCTCCCTATGTCCATAATAAATAAATTCGAAAGCATCATGGCACATTCTATCTGGGTAGGTCTGGACACAATTCAAAAATTTCATCTCATAAAATGGGATAATACCACTATTCCAAAGGAGCAAGGTGGATAGGGAATTTTAGATATTAAAATATTCGGATGCACCCTCACTATAAAATCCCTGTGGCAAGGAATTTTTAAGGAAGGGATATGGAGGGATATCATTTCATCAACATATTTGCTTAAGAAAAGGGCTACGGATTGGATTAGGTCGGGCCATCTCAACATCAAATTTGGATATTACATTTGGAGATGCTTCCATAAATTTAAGGATCTATTTTTGAAGAGAATTAGTTGGTATTTTGGCAGGGGGAATTGTATCATCATTGGTATTGATAGCATTCAGGGCATGGGAGCTGCACTTTCTTTAAATGAAGGCCTTATTCGATGTCTACACTCTTGTGGTATTTTTCTTTCACAACAAGCCATTTCTGGTTGGTATGGGAGTTTTCCTATTTGGAAACTACAAATAGAGATGGGTTTGGAAGGAACAAATGTTGTGGAATGGAAGACCTACATTCATATATTTATAAATGCAAGCCTATGTAGATTTGAGAAGGGGGGGCCATATTATCTAGGCCAGCAAGATGCGGTCTAACATGGTGGAGGTGGCAGACACTTACAGGTATCTTATTCACACTTTACGAGATCTTAATCATTCTTGTTGGTTCTACAAGGTATGTAAACTTGATGTTCCTATAAATATTATTCTTTATGTCTGGTTGGTCTAGAGGAACAAAACTCTTACTTGGGAGAACCTTGTTAAGAGGGGTTTATATGGGCCTGGGAGATGCCCAATGTGCAAGGTTTCTCCTGAAATTAATGTCTGTCATTTTTGGAATTCCCTATTTATATCATGGTCTGGGATGGTATTTTCTCTTCTTTGAATTTGTCTTGTAGGAGATTTTTTCCCATTGAAAAATGTATTCAATGGTGGTTGGCGGGAGGTGGAAAATTGCAGGCTACTCCACTTTATATATTTTGGGAAATTTGGAGTGCTAGAAATGGACACATTTGTGAGGGACTTACGATTTCCACTCATCTAATAATTCATAAAATTATGTTAAGGTTGGAGAATATAAAGATTCCCTTTCAAGCTATTCCATACCGTTCGTACAAATTTCTTCCTCACCCCTTGCTCTACTCGATCGGGTACGTCGACGGTGCTTCTCAGAGAAAACTTTGTGGTTGTGGTGCATGGCTTCATGTGGATCATAATTATAATTGCAAGATACATTGGAATGGTGGCCATGGAACTAACACGAGTGTAGAAGTCATGCTTCTCTGGGGACTTCTTTGGTTTTCCAAAAAAATTTCAATCGATTCCTTAAATGTATATGGGACTCACAGGTACTTATCGAGGGGATGACAACAAATTCAAACTTCTCTCCTCCCCATCTCACTGCATGGATATCACAAATAAAAATTTTGAGGAAAATGGGACAACAAACTCTCTGGGGCAACAAACTCTCTGTGTAAGAAAGGGCTCTTAGCAACCACTGGATTCATGCATTATATACATCTAAAGTCTGACACCATCAGAGATGAGAGATTTATTCCCGTCCCCTAGTTTTTTTACTATCCTCCTCATCATATTTTGAATTGTGGTTTTTATTATGATTTTTGCACTTTATATTTTCCTCGTGTCTTTATGGAGTTCTACTAAAACGTATTTTGTGAACTTATACTGAAGCTTTGGTTGGGCTATCTAATTATATGTTTTTATATATCCTCTTCTCCTCACTGTACATTTTCCTTGGTTGATCTTATGTAAGTCACTTGTACAAGACACTATTTTTTATAATATGCATAGGTACATTATGAAACCAACATTTTTCATCTAGAAAAAAAAAAGAAAGATAAAAATTGGGTATGCATTAGATGTAATGTAAAAAAGATTACATGTCAACATTTTTAATGTCTGTTATACAAGAATAATAATAATAATAATAATTTTAAAAAATAACACAATTTAATGTTGAGTTCAACATTAAAATTAAATATATAAATATAAAACATACAACAACTTCATACAATTTTATTTGTAAATACACATAAATAAATAGAAAAAATCTAAATTTAAACAATAATAAATCAGTGGAACAATAATAAGCAATGGATAGTGAGTGAGTTAGTTAAAATAAATGTGCAAACACAGAATATATAAATTCTATAAACTCATCTAATGCGATAAGTTAACCTAGAAAATGAATACAATCTTTTAAATAAGAGAGAACATTTAACTTGCGAGATTGTTGTGCTAAAAGTACTTATAATATTGAATGAAATTTATTCAAACTTTTCCAGTCCATAAGAACATGATAATCCAGGAGTAGGCTGCCTAATTTACCTACACTCTTTATTAAATGAAAAATTTTGTTTAATATAATATGAGAAAATTAATTTACCTACAAAATTTTGTTTAATATAATATGAGAAAATAATGTGAATTTGTTTTGTGGGTTTTTCGATTTTAGTATAATGTTTATATAATATAAAAATAATCTGAAATGTTTTTCTATTCAGCAAATAAGTCTATTTATGAATGTATCAATGTGCAGTTTAATTAAGTTCACAAGATAAGTTTGATATCATAATTTATTTGTATATTGTAATTAAAAACCAAAAAAAATTGTTAAAAGTGTAAATTAGAAGACTATTAAAATAGAAAATCTATGGACTCATACATGTTGGACACCTAATCCGTCAAAAGTTAAAGTGGGGGAGTTGATCGGTCAAAAAGAGTCCAAGAGACGTTGAAATATGAATCCAAGAATCACACCCATGTATCATAAATGTACATCTATGATTAATAGAAAATTGAATTCAGGTTTATCCTTTATATCTACTATCTTCTCCATGTATGTTTAACATTGTAATATAATGTTTATATAATATTAAAAAATAATATGAAATTATTTTGTGTTTGCCTAATAAATAGATTTATCAATGTGTAATTTCATAAATTTCTCAAGATAAATTTGATTGCATATTTTGTAATTTAAATAAAAACAAAAACTAAAAGTGTTCAAAAGAAATAAAAACAACAAAAAATGATAAAATGCATATTAGAAAATTACTAAATGATAATTTTGGTCAAACATTTTTAAATAAAAGCATCACATATATAACATTAAAATGAAAAAAAAGAAAGAATAAAATCCAAATCAAAAAATACTAAATAATATATATATATATATATATATATATATATATATATATATATATATATATATATATATATATATAAGCATCACATATGTAACATTAAAACTAAAATGAAAAAAAAAAAAAATCCAAATGAAAGAATATTAAATAACATTTTTTTGTAAATTTTTTTATTAATAAAAAATTATATAATGATTTAGATTTTTTTTAACTTTTGATCTACGAAGAACTTAAAGGGATCAAATATCATTTTACTATAGAAAAGGTTTGCAACTCAAGGGATTTGAAATTTCTCTAAACTTGGTAGTTTTGAAGTTAAGATGAATCTAAAAATCAAATATATTCTTAGATATTATTTTTGGGATTACACTGGTTTAAGTAAGTCATTCATCTATGGTCATTTGCATGAGATGTAGTTGTAACTGACCAATTTCTCATGATTTTTTAATAGTCCATTATATTCTTATTATTTGCATTTTCAATCATTTTGTTAGGTCCTTGTAATTTGTCAGATTGGCAAGACTAAATGAACAAGGGTAACATCAAACCAACTTTGCAGCCCTAGGACCTAGCCTTCCCGGACTCAGAGAGGGCTCTCTCTATATTTGTGTAAAACATGTAACTTGATTGATTTTAGGGTTTTGATTTTAGGCTAGTTGAAATTATAGGGTTTGTAAGTTTTGTTTTGTTTGGTTGGGTTGCTTGTCAAGTAGAACATATAGAGTAAGAGAGGTTTAGACCATTGGGCTATGGGGACTATGAAATGTTTGAAAAGTACAATAATGAATCAAGGGTGTTTCATAGGGAAAGTTGACAAAGAGAAATGGATCTTAATAGCTTGGGTGTGTGTGAAATGAACATTAAATTGTGAACTTAGTAGGTTTAAAGGGAAATTAAGAATCCTTTAACATATATTAAAACAAGAAGGGTCTTTAAGATCACTATGTTTAAGAAAGAATCAAAGGACAGGGTGCACCATAAACTTATTTGACCTAGATTTACCAAGTAAACTTTAAAACAACAATCCAGCAAACCCTAGAGAGTAGGGAACTCCTAAATTCTCTAGTTATTTTCCTTCAGAGAAAGAAAACATTCAAGATAACACATAAGTAATGATTAAAGAGTAGGGAACTCCTAAGTTTCTTCAATCAAACTATAAAGACCTTCAAAGTAACTACTCAAGATGGACTAAAGGATAGGGAAAACCATAAACTTCTTCAGCCAAACCCTAATTAGCAAACTTCAAAGAAAAGGCCTTAAAAACAATGTTTTAAGCTACACCAAAGGATAGGGCATACCATAAAATTCTTTGGCTTGACTCCATTAAATCATTTTCAATTCAAACAAGCTAAGTGGAACTAGAGAGAAATTAAGAATTCTCTAATCATACCTAGCAGAGGAAAACATCTAAACAACAAAAAGTAGACAGAATTAATGTGCCTCTCAACAACATATCTTAACCTAAATTTTCTACTCTGTCATAAGGGAAAATATGAACAATATGGAAACATAAGGAAAACAATTACAAATTTAGGACAACATCACCATTTAACAAAGTCCATGAATCATGTGAATGTGCTTGCTCCATTGATATTCAGTCCAAGATAGTTACAAAGCTCCAAAGCCAAAAACTCTCTACAACTCAAAGTCTATGAGATTTTTATCTCAACAACCAACCACATTATGAAGCCTTACATGCAGTATTTAACTACAACATGATGAATTGAACCCTAGCAAGGGTTTTAGAATTCATTAATTACACATTTAAGGTACTTTGACCTTTGAGACCATGCAAGGCCCAAGGAAAAAATATCTAAACTCATTTATGGAAAAAATAACTTCTAACATAACTATTTTAGCTAATTTGGAGAAAAAGTTGACTTTAAGGCATCAAAAGATATTTTTCAATAACTCCTAGCAAGGGCACAGCTCCAAGGTATAGGGGCGCAGTGTGAGGCCAAGGGCGCAATGCCAAAACTGGAAAAATAACCTATTTTGCAGCTGAGTTTTGGAGGCCTTCTCGGTGTCCAAATGAGCGCCATGATAGCTGAATGGAAAGCCTGTACTATCTGGTTTCCAGATCTTCCTTCAATTTCCAGATTGGTTTCCATTTTCTTAGTCAAAAACCATTTCTCCCAAGACTGCTCAGAACACACCGCCAATGCTGAAAAGAGGGCAGAAAGGTGTTTTTTAGGTGTTTTTGGCCCTTTTGAGGAACCAGTTTTGCTCCAAATGACCTAAAATTTTCTGAGGATGATGTCCTTGGCATGAGGAACCTGAAAATGATGAGTTTTTCCCATTTGAGTGCCCCAAAAAATAGTGTAGCGCCAGTGGCATTGCATGTTTGGCCCTTTTTCTGCTAGCCAAACTGTCAAAAATAAAAAATTTGCAGCAAGTGCCAAAATTTGCAATTTACTTTGATGATCATGATTTGGATGCTTGGAGGGATAAATCAGCAAGGATATTCAGATTTTCCTTCTCCTTTGCCTCATTTAGGGCTTGAATCTTTGCAAGGGCTCTTTTGAGCTTGGCCCTTGCAATCATGTTTCTCATGGAATAATGCTTTGCCATCTTCTTCTGCATGTCAATGTCTCTTTTTGCCTTCTCAAGTTGACCCTCTAGGTGCAATTTCACCCTCTCAAGTCAAGATTCTCTATCATAGCTAATCTCCATGGCAAGAAGCTCACTTGGAGTGAGTTGCTTTGCCAATTCTGTCTTTTTCTCTCTTTCCTGAGCCAAAGCCTTCTTCAACCCAATTGTCCTTAGCCTCTTCCTAGGAGGTTGTTCTTCCTCATTCTCACTATCATCAAGAGTGCCCAAGGTCTCATCTAGCATAGCCTTGGCCTTTCTGGCCTCTTTCTGGGCTCTAATTTCCCTGACCTCACTGATGGCTTTCTTTGTCTCTAACTGTTGGTTTTCTAACTCAAGGAAATTGATCACATTCTTAGCCCTACCATGATTAGCTTGTAGCTCACTAATCTTGGCATCCTTGATTTTGAGCAGCATATTTGTGATCCTCTCCTCATCTTCATCCTGAAGTTAAATAAGTTGAAACTCTTGTTCTGTTTCATGTGTATCATCCTCTTCAACAATGACCTGCTCTGCAACCTTTTGCTTACCCTTATCAAGTTGTTTTGTTGATGTAGAAGGCAGGGCCCCTTCCACAATCTGTGGAGAAAACACCTACCTGTGACCTCTTTGATAGGTCAAAGGAAAAGGCTCTATGTCAACCATCTCAGTGTCATCTGTCTCACTACTGGATGCTCTGGTATCAAGAGATGATGGTGAAGGATTGTGAAAAGGTGATGAAGGAGGATCATCATGAGGTTAAGGAATGTGAGTGGATGGTGATGTGGAAGGGTCATAATGGGGTGAAGGAATGTGAGTGGATGGTGATGCATGAGTAGTGGGATATGATGGAGAAGTGGGAATGGGAGGATGAGAAGATGAAGGAATGTCTTGCTGATGATGGCCATGTGGAGTAGTGAAAGCCTCATTGGAAATGAAGGTCTCCCATGGAATGCCTTTCTGTTGTAGTTGGTGCATAACCACCATCTTGATGAATGAGTGGTGAAATAGGCTCTGCATTTGCTGAGGCTAATCTCTCTTTTGCACTATTCAGGCCATTTTGTCAATGCTCCAGAAGAGGTAATATGGTATATGCAACATCCTCACTCTAGTAAAAGGCATAAGAAGCCTGATGTGGTATGAGTAGAGGCGGGAGAATCTTCCCTCACATGTGAAATACTTCATAATGATCCTCATCATAGGTGCATATCTATCAAGCAAATGAGAAAATGGGAATATGGACTTGTGGTGATATTTATACCTAGGCTTTAGGTAGAGTTCAAAGTAACTCATGTCTTTTCTCCCACACTTGGTATCCCAGTAGCTATAGCAATAGAATCAGTGGACATCTCAAATGTAACTCCAGCATGATTAACTTGATTGTCATGCAAATTTATAATAAATAGTCTTCTTAGTTCAGGGTGGTTTTGTACTTGTTGCACCTTCTCACAAAAATCAAAGCAACCCACATGTTTGAAGCAGGAAATAGTAAGAGGAGATGTCATGAGTTCTCTTGTATTGAGGGGTTCAAATCTGTTTATCTTTCCTCCTTTATGATCATGCCTCCTTGGCATTTGGGCCTCGCCACCACTGTCTTCACCCTCTGACATGTTGAAAACTATGTTTTAGAAACCCTTGGGCTGATGTGAAATGAGATGAAGGGATGGTATGAAATGGAAGTTTTGCAAATGAATGGAATGAGTGAGAATGAAGGGAGTGGATGTTGAGACAAGCAAGATAAATGGTAGCCCTCAAACAGTGCAATTTCCCTGTCTTATCACTGATTTTCTAAAAGGAGGATGAAGAAATGGAAAAACAGTGATTTCAAGCTAAAAACCTAGGGTTTGATTTAGGGTTTCATTCCATTCATTAAATGATGACCAACATAGCTTGAAGATGAGCTCATGTCATGTACTTACCTCTTACCAGTGCCTTATAAGACTTGAGCAAAGATTTGAAGGAGTTTTGATTTGATTTGGGTGGTTATAAGACATTGAAACCCCTTTTGTCCAAGTGCGCAGCGCCAGGGCTGAGGGCGAAATTCCAGGCCTGAGCGCGCAGTGCCAGTTCTGAGCATGCAATGCCAAGAGAATGTGCAGAGGGTCTTGTCGGGTAAGAGCATAGCGCCGCTCCCAGCACACAGAGACAACTCCCAGGCACATAGCGCCTTTAGAAAATGAATGGGGAAAAATGCCAAGGGCGCAGCGCCCACTCCCACACGCGCAGCACCAAGCTAAACGTGCAACACCCACTCCCAGGCACACAGCACCAAGCTAAACACACAGCGTTGAGAAAATTTGCCCAAATTTTTCTTGAAAACTCACAAACCCTTCTCCTCTGAATGCTTTTGATGCTTTGCAAGGCAACAATGATTCTTTTGAAATGTTAGATGGGCTTTATAGGCAAATGGAAGTTTGATTTAATTTCAACAACCCACTTTCTAATGTCAAAATCCTTTTTATTTTCTCACTAACCCTTTTACACTTTTTTGCCTTGCAGGTGACTAAAAACATTGAATTGGTGTTTCCTTTGATCATTGTGGCATGACAATTTTATTTTGACAACTTTAGGATGATTACACATAGAAACATCTTCAAAATCCTCTCTTGTTTCCACCATTAAGTTTAAATTATCTTTTCAACCTTCTCTGGCCATCTTTTCCAAAACCCTAAGTGTTTGCAGTCTTTATAGCAATCATCAGTGTTGTCTTCTGAGTTCTCTATAGCTCTTTCAAGTTCATTCATTTCTGTCCAGTTCACCTTACCCTTTTCCAAATCTCATCAATAGTCTCTAATAGATTTTCTTCATGTTTGGCCTTGTGGGCTTCCTCCATGTAATTTTCAGCAAGTGATTATTGTTTTGGCACTCAACTCGACTATCAAATTCATAACCCTAGTAATCTATAAGAACAAGTGTTTCCTCTTTCCCTTGCTGTAAGTTGTTTTCATTCAGGAGTAGATAGTCTACCTCATCAGTACCTTTTGCTGATAAATCTTTCAACACTCCTGTAGAAGTGTTGAACCTTTTCCATTTTTCTCATTTGCAGGTCCTGAGCTGATAAGGCAAACATCTTTGGATATTTTAGGTCCTTATTGAATAACCATGTCTTGACATTCTATTCCATCTGAGCCAGATTCTAGCAAAGGAAATGCAATGCATGAAACATCCAAGGATGAACTTAAACAATGTAAAAACCCTAATGACCTAGTGGGGGTGTTCTTTGACCTGATCTTGACTGAAATTTGACTTGGAGATCTTCAGGTGAAAACAGAGTATTGTTATGGGTTATTAGGCCCAAAGGGACATGGGGATGATTCAACACTAGGAAACCCTAGAGGGAGGATGGAGTCTATTTGACAAGGGAAAACAGGGCAATGAGGTTATAGGCAGGAAAGAAGGATGAAGATGAGAGGCATAAGCCCATAAGGAGTCTTTCAGGAGAAATAGGGTGACCTTGAGATGGTAAAATGAGGAATAACGAAAAAAGTTTTATAAGGATAATGAAGGCAGTGAGATTTATGAAACTCACAATATTCAAGGAATGTTGTTTTCAGGAAACTATAACCATCCTATAGTCATCTAAAGATAGTGAAAAATACTGATGACTAACACATTTAACATTATTATAACTTCTTATTTTTATTGTAGTAATATATAATCGTACATGTATAATATTAAACATATTTAATGTATTTAAAATGAGCACATTAATTATATATTCATCAACATATTTTTTGTGGCCAAGCACAACTCAAACTCTGGATCTATTAAGCATCGAGAGGGATCAAATCTCTCCTATATCTATCTTAACTCCAGATCTATTAGGCATCGAGAGGGATCAAATATCTCCTATATCTATCTTAACTCTCGATCTACTAAGCATCTAGAGGGATCAAATCTCTCGAGGTGCAAACCTTTCCTCAAGTTTTCCAGTCCAAAAAGAGGTTTTTACCTCAAGAAATTGGATCCTTAGAGTGTTTAATAGGTCAAGAGTTAAGATGGATCTACCCTAGTATAAAAAAAATTACTCATTTGAAAATTAATTTATGATTAATTTTTCTCTTTCTCATTTTTTAAAAAGATAATATTACCATTCAAAATTCCTTTGTGAAACAACTTCCAAATAGATAGGAATGGCAAGATTTTAACAATTTAATAAAAGACAACTTTAAAAAATGATGCCATTGTCCAATTGCGCCCCACCCACTCAACTGTCCAATTCTACTGACCTATTCTTCCTGTCTAGATGTGATTCATAGACTCTGAGCACAAACTCAACTCTCAAAGTCTTTGTTGTTAATCGCTCCCTCCTTCGTTTTCCCCAATCTGTTTTCTCAATCCAACTCACAACGTTTGACGGACAGTTGGTTCTCCTCCTCCCATGTACTTTTGTCTTCAATGTTTTCTTTCGTCGTATGTACGTAACACACTTTTCATAGAGAACATCACCATCACATTCTTTGGAAAACTCTTGTGAGCCACTAGGGTAAAGTTGGAAATAATTTTAGGAATTATTTTGTCCATCTAAGTTGTTTATACATTTTTACTATTAACTTAAATATTAAAAAATTTGATTTTTATATAATCATAAGAGAGAATGCCTTTTCATGTAGCCTTTTATCTACGAATTATAATTAAAATGTTACATTTTTTCTTAATTTTAAGAAGAAAAAAAAAATACTACATTTTTTCTTAATTTTAAGAAAAAAAAGGTATTTAGCATTATTATTTAAAGTTAATGTAGCAGTGCTTTCCCACAGAGTAAGTAATAGTAAATAAAGACAAATAATTTTTTTTTACCAAGTTGTTTTAGAATAATAAAATATTGTTAACACTATATCACGTGACTCATGTTAATTTATAGTCATAAGAAATGCACCCGGTACATGTTGTAAGTAATGTGTTAAGTCTAGGGTCTATGGTGATTCGACAAGTAATACTCAGTAATTAACATACCTTGGTTATAATGTTTCGATAACACCTATCATAATACCAACCATCTAGATTTTTCTGCTATGTCTACTCACATCATGACTTAGACAATGGCTAACATTATTCATGGGTAATGGTATAATGTGTTTGCATGGAACTTTCTAGTTCTTGATGGTATGAGTTGTCCTGCATATCTCTATTCCCAAGGTACTCGAGACTTAGGCACTTCTTTTTCGTCCATGTCCCGACGCAACGATGCACAGTGAGGATTGGAAAGGGAGTTTTGGTAAGTTCCCCTACCCCCAATATGTCTCTGACGCCACCATTCCAACACCACGACATGCTGCTCTCCCTCAAGTGCAAAGCTAAACCCTAACCAGTCTTTTCTTCACAATTTTCCTATGGTTTTCTTCCATATTTATCACAATGTCCTGACCTCCTCATCAAGCTTCCATGGATTTCGCTACAACCACCACGACATCGGTAAAGTTCTTTCCAAGTTACAGGTATACAAGCCTCTTTACTGTATTCTCTGAAGTGGATCACCATGTCTTCATAGACTTATTTATTTTATGCCCAGGGTTTTCTTCAAAGGTGCTATGACATTTCTTGGAGGACTCACTAGGTAAGGGTTTTATTCACTTCTTCCTTCCAATTATAATCAAATTCTAAATATAGTTTCTCGCCATCTCATAGACCCTATTTTTTGTGATAGGTAAGCCTGGTTTCTTCGCATGCACGTGCTCATTTACAAGCTAGTCCAAGATGTGAATAGATTCTAATGAAGTCTTTGTTTGACCATGTGTTCTTTACCCTACTCTCTTTTCTTGCTCAGTCGTTATATTGGGGTTTTAGGTAAACTTTTCCAGCTATCCTCTGACATTATTAATCTGTCTCTTATTAGAGTTTGTTTCTCGCTTGAACGGGTATCTTATGTATTGTAATAATTTTATGTTAATACCAATGCCCTTCTCAGCGTAATGAAAGAGGGTTTCATTTTAGTTAATAGTTATTATTGATACAGGTTGCAATTTAAGTTTTCTACTCCAGCCGAACTATGGCACGCCACTTGTTGAGTTTCTTGATAAATGTTTGTTAATGAAATTGTGGATTATAGCATAAGTTTTTCCTTAAACTCTATCTATATAATTGGTACCGTTTCAAAGCTATTTTTCAATATTTACAATTCATGGTGAATAGATGTGATTGAATATAATTGCTTGAGGGTTACTCGTTTTGGTCCTATTTTACATGTCGTTCTCAATACGAAATTTGGTATTGAGAGTTACTGGATACATGATAGCATAATTACTATAAATATTTGAATTCTTCTAGGGTTATTTGATTTTGGTTCACAGTATAGTATGGAAGGTTCCAACAAGATAGGAATCCCTCCCCTTGGGTTTTTTTTCGATGCTCCAACATAGTATTATTCTAGTTAGAAGCAAATTTCTCTTCCTTGGCTTCAGTCTGGGGAAGACTAACTGTCTTCAAGTACTTTTGTCTATGCTATATTTCCTGGATTCATTTATTTCAACATTTCCTTAATATGATGAATTAACTTATGAATATTTGCATTGTTTGCTTTAAGAAATTTTGCATAGTAGCTACCCAAGCGACTTCTGATTAACCCAGGTTGCCTTCCCCTCAATAACAATTGCACAAAATTTATCGACCCTACACTCGTGTGTAAGGGTAGCCACACGAACAATTTTATGTTTAGTTTCAGCCTTATTCCTCCTTAATTACAGTATGGGTTTATTTTATGTGTTTTGAGTAAGTTGTTAGTCTCTTATTCGATCTCTTTGATGTATATCGATGGGTAAAACCGTCGGCCTAATTAAAGAGACCAACTATGAATTTCATTGATACTGTTGTTCTAATTATTAGTCCACATATCTTGACTGTAAAAAATAATTACTATGCATAAGCACAATTTGCACATTGTCTTAGAAACAAAAACTTCTGTAAAATATTTACTACTCATAAACACAGTTTGCACATTTCCTTAGAAACAAAACTTCCATAAATGCATATTCTTTACCTAATAATTTGAACAATAAGAAAAAAAAACAAAAGCTTATCGAAAGTATATTCATTTCCTACTGTGACAAAAGGTCCAATCACTTCTTCAAGGAATTAAAATATATCTGTCTTATCCTTGCTATGGAAATTGATCATAATGACTTGTTATCCATCCAACCAATGAGGATGGCTATCACGTCCAAGCCTCCCCTCTAGCCTCTCGACTTCCAAAGTAGTTTAAAACATTACCAAACCAGGACCTCGAGACTCCAATCCAATCCACATTGTTCTTGCACAAAGTTCCCACTGGATACAACCAGATCAAGACGACTCTTCTCAACAACGTACCGCCTTCTCCTGACAGCATCCTGTTTAGGATTATATTTCTTTTTTCCTTTTCTTATTTCACTTCTTGGGATGAAGTAATTTTTTTTTTAACTACCTGGAAGCCAAGATCTTCTTTCAATTCATTCCCGCCTTCTTTCCTTAACTAAATAGGACTAACAAAATCCTAAAATAATTATAGTATTCTTTCCATATTCTTCTACCAAAATCAAACCACAACTTGTTTTTATGAAGTATGTAAAAGTAAAACGGAAGTGTAAATGCCAGTAAACGAAAATTTCAATATGCCCTGGGTTGTTACATCTTCCCCCCTTGAGTGAAACATTGTCCTCAATGTTTAATCATGCTTCTTGAAACAAATGAGGGTATGATTACAACATGCAACCTTCATCTTCCTAGGTAGCCTCTTCCGTGCTGAAGTGTCACCACTGCACTTTAACCTGGATGATGGCTTACCTTCATAATATTGTTTCTCTTCGATCGAGAATACATAGGGTATCTACCAGGAACTCTCTGTCCGACTCCACCGATCCATAAAATGCAATGTCATTAGTGACTAGTTTTTAGCAAATTTAGTTGCTATAAACAAGGCATTTAGTTTACATTCTTACTTGCACGTCTTGTTAGTGAATGATGTGTCTAGAGTCATATATATATATATATATATATATATACATGAAACACATTATGGACTCGTACGTGACCCGGTAGTGCTAATGGGTATGCAAATTGTACAATTCTTTCCAATACTTACAAAGGTCCATAGTATCTAGGAGCTAACTTTGTACAACCCTTCCATTGTAATGTAGTTTTTACAGGTGGTAATCGGATATATACATGATATCCTATCTTAAACTCTCTATAATTTCTTTTCCTATTCGCATATTCCTTTTTCCTGTCATGTGCAACTTTCATATTCTACCGATTTTATTTTACAACGATTTCCATTTCAGCTAACATATCAAGTCCCAACATAATTTTTTCCTCTGTGTTAGTCCAATTGACACGTGTCTTGCATCTACTCCCATATAGAACTTCAAAAGGACTTAGATTTAGTGATTCATGATAGTCATTTTTATAGGCGAATTCCACTAAGTGGTGATACTCTTCCCAATTATTGAATGGTTTCATTACGTACATTCGCAACATATCCTCCAGCACCTGGTTTACCTACTCGATTTTTCCATCCATTTGTGGGTGTTAAGAAGTCCTAAATTGAACCTGAGTACCCAAACCTGTAAAGAGATTTTTCCAAAATGAGGATGTAAATTTTACATCCCGGTCATAAATCATGAATTTAGGCATCCCATGCAACCTAAAGATTTCTTGCATAAAAATATTTTCAATTTTCTAGTTTTATATGTCGATGGGACATGAATAAAATGGGTTTCCTTGCTTAAATTATCAACGACCACCATTATTGAGACATTTTTTTTCCTTGTTTTAGGAAAACTAGTGATAAAATACAAAGTGTTTAGCTCCCACTTCCATTCTGGAATGGGTAATGGATTAAGTAACCCAGTTGGGTCTAATGCTCATATTTAACTTGTTGACACTATACGCATTTGGATAGATATTCTGTGATGAATTTCCTCATTCCAGGCCAAAAATATTTTTTCTTAATAGCATAATTTTTTTTTTTGATAACTGGGGTGAGAAATATAAGGCCTTTTATGGAATTCATCCAAAAGAAATAGTCTAAAAACTGGTTGATTAGGAACATATATTCCACCTCTAAATGTTAGAAAATTGTTCTCATTTATATTGGAATCAGTTTTTTGTTTTGAATTATTTGATTGATTTATTTCTTCCATAAAAATATATATTATGGGTCTTTGTTGGAAACTTCTTTGATTAAATCTGAAAATTTAAATTGTACTTAACTGTATCTTATTTCATATAGGTTATGGAGTTTCCTTCTCAAGGCATATGCCACCCGATTTTCTTTCCCTTTAAGATGTTTGATGTCAAAGTCAAGTTCCCCCAAGAAGGTTTTCCACCTCACTTGTTGTGCATTCAGACTAGGTTTCTTAAAGAAATTGGTTAAACTGTTATGATATGTCATCAATACAAATTTCTTGCCCAAAAAATAATGTCTCCATACTTTTAGGGCATTTACTATTGTTGTTAGCTCTAGATCATAGGCATAATATCTCTGCTCATGTTCTTTCATTTTCCATGATTCATAGGAAATCACTTTTCCCTCCTACATTAATACTCCACCTACCCCCTCTTGCAAAGCATAAGTCCATACCACAAACTCCTTATTCGGGTTTGCAATATTTAATACTAGGGCAGTAGTTAATAAATTTTTTAGTGTCTTAAAAATATGCTGGCATTAAACAATCCACGTGAAGATATTTCCATTTTTCTGTAAGGTTGTTATGGGGTAAGCTATTTTGGAAAATCCTTCAATTAAACGTCGATAATATCTTGCTAATCCCATGAAAGATTGAATTTGATCAAAGTTAGCAGGTACATGCCATTCCATGATAGTCTTAATTTTCTCGGCAGCTTCATCAACTTCCTCATAGTGACCATAAACCACAAATTCATAGTGACCATAGCATGTGCTAAAATAAATTTTAGGATATCTTCTTCTTTCACTCTCATTTAATGGTACCTAGATCGTAAGTCTATCTTAGAGAATATTGTAGCTCCTTGACTTGATCGAACAAGTCATTGATCCTTGGAAAAGGATATTTATTTTTGAAATTTAGCTTATTAAGTTGCCTGTAGTTAATAAAAAACCTTAAGGTATCGTCATTTTTCTTAACAAAAAAATAGGAGCTCCCCAAAGGGATACACTAGGGCAAATGTAACCCTTAGCAAGAAATTCATGCAATTGCAATTTAAGTTCACTCAATTCGGGTATACTCATCTGATAAGGAGTCTGGGACACTAGCACAACCACTGGTATTAACTCTATAGTAAAATAAATATCTTGTTTCGGAGGTAACCCCAGGATATCCTCTGGGAATACGTCAGGGAATTCTTGAATTACCAGTAAATTTCCTAGGGAGGCTAACTTATGTTTCAAATTAGTAAATCCCACTTCGACTGCATATATCAAACTTCCTTTGAAAATTCATTTGCCTAACTAAGAGGAAATAATTGGTCGCAATACCATAGGTCTTCTAATTCCTTTTAGCTCCTGCCTAATACCCTCCTTCCTTAGGTAGTTGATGGTTTTATCTTTGCAATTCACTAAGGACCAGTGTTCCTCCAACCACTCCATCCCAATTAGTACATCATAAGATCCCAAAGGTAACACATTTAGACCACATTGATTATATGTCATGCTATTTCAATAGTACAGTTATCTACTTTCGTTGTCACTTTCCTTTTTGCTCTGGTAGCTAATTTCATTGGCTAATAATTTTTAAATTTATTGGTTTTCAGGTGACATTTTTCAACAATTTTAGGACTAACATAACTCAAGCTAGCTCCCAAATCTATTAGAATTGATACAACATGATTAAACATTTTTCCTTCCAACTCGATCATGGTTGTTTGAAATTTTTCTTGATGATCATCCAAGGCAGCATTAATCATTGGTATGTTCTAGGCTACATCACTAACTATGGAAGCTTCCTCCACATTGGTAGCTCATTCTGCTCTCATACAGTGGGGGAATTTTTTATAATAATGTGGCTCCCCACACTCCAACATTGCAAGGGAGGTTTTTGTACCAAACCAGGTTCTAGTTTACTAGAAAACTCCATATGCTTGGATTCATTGTGAGATTTAAACTTTTTTTGACTTCTTCCAGGAGTTTATTCGAATCATTTATGTGTATATTCCTCAAATTCCCCCCTTTCATACCTCTTAAATTTTGCTAATTCCTTGGTGCTTTCTTGTTAACCCAAGATTTACCACTTCCCCCTTTCTTCTTCACCTGTTGATAGAAATTCACGTCGTTCGAATGGCTTCATGCATAGTCTTAGGGTTATCAAATTCCAATCGTTCTTTCATATAGATGGGTAGGTTGCTAATAAACTGTTGCACTTTGGTTTTTTCCTCCCAAATGTAAGTCACATATCTCAACATTGATGTAAATTTGGCCACATACTCATCTATAGAGAGTTGTCCGAGTCAAAGATCATGAAATTCCTTTTCCTTGTCCTCGTAGAATCATTCATTCAAATACTTCTCTTTAAAATATTTCTGGAAATCCCCCCAAATCACCTTTTGCTCATCGATTACATGAATTTCCTTAACCTCTTCCCACCATAGTATGTCCTTTCCTTGAATCTGGTATATTGCTAACCTTGCCTTTAGGTTTTCATCGTATTCATAAATCTAGAAGCATTTGTTAATGTTAATTAACCAAGCTTTAGAAGCTTCCTCCATTTCTCCATAAAAATTTGGATGTTTTATTTTTCTAAATTCCCCCTTTAATTTAGTATTTTTCTTCTTATTCCTTTGATGGTATGAAAATTTTTCAAATCCTTCTTCATTTCCACCCTTATCTTGTTTTGAATATTGAGTGTGTGTAATATCCCAAAATGGGACTACGCAGCAATGCATGCATTTAAAAACGAATTTTCATAAATGTATGCCATAAAAATTAAAACCAACACTTTGATCCATTATATATAGAAATATAGCTTCTAAATCCAAGAGGAGAGAAAAAACAAATCAAACTAGGTGAGGTAAACTGACCTCCCACACCTAGTATAGCTGAAAAACACTAAATCCCAAAAACACTGCTACACAAAATTATTACATAAAAGAGATTGCGCAGTATTACGAGGGTTTCAACTTATAAATTATAGAGAAAAATAGATCTGATTATATATTAATCAATAATTCTAAAAAACTGAGATCTAGTCTCCTTATTACAAAATCAAGAATACCCGGGAAGGGTTTCTTGCAATACACTCTGAGTACAATGGTGATCTTCAGAAATAACGCTGAAGAATCATTGAAAACTGAAGAATAAGAGTGTAGAGGGCTGAAATATATCATATCTTATGTATATCCCTTAAATTTCTCCTCCCATGAAGGGATGAACCCCTCAATCACAAGAAAACACTACTAAGGAGTCACAAGATCTTCTGTTGTAGCTGCCTTCAGAAATAATGCAATTTCCAGCTGGAACAGTGCTGGAAATGATGGGAAATGTATGGCCCAATGCCATAGATCTGAAATGTGCCCAAGAAATCCCAAAATAGGTCTCCCAAGAGAAGGAACCCTTATTCCTATGAGAAAGTAGCTCAAAAAGCAGGATTCTAACCCCTCCACTGCTGCACCCTACAACACAACACAATATCCTGCAGAAACTGCGCTGATGAAGAAGATGTAGCTTGGCCTGAAAACCTGAATGTGGAAATGAATAAAATACTCTTCCAAGAGGCCCCTCAAGGAAAGAGGTGGGATTCCCGCTCGAGAACACCCGGTGCTAAACAGCACTGCAACCTTGCTAAACAACAAGAGGAAGCAAAATTCTAAGCAGACCAATATCAAAATAATAATTTAAAATATGAATTAGAAAGGCTGCCATCCTCTTCCTTAAATATAATGTGATCCTTCTTGCCTTTGGCCCCACTCCATTAGGTCATTTCCTTCAAGAGATTAATCTCCCTCCAAAACTGGGTTATTCCTTCATTAATCTCCACTCCTCCATAACAACATTGTTGACTTGGTCAAGGTTGACTGAATCAACATGACCCAAATCTTGTTCACACTTGGAGGTGCTTATTTAGCTACTAAAAATGGTCTCCTTTCACACTTGAAGTATCTTTATTGCTGCTAAGGAGAATTATTCACCTACCTAGTGATAAAACAACTATAATATTCCATTTAGCTTGAAGGCTAAACTTTTGGAATATTACAGTCCTCCCCTCCAAAATGTTGCTTGTCCTCAAGCAACTCTATAAGGAGAGAAAAATTCCTCCCCTCATCCTCTTGTGGCCTCCTCATCAATAGTCCCCACCACTTCTCAAAACAACCTGCAATAAATCTGCCCTCCAATGTTTCCTCCCAAGTATGCAAAACCAAATGGCTCACATCATGAAAAGGTGAAAGGTGTAAGTGGAAACCTTCTTGCTGTATAATGGCCTCCTCAAGGTAGGAGTTATGAAAAGCATAGGGGATCTCATGCCCAATGAGATACTCCCAAACCCATGCTATCATCCAAATGAAATGAGCCATTCTAGGTAGTTGATCAAAAGAATCCTCAACCCCTAGTTTATGCAACGTGTTGGGGCTGCATGGAGAGATTAGATATTTCCATCTAAGTTATTTCTCTCTCCATTTATGGTAAGTATGGGGTTGTTTTTGATCTTGGTATGAAATCTCATGACCTCCAACAATGGCCCAAGTTACCCCACTAAAAAAATCAGCCATGAAGTGCTTCCTCCAAGAACTCAAGTTCTCCAAATGGCTCCTCCCATGTGAAGAAAAGAGATGTAGCATAGCAATCATGGCTTTCCCATTGGCTCTCCTAAAACATGAAACATGTAAATTAGGGAGAATCATGCTTCCAATGAGCACCTCTAGCTCTTGTCCCACTCTCCAAACAAAACGTCCCATGATCATAAAAATATTAGCAATACATGGAAGCAAAAACCAATGAAAACAAATTGTCATATGACAACCAGAAAGTGGATCATAGTTCCACACATGGAACCAGCGCAATGAATCCCTTGCCTACCTCAAATTAAGGAATAAAAAGTGCTTTCCCAGTCGCTTGTTTTCTGCCACAATCATCCTAAAATATAGGAGCATGAATATAGAATGTGGTGTCAATGGTGCACACCAAGAATCATGTGGCTTCCCCCACAAACCACCAATAGAATAGCCAACCTCAATGCTGCAATTGGCCTCAAGTACATCATAATATAACATGAAAGAAGTGATAATCCTCCTTGGTACAACATGATGCTCATATAAAGTAAAGAAGTACAAATCAAAATGCAAACTTGTACCTTCTCCACCATGTACTTTGGTCCTTGAGTTGAAATGGCTCAACTGAAAATTCTCCCTCACTTTCAATGAATAGGGAAGTGGTTGTGACATCTTCTCCATCATCTGGGCTATGAATCTCTCCCAATACTGATATATATCCTGCTGGATTCCCTCCCAAGTGAACTCCTCCATCAAAGAATGGAATGCATCAAAGTGCATGGCAAAAAATTCCACATGTGTTGCATGTAGTAGCTTCCTCTTGAGCTCGAAAACTCTAGTCAAGAAGATCCTGCCATAAGAATAGATGATGACATCATCCACCATGTATCTATCATCTCCCTCCGGATCATCAAGAATCATGCAAGCACCAAGATCCTTGGAGTACTCTACCAAAAGTTGAGACCTTCAATATGGATCAATCCTCCTAAGAGACAACACTGGTGATCTGGAATGTGAAGCTCTCCTCATGTTGTTGTCTACTCCTTTGAAATCCCTCATGCCAAATTCATCCTCCAAATTGCTAACATGCCCATCATGTAGCTGCTCATGCTCAAATAGGAGTGGTGACTTTTGGAAGTTGGCCTCCCATGAGAAGCTAGCATCCAAAAAGAACCTCTTGATCTTGGCCAATGTAAGCATGAGTGGCCTCCATCTACTCCAATGTATGGAGGATTCCTTCATCAAAGGAAGTACCCTCTATTTCTCCAAATCCATGAAGCATCTCCCTTGCACCATAAAGGTGCCATCCTCCATCACTGCAGTAACTTTTGTCAGTGCAGAATAAGCGGTGAGAGTGGGTGATGTTGAAAATGGGAGAATGTTCCCCTCCTCCTTGAGTGTATCCCAAACTCTCTGCATTGTACTAGACTCCTCAAAATTCTTCACCCCTCTGGAATCTAAGAGTGGTGAACTAAATGGGAAGATGTCTCTCACCAACTCTAGATCTGGTGGCCTCCCAGGTGGAATGCCTCCATGTAATGATACATCAATGTCAAGAGTAGACTGTACATATGGATGGGAAATTTTTCCCTTGCCCTCACAGCGCAAATCACTCTTCCTCTTCTTTGCATTACCCTTCTGAAATAGATAGGGGTGTGTGCTCCTCATCATATGATGTTGACCTTCCTCCCTACCTTCTCTTTCCATCTGCAATGTCTCACAATCATGATGTTCATTGATTGTGCCTTGACCTCCATATGTGACATCCTGGGGAATTTCTTGCAATGATACAATAATTCCTCCTGTTGGAGCATGTGCTCCTCCTCCCTCTGCATGAGGTACTGGATATGCTCTATATGTGACAGCGCTGTTTCCCCCATATTCTTCTCATTATTCAATATGAATGGGAGTCTCCTGCTTAATAAGAGGATCCTCTTTGGAAAAAAGGATCTCCATGCCTTCTTGTTTCAGAATATGAGGTAAAGATCTTGCCTTAAGCAAGGTATTATGCAAGATGTTAGCTTCTGCAACAGTTTTCTGAAGTGGGGTTGGGTGTATAGATTCCTCCATCATATGCAAAGGTTTTTTTTGTTTTTGTTTGTTTGGCTCCTTCCATAATGTTTCAGAATGTTTTCCCTCAAACCTTTCCACCAATATCTTAGTTAACTTTGCATAAGAAGAAGTATTTACATTGTTTAATGAAAAAGACACAAACATCCACCAAGCATAGGCCTTACCTTAAAAATGCAGCGCTGCAACTTTGATGGCTTCATCTTCAGTAACTTGGTGATGTTGCAAATAAATGTGTAGCTCCTCCACCCAAGCTTTGGCTGAACATGTAGGGGCTCCATAAAAAGTGGATAGAAAAAATATACCCATGTCAGACTGCTTGCTCCTCTCCACCTTGATCTTGCAGAACTCCTGGAAGGTGATATGATCTCTAAAGCTCTTGGTTTGAGATTCATATTCTTGCAAAATTCACTAAGCGTTTCCCTCTTAGACATTTCCCCCTCTCTTGATGGCATAATGTTATGTATAATTTATTAATTATTAGTTAATTATAGTTGTCTTAGGTTTATTAATGTGGAAGGGCATGATCAGGCTGATCATGCCTCTTCGCCAAGGAACACCATAAAGTTGTATTTAAAGCCTTGATGATCCTCACTTGTAATTATCTCATCTTTTATCAATAATAATATATACTTATTCAAGTTTACAAGAGGTTTTATACTCCATTGGTATCGGAGCAGTCGCTCTTTAGGATCTGTGTGATCATCAAAGAGATTAAGGAATTACAAGAAAATTCTAGAATTGTCTAAAAACCAAGTGTTCGTGGGCAGCGATATTTGTTTAATTTTTTTTTGCAGATTTCTCTGCCGCTGCCTTCATTCCCTACGTACAGTAAACTCTCCTCACAACACACCCAACCCTCCGCCTACACTTACGAGCCCTACCCCCTCTCCACTCCCCCTACGCTACCCGACCCCCCTACGCCTACGCCCCATTCCCCCAACTCCCATCCCCTATGCTACGCTACCCCCCAACCCCACTAACCCCTCACCCCTCATCTCTCAACCTCACGACACTCCCCAGCCGCTCCCTCATCTCTCGCCCTACCCCCTCTCCCCTGCCCCGACACCCTTTGCTCCCCTTCACTCGGCCCCTTCCCTCGCCCTTCCCTGTCGCCCTGCACACTCCCCAGCCGCCCCCTCACTCCCCTCGGCCACCACTCCTCACCGCCCTCCCCCAACACCCTTCGCTCCCCTCTGCTCGGCCCCTTCCCTCGCCCTTCCCCGCTGCCCTGCACACTCCGCCCGCCCTCCCGTCCATCGTCATCCCTGCCTCCCCCGACACCTCTCCTCCCCACCGTCTTTTCAGCCCACGTCCCCGCCATTCTGCTGTCGGTTGTCCCCCACTGCAGCTACAGAAAATGCTGTCTGTGTCCCCACAGCAGCAAGATAAAAAAAAAGGGGTGCATTTTTTTTAAATTTGTGAACCATCGTGTCTGTTCAAAAGTTTAAATTCGATTTGTTTAAATAAATAAATATTATATATATATATATATATATATATATATATATATATATATATATATATATATATATATATATATATATATATATATATATATATATATATATATATATATATATATATATATATATATTAATTCAATTTTTATATAAATTTTAAATTAAAATTAATTTTTATATAAAAATTAGTTGAAAATAATAATAATAATAATTATTATTATATTATTATTATTATTTAAATAATAAATAAATAAATAAAAAGGAAAAAAAACCGGTAGAAAAATATTCACCACCGCATATGCGTTCAATGATGGCATCAATGTCGATGGCCGATTTCCAAAAAAAATTGTTGGATCTTGAGAAACAGATCAATAATAATTCCGAAGACTTTGGAAAAAGATTAGTTGGTCTCGAAGGTACAGTTGCAGGAAAATCCAACGATATCAAAAAGCTTCAAGATACGACAAATCGAATAGAAAGACAAATATGGCTAAATCATCATGAGACCACAGAAAATCATAGCGAAGCAATAAAAAAAATGACAGAACTCTGCGATAAGATAGATAAGATAAGTCAAACACAACAACCAATATTTCCCAATATGGAGCATAATCAACAGAAAAATTCAGCAGATTCAGGAAACTCAGAAGAAAATCATGAAAAAACCGATTCCCCACATCATCACGAAGATAGTAATGCAAATTCTCAAAATAAACAGCTCTGGAATGAATTTTCTAATCAATACCCCTTTCTCATCCCACTATTAGCATATCATCGAAGAGCAAAAATCGAGCTACCCAAGTCTAACGGTAATGAAAAAAATAGCGTTGCATGGCTTAGTAAAGCTGAAGAATATTTTGCGATTTATGACATTAATAGTGACAACGAAAAATTAAGCACGCTTCCATGAAAATGGAAGGAGAAGCATATAATTGGTATATATGGTGGAAAAAGATGATGCTTGCTATTTGTTGGACAAAATTTAAGGATTCATTCTTTAAAATATTTCAAGGTATAAAAGAAGAAATTTTTTTTTCAACATTCATCAAATTACACCAAAAAGGACATGCTGCTGAGTACACTCGAGAATGGGAGACCTTAGCGACATGAGTACCTGGATTGTCAGAATCTCATTTAATCCAATCTTTCATCTCAGGACTTAAAGTCCATATACAATAAGAGCTCGAACTTCACGACATTACATCAGTAGAAATAGCAAGGCAAAAGGAAAAAGTTGCTGAAAAAAAATTTGAAAGGTTATCTTGGTCAAAATTAGAAAGAGTATATTCGAGACAAAGATTTACTCAATCTGAAAATATAGATAACACAAAATATGTCCCACCCCATCTTTGTGAAGAATAAAAATCTAACGTGGAAATACAAAGGATGAGAGAGGGCAAGTGTGAACGTTGCGGTGAAAAGTGGGACCCTAAGCATAGGTGCGCTAAAAGAAATGAGACAAAGAATTTGTATAACTATGAAGCAACTAATGACTCTAACAATGATGAATCAGATGCAGCCACTCCAGAACTAGATGAAGGAAGCATTATGCAAATGTCCTTATCAGCTATGACAGGTATATCACAACCTCACACACTAAAACTAAAAGGACATATTAAGAAGAACAACATAATGGTTCTCCTTGACACCGGCAGTACCCATAATTTTTTAGATTCGACCATGGCCAAAAGACTCAAAATCTTTACGTTTCCTATGCCCAATATGAAGGTAATGATGGCTGATGGTAAGAAAATTGAGAAGGTAGGGAAATTCCATAAAGTCAAATTGCAGATTCAAAATTTTAATTTAGAATCTCCATTCTACATCGTGCCATTACAAGGAGTAGATGTGGTCTTAGGAATTCAATGGCTATAAACCTTAGGTACCTATTCTGCCAACCACCAGAAGTAATTTGTAAGATTTAAATCGGAAGGGCAGAAGCACAAGTTATATGGACTCCAAGCCGTAGGAAATCAAATCATATCATCACCTCAGATGATGAAGATGATTCAAAAAGGAGCGCTAGCCTCTATACTACAATGTCATCAGTTAGAAATTTTATCTACAAAAAGGAACCACAAAGAGTCACTAGAAGTACAAGGACTAGTTTAGGAACATGAAAAAGTATTCCAGGACCTGCCAATGAAAATGTATCCTAATAGGGAAATCAAACATCCAATAGAAGTCAAGCCAGGATCCAACCCTGTCAATATCAAATCTTGTTGCTATCCACATCACCAATAGATTGAGCTCGAGAAGATGCTCCACGATCATTTAAAAATGTGGGAAGCAAGAGCACGCCTCTTGGTTCAAGCATTCGTCAACAATGTCCATCATTACATATGCTTTGAGGAAAAATCATCTTTAAGAGAGGGGCAATGTTATGTATAATTTATTAATTATTAGTTAATTATAGTTTTCTTAGGTTTATTAATGTGGAAGGTCATGATCAACGATCATGCCTCTTCACCAAGGGATACCATAAGGCTGTATTTAAAGCCTTGGTGATCCTCACTTGTAATAATCTCATCTTTTATCAATAATAATATATAAAAGATGGCATAATGACTGGAACTCACAGGCTGAGCCAAGATTATGCTCTGATACCACTGTAATATCCAAAAATGGGACTGCTCAGAAATGCATGCATTTGTGATTCATGTTTTAAATTATTATTTTGATATTGGTGTGCTCAGACTTTTGCTTCCTCTTGCTGTTTAGCAGGGTTGCAGTGTTGTTTAGCTAAGTGTTCCCGAGTGGGAATCCCACCTCTTTCCTTGAGGGGCCTCTTCGAAGAGTATTGTATTCATTTCCACATTCAGGCTTTCAGGCCAAGCTACAACTTCTTCATCAACACAGTTTCTGCAAGATATTGTGCTGTGTTGCAGGGTGCAGCAGTGGAGGGGTTAGAATCCCACTTTCTGAGTTGATTTTGTATAGGAGGAAGGATTCCTTCTTGTGGGAGATTAGTTTGGAGGGTTCCTGAGCTTATTTCATACCTTTGGTAGAAGGCCAATGCATTTCCATCACCTACAGCGTTATTCCAGTCTGGGAATTGTGTTATTTCTGGAGGGCAGTTTCAGTAGTGTCTTTTGTGGCTCTTTTTGGGAGTTTTCCTGTGATTGGAGGGTTGATCCTTCCATGGGGGAAGATGATTGATCAGATATACATCATATATATATTCTTACAACCTTCTATACTCCTGTGCTTCAGTTTGCAGTGATTATTCAGCCTTATTGCTTAAGAGCACCATTTGTATTTGGGTGTATTCCTAGAAACCCTACCCAGGTTCTCTAGATTTTGTAATAAGGAGACTAGATCTTTGTTCTTAAGCCATATTGTTTAATATAATCTCAGATCTATTTGTCTCTACTATTTATGTGTACAAACCCTCATTAGACTACGTTTTCTCTTTATGTAGTAATTTCATGTTGTAGACTTGGCTAGAGTGATTTGTTTCTACTCCCATTCTGTATGTGAGATGTATAATGTATGAACTAAGGGATCCAAGTCCAATTTCTTACAGTTATAGCATAATTTAGTGAAGATAACGTTTTATGGTCCTTATAAATGCATTTCCCCAACTTTTGGGATCATAAAAGGCATAATAAGTTGCTACTGTAACACTAATTGATGGCTATGTGTTTCTAACACATTTTATGAGAATAATCAACACTGTTATTCCAGTTTTGTGTTCAAGTATTGCTACATTTCAATTTTTGGATATTACAGTGGTATCAGAGAATAATCTTGCCTTAGCCTGTGAGTTCCAGCTATTATGCTATCAGAAGAATAAGAAGCCAAAGAGAAGGAGCAGATCAGAATGATGGAAAGAATGAGTGTGCTCTCATCACTTTTCAGATCCAGGAAGAACCTCTGCAAAGAGGTTAAGCAGATGAAGGACAAGGAATGCAATGAAATTCCTAGAGGGTTTCAATAAGTGGAAGGGCCATGTACTTCCTATTCTCATAGAGAAAAATACAAGAAGGATGGAGGACACTTGGATCATCAGATTCTAAGTGAATACCTTGTTGAGTACAAATCTCAACCTAGAGCCTTCAAGGAGACTCTAGCTTTTCCTCAGTTTATCCAGCTAGAAGAAGAAAGAGTGCCCTACAGTAATAGAATGATACGGGGAAATATATTTTTGTTGTCTACATTTGATGGATCACCCACATGTACAACAAAAGCTTGGGTGATGAAGTTAGAAGCATTCTTCCTGCTACATCCAGTAGTAGATAGACAGGCTGTTGAGATATCAGCACTTCACCTGGAGGGTAGGCAAGCACTTGGTGGTTCAACCATGTGAGTCATGCAGGAGTATCTACTTTTGAAAATTTCACTGAGAAGGTGATTAAGAGATTTGAAGAAGAGGAATCAGAGAGGGGGGAGCTCTCACCACCACTTGAGGAGACTTGTACCAGCGCTGTCACAACCTTGGTGGAGCAGCCATCTACATCAGCGGTTGGGGAAGCCATCACATTGGAGGGAGGAAATATTGCAGCCTTACAAGATGTTCCCAAGATTCACCAAGGTATGCCAAATTTTCCATTTCCTTTTGTTCCATCAAATCTTATGGAGATTTGTATACCATTGCATGTCCTATGGACAAAATACAATGCTAATTTAGAGTAGCACACTCTCACTGCACTGAGGAGCCTTGATGAACTCAAGGAAAGGATAAACACTCATCCCACTTATTCATTGTTGATATGTACACAAATCTTGGGGTTGGAGTATAGATTTTTGAAGGATGGAATGAGCATTGTTCTCTACAATGCAATGAAGAACTATGTACTCAATAGTGAACATGATCTGAAAATAGTAGATGTAGCATCATGGAGACCAATAACGTTGTCCTTGAGTAACAATGATGAGTTGGGGGCCCAATCATTAGTGGGGCATTCCAATGACCACTCTACTTATGTAGCAAAGGAAGGATAGATGGTTAATGGGATGCATCTTGTCTTCCATTACTATGATGATATTCTTCATCTGGGAGATGCAAATGTTGAGCAGGATGATAGAAACTCTCCTTGGGTTGAGTGGGTGATGTTGGAGAGAAAGAGGTGGTAAATCCCCTTGCAAATATATGACACAGGGCAACAAGAGGAAAGGTTGTGTTGGCTGCTCTTGAGAGAGTTTGGCCATCATATGACATACCTTTGTCAAAAGGTATGATATGGATTGAAGCATTGCATGGTACCCATATGATATGGTAGTAGAAGATTTATGTGTATGGGGGATCATATAAGACAAATATCATGATATTACTCTATGGTTTGTATAAGGGAGAGATAAGGGAGAAACAAGAGTTATTGTTGTTGTGGTTGCTCTTAGGAGAGTATGGGTAGAATCTTTCCCATACTTATCATGATATTTCCAGAGAGGAGGATGGCACATTCAAAGTGAAAAGAGGCTACCCTTTAGTGTTGGAGGATAAGGAGAGGCTTCCTCATAGAAAGAAGATTTATTCACATAACAGCATGATGGTGGATGGCTTTGGCATGTGGAATGTCAAAGGAAGTATTCTAAGGCCAACAAAACTGTCACTTGGGAGTATGTGTCTATTGATCGAGTGTTCCAAGAGGAGTATGCATCCCTACCTTTTGCAGATTTTTATGAGAAGATTCTCATGAGAGGACTCATCCATGGACCTCACCTTCATCTTCCTCACTATGCATGGTAAGGAATACATTTATGTACTTATTTATTGTTCCATTAAGTATTTGTATCTTCTCACCATCTATGAACAATGCATTGCTCCACAAGAGAGCAAGATTATTCTTGGGTTTCATGGTCACTTTAGGGCCAACCTCTATAATAATGATAACCCATCTCTACATGACTTTGGGCAAGTGTATTGGTGTTTTCATTATGCTCAACTGACATATATTTTTGATTGCTACCACATAGTAGATAATGAAACATGCACAGCTAGTAATTTACTGAAGGACAACTTGCCACATGATGTTCTCAAACAGTAGTTGGGAAGACTACGTTGTATCCACTTGAGAAACCATTGGTATCATCCAAACTTGCACATAACCTTCAACAATTTTCTGATTTGGATTCCAAATGGTGATGATGTGCCATTCATCTTGTATGGAATGGTTTGGGTTAGCATGAATCATGACATGGGAGAGAGGATTTGTTAGGTCCCTATATTACTAGTATAGTCCCTTATTATTGTTAGTGTAACCCCATTATTGTTATTATTGTACCCCTGTAACACCCATATTGTTATTATTGTGCCCTTAAATTATTATTGTTAGGTCGGCTAGGATTACATTGTGGCCCCATGGACTCCTATATATAGAAAGGAGGTTTGGTAATTTGTATCATCCAAGAATTTTTCATTCATGTAATGTATTGGAGGTTGCCCCCTTGAAGTGGCTGATTTCTAAGGAATTGATATCGCTTTTCTTCTATTTTTGGAGCCGGTTTCACAACATTTGGTATCAGAGCTTTGGATTCTAGGGTTTCACTGCTCCAAACAGGTCATCATGGAATTTTCTTTATAACGTTTTTTCTAAAAAATTTCAGAAGCTAAAAAATTTAGAGTACGAAGCTGAAATCCAGAGGAACATCGTCGCAATATTTTAGAGCTTGATTCACAATATTTTTGGAGATATGATCTGTGGAAGTTAGGGATTTTTGTAGGCTCCTAAATTTCACTTAAAAATGTCATCGTGGAATTTTTGCTATAAATTTTTTTCTACGAAGGTTCAGAAGCTAAAATGTTTAGAACACGAAGAAAAATTCTTGAGGAACATCATCACAAAATTTCAGAGCTTGGTTCACAATATTGTTGGAGATATGGTCTGTGGAAGTTAGGTCCTTTTCAAGCTCCCAAATTTCATCTCAAAGAGGTAATCGTGGGAAAATATTCATAACTCTCTCTCTAAGCATTGGATTGGAATTATGTAAAAAGTGACTGGAAGTACACGAACTGTAGTTTCCTATCTATAAATTTCAAAGCCAAAGGAGCAAACAGTGACATGTGACAAGTCATACAATTTTTCTCTACTGAACCGGTCCATAATTAGGTCATTGTGGAATATTGGACATAGATTTTCCATGAAGAGTCCAAATCAAGTCAGACCTGTGGCATTTGAAAGAAACTTCAGAGGACTACTACAAGGCCAAATTTTAGATATTGAGGATCTTCAAGTATAGAGATAAGTCAATTTCAATATCGAGCTCCTCAAAAGCAAGTAAAAGGTGTGTATTTTTTTTATAAATTGCATAAGTCTTGTTTGAAGAATCAAGTTGAATTGATTCCAAGGGCATATTGTAGAATAGATATCAGTATTGGATTCTCAAATGGCCCCGAAAAATAATTCAACACCCATTAAGCCTTTAGGAGGCTCTACTATGAGTCATGAAGGGGAAGAATAGAAACATGACATATCAAAATTACAAGAGCAAGTGCAACAAATTTCGCTCTCGCAAAGAGCAACAAAACATGACATGGAATTTTTGAAGAAAGGCATGGAATCTAAGATGGATGGTTTGAAGAATGGCATGGAAGCTAAGATGGATGGCATGGAAGCTAGCATGGAATATAAGATGGATGACATGGAAGCTAAGATGGAAAACATGAAGAATGATCTAAAAGCAGACATGGACGGTTTGACAAAGTTGATATAATAAATGTTTCCTAATGGTGAAAAGATAGTAGAGGAAACTCATGATGAGAACAAAACAAATGTTAAGAATGATTTCATAAACTCTAATGTTGGAGGGAAGAACCACAATATTCCAAAAATGGATATGAGGAAGTTTGATGGAACACTAGAAAATTTGGCGGAAATTCCGACGGCCAATTCATCGCTATTCCGACACATAGTCGTCGCAAGAGCGATAGTTAGAGGGCGGACAAAACGTGGTTTTTCATACCGTCGCAGTTCTGACGCATGTAAAAAGTGTCTCACTATCGACACTTCTTCCGTCGATTTCGAACAAGCGTCACTCTTCCGACGTCTCACGAACCGTCGCGCTTCCGACGTTTGTAAACTGTCGCACTTCCGACAAAATGTGGTCCGACGTTTTGAACGTCGCTCTTCTGACATTTGTAAACGGTCGCAATTCTGACGCAATGCGGTTCGATGTTTTGGACGTCGCTCTTCCGACATCTGTAAGATGTCGCAATTCCGACGAAATGTGGTCCGATGTTTGGAACGTCGCTCTTCCGACGTTTGTAAGCTGTCGCAATTCCGACAAAATGTGGTCTGACGTTTTTATACTGTCTCTCTTCCGACGTTTCTGAGTTGTCGCAATTCCGACGAAATGTGGTCCGACGTTTTTATACTGTCTCTCTTCCGACTTTTCTGAGTTGTCACAATTCCGACGTCTACAAGGCGTCAGTAGACCGACGGAGTGTTCAATTTAAAAAAAAAAATGAAACTTTAAAAGACGAGAAATGTTGTTTTGAATATATTATATGAAGTAAAACAGTCCATGAAGTCATTAAATTTTCACATCTGAAGATTGGAACCCAAATATCCATCCAAAAAAGTGGAAGTCCCACCCCAGACAATGATAGAAAAATACCCCATGTCACATACGGGGACATGATATAAAATTCCGATAACGGTCCACATAATGTTTATCTACAAATGCGAGAAAGCATCCAAATATGCTAGAGGCATCTATAAGAAAGTGAAATAGTAGTATGTAGAATAGTAAAGCAACGAGATAGAGTACGATGTCCATTTGTTCCAAATACAAATTAAAGTACCCAAAACCATAACGAGAGAAAAACACTAATCATGTGAGGAGTGTGATATGTCCAAAATATAAAAAGACCATCAGACCATATCAATAAACCAGCAACATAGACCGGCATCGCTAGTTTTGAAGGCAGAGTGGTAAAAATTAATCATTTTTTTTTTTCACAAGAGAAAAAATGATGTTTTGAACATATTATATGAAGTAAAACCGTCCATGAAGTTATTACATTTTCACATCTGAAGATTGGAACCCAAATATCCATCTAGAAAAGTGGAAGTCCCACCCCAGACAGTGATAGAAAAATACCCCATGTCACATATAGGGAATTGATATAAAACCCAGTAACGGTCCCCATGGAGGTTATCGACAAATTTGAGAAAGCATCTATAAGAAAGTGAAATAGCAGTATGTAGAATACTAAAACAATAGATAGAGTACCGACATCCATTGTTCCAAATACAAATTAAAGTACCCAAAATCCTTGAACAGAGAAAAACGCTAATCATGTGAGGAGTGTGATATGTCCAAGATATAAAAATACCATCAGACCATATCAATAAACCAGCATCGCTAGTTTTGAAGGCAGAGTGATAAACATTAATCATTTTTTTTCACAAGAGAAAAAATGTTGTTTTTAATATATTATATGAAGTAAAACAGTCCATGAAGTCATTACATTTTCACATCTGAAGATTGGAACCCAAATATCCATCCAGAAATGTGGAAGTCCCACCCCAGACAGTGATAGAAAAATACCCCATGTCACATACAGGGACTTGATATTAAACCCAGTAACGGTCCACATGGAGATTATCGACAATCCGAGAAAGCATCCAAATATTCCCGAGGCATCTATAAGAAAGTGAAATAGCAGTATGTAGAATAGTAAAGCAACAGATAGAATACCGACGTCCATTGTTTCAAATACAAATTAAAGTACCTAAAATCCATGAACAGAGAAAAACGCTAATCATGTGAGGAAGACCATCAGACCATATCAATAAACCAACAACATAGACCAACATCGCTAGTTTTGAAGGCAGAGTGATAAACATTAATCATTTTTTTTTCAAGAGGAAAAACGTTGTTTTGAATATATTATATGAAGTATAACAGTCCATGAAGTCATTACATTTTCACATCTGAAGATTGGAACCCAAATATCCATCCAGAAAAGTGGAAGTCCCACCCCAGACAATGATATAAAAATACCCCATGTCACATACAGGGACTTGATATAAAACCCAGTAACAGTCCACATGGAGATTATCGACGATCTGAGAAAGCATCCAAATATGCCCAAGGCATCTATAAGAAAGTGAAATAGCAGTATGTAGAATAGTAAAGCAACAGATAGAGTACCGATGTCCATTGTTCCAAATACAAATTAAAGTACCCAAAACCCTGCAACAAAGAAAAACGCTAATCATGTGAGGAGTGTGATATGTCCAAAATATAAAAAGACCTCGAGACCATATCACGACCATATCAATAAACTGACAACATAGACCAGTATCGCTAGTTTTGAAAGCGAATGATAAACATTAATCATTTTTTTTCGGAAAACGTTGTTTTGAATATATTATATGAAGTAAAAGAGTCCATGAAGTCATTACATTTTCACATCTGAAGATTGGAACCCAAATATCCATCCAGAAAAGTGGAAGTCCCACCCCAGACAATGATAGAAAAATGCCCCATGTCACATACAAGGACATGATATAAAACCCAGTAACGGTCCACATGGAGATTATCGACAATTTGAGAAAGCATCCAAATATGCCCGAGGCATCTATAAGAAAGTGAAATAGCAGTATGTAGAATAGTAAAGCAACGAGAGATAGAATCCACGAAGCGTCCATTGTTCCAAATACAAATTAAAGTACCCAAATCCTTGAACGAGATCAAAACGCTAATCATGTGAGAATTCTAAGTAAAGTTAATCTATTAACATTGCGAATAAAATTACGAAGTCAAAAACATTGCACAGCCATACTCATGGCAAATTTGTCATCAAAAAATCAAAAAATTAAGAAAGTTGCCTTCATACGGGGAACCGAGTCTTGAACGTTTAATTTACGGAAATTCAAAAAATATTACAAAGGTCCGGCACGATTAAAATTTGGTAAAAGCTGACCCAATTAAGTGGGCCTGCTAAGCAAGAAAAACAAATTAACCAAACTACTCCTCCGGTGGTTCCTCCACGATTCGGCCCTGCATCCTTCGGAAGGTCCGGGATCGCTAGGTGCTACCTCCACATGCATGCCCCGACTCCCCTCCACAGGCCGAGATGCGGCGGCTTTCTCGGCTCCCGGACGCGCGGGTGCATTCTTCCTCCGTTTGGGCCTCCTCGTGGAAGACCACAGTGACTAAAGTCGTGATTCGTGAGCAGTTGAAAGAGAAATTAAAGGAAAATTGCGCAAGGCGCGTCGTGGGAGAAGGTAAACTAGCGGTGGGGAAGCGAGGAGCAGGGGAATCCATACGGTGGCCAGATCCTACAACCCGATCCCGCCCACTCCTATTATTTGGATATCGACCTGTGTAATAATCACTGGACTGGCCGGAAGTCGACTTTGTTGAGGGGTTGGAGGGAGCGCGCAGGGGTTGACCTCTAGTGCTCCCCTTGCGGCAACGCATCCTATGACGCACACGAGACATGGGTGCAGTCTCAGGCGCAGTGGGCACAAGAGGAGACGGAACAGAGGAAGACAGACAGAGACAGAACCGAGAGAAATGCAGATATGTAGCAAGGTCTAGGTAGCAGTTCAGCTAGCCACTTCTCCTTATCGTCACAGTTAGCAGGCAGTGTAATCCAGCAACCGGCTTGTCTGAAAAACCATAGCTAAACGCCATTTTGTCGACCCGACTACAATGCAATCAAAGGATGCCCGTCATAATTAATCTTTGATCATTAATAATGAGAGCCGAAGGCCGGATCATATTGGAGCGTGCGGAATTGCTAAGAGGAGTGGAGGTTTGATCTTGAACAGTGTTAAAAATTAATTAATGCGGATTTGATGTGAAAACTTAATTGAACAACGTTAAATGTTAATGCGATTGATACGAAATCGCCATATCCATGTCCCATAGCCTTAAACGCCATCGAATGCACCCGCAGCTGGGAGCAGGGCAAGTTCTGATTGAGGACACGTGGCAGAAATTGATTGGAGCGAATCTTTGTTTGGGCCACTCGCGCAGTGGAAATCCAGACCCGAAAAATATTAGGGAGATTTTGATAAGAAATTCACGTCACAACTCTCCCTCCGTACACCAGCCCAACTTCGGACTCGAAAAAGATTAGGGCGGAATTCATTTGGTTTTCGCGTCACAAAATTGGCCGACATCAGCAAGCTATTTTGGAACACGAATTTGGTTTTAATTATGGTTTATCGCCGTTTGAAGTCGCGGAATTCATTTGGTTTTCGCGTCACAAAATTGGCCAACGTCAGCAAGCTATTTTGGAATGCGAATTTGGTTTGAATTATGGTTTATCGTCGTTTGAAGTCTGGCGGGCTCGACTTAAGAACAATTTTGTTTGATCCCATCTTATAAAATTTGTGTTGGTTTTCTTTGATAATACATATTTATAATAAATCATGGGAATACCACACTAAACATGTGGAAAAGTTATATAAATTATTGAGAACAATCATTTTTATGTAAAAATATCCAAATGTGCTTTTGGGAAATAAGAATTCGAGTATTTGGTTCATATTGTTTTAAAGGAAGGAGTGAAGCTGGAGCCTCAAAAGATGCAAGCTATTACAAAATGACCTATTCCTAAGAAAATCAAGGTTCTTAGAAGATTTTTTAGACTTACATGATATTATTGATAATTTGTTAAGAATTATGGATGCATTTCAAGTCCACTCACATATCTCTTGAAGAAAATATCATTTATATGGAATGATGAGGCTACATTGGCATTCTCTCTTTTAATGGATGTCATGTCTTCTACACCAACATCGGTTGCACCTAATTTTGGTAAAACATTCATAGTAGAGTGTGAGGCACTAGGACAAGGAATTTACGTAACATTAACACAATAAGGGATATCATTGGCTTTTAAAAGCAAGGAATTCAAAGAAAATATTTGGTGAAATCTACGAATGAAAAATAAATGGAAGCAATATTACATGCAATAAAAAATGGGGATAGTGTATCATTGGGAGGTACTTTAAAGTCAAGATATACCATGATAACATAAATTATTTTTTGAAACTATGGATTTCATTGGAAGATTAACAAAAATGAGGAGAAAAAATGCAAATTTTTAATTTTGAGATAATCTGCAAAAAGGGTAAGGAAAATTTAGTACATGATGCTCTTTCTAAAATAGAAGAGGCCTCAAATTTATATCCAATTACATTTTCTATTCCTAGGTGGTTAGAAGAAGCTTGCCATAATGGAAAAATGACAATAGTACTAAACAAAAACTAAAATTTATAAAGGATGGGATGAACTCTATGGAGCATTGGGAGTGAAAGAGATATACTTTGGTGCAAATGTAGAATATTTTTATGCACGCAAGCATATTTGAATAAACAAATATTAATCTTCTACACCAACATCAGTTGCACCTACTTTTGGTAAAACATTCATAGTAGAGTGTGAGGCACTAGGACAAGGAATTTACGTAACATTAACACAATAAGGGATATCATTGGCTTTTAAAAGCAAGGAATTTAAAGAAAATATTTGGTGAAATCTACGTATGAAAAATAAATGGAAGCAATATTACATGCAATAAAAAATGGGGATAGTATATCATTGGGAGGTACTTTAAAGTCAAGATATACCATGATAGCATAAAGTATTTTTGAAGCTATGGATTTCATTGGAAGATTAACAAAAATGAGGAGAAAAAATGCAAAGTTTTAATTTTGAGATAATCTGCAAAAAGGGTAAGGAAAATTTAGTACATGATGCTCTTTCTAAAATAGAAGAGGCCTTAAATTTATATCCAATTACATTTTCTATTCCTAGGTGGCTAGAAGAAGCTTGCCATAATGGAAAAATGACAATAGTACTAAAAAAAAACTAAAATTTATAAAGGATGGGATGAACTCTATGGAGCATTGGGAGTGAAAGAGAGATATACTTTGGTGCAAATGTAGAATATTTTTATGCACGTAAGCATATTTGAATAAAAAAATATTAAGGGAGTCCCATGTCTCTCTGATGGTAGGACGCAGGGTTCCTTAAAACATCTCAAAGGATCAAAAAATATATTTTTGGAAGGAGTGAAGAAAGATATTCAAAATTTTGTAAGAGAAGGTCAGGTTTGCATAATAAATAAAAGAGAGATAGTAAAATCTCTAGGGTTACTTCAACCATTCCATATACATATTCAAAGACTAGAAGATATATCAATAGACTTTATTACAGGGTTACTGAAATATAAAGGTAAGTATTACATTTTTGTGGTCATTTATATAGAAAAATTTTGTAGATTTTTTTGTAGAGCTCAAAGTACATAAACAACAAGCCAAGTGGCAGAAGTGTCCGTGAAAGAAATTCATAGTCTTCATGGTTTTCCTAAAGTAATAGCAACAAGAAACTTTTGGAAATAATTATTTAATATGAGTGGAGAAACACTAGCTACCATGAGTTCTACATATCAAACACAATCAAATGGTCAAACAAAAATAGTTAACAAATGTTTTTAAGGTTATCTACAATGTTACTCTTTAGAAAAGAAACTTAGTATGCCATAATTAATAATCATTCCCTGTTCACTTTTGTTAATAGGTTTATGTCAGACGATGATGCAAGGGCATTAGGCACTAGCCAACAATGTAGGAGGTTTTGTCCACATGTTGTGGCTAGGAGGGTTCAAAAACATTTGAGTTGTAACAGCTAGGTGTCAATACCTCAGCTGACTGTATTACTTAGACTAGTTAGAGTTGTAGGAGTTGAACAGTTTCAATTAGTTGAATTATTATAATTAGACCTTTTGATTTCTAGAACGGTCCTCTTAGAGGAACCGAAGAGCCATATGTTATGTATATAAATTGTAATTCCTCGGATGAATCAAAGTAGAGAGGGAAGAGGAGAGTAGAGAGGGGATTTCTGCAATAAACCTCTGTGTGTGAACAATTGTTTCCAGTTAAATGATTTCCAAGCATAGTTGCCATTGAATTATCTCGAACTACTAATTGTGAAGAATTGTTTAACCGTGAGGCGATTGGGTACTGATAATTCCATTCTTCTGTCTTTGAATTCCCTGTGAACTCACCCCACCCGAAGGCGAGGTCTGTGTAGAGAACCGGGGTTGTGAACACTGTTCAAATATAAAAATCCCGCTTAATAAAGAGAAAAAAATGTTGTGCTTTCGGAACCTGACCCGAGGATTGGACATGAGTTAACAAACAAAAGGATAGCGGAACCAGACTTGCACCCGTGGTCAAGCCCTGTACCAAAACCACGAGCGGAATCACAAAAGCGAGTTGCCCATATCGCACCGCTTTTGCGAAGTAGGCGGTATTTCCTATTCGTGAGCGATTCCATAGGGAATGCGACACGTGGTGAAGTGACCCCCGAAAAACCACCGTTTATCCCGCGCCATCGCACGTTAAAGCCCGACGTTGGAAGCCGAGCGAAATTGCCAAGAGTCGTTGATTTGGAGAAGGGCCACCGAGCAGTGGTCGCACGTTGAACTTGCCCGGAGGTTAACTAAGGTGTGCGGAGGATAGCCAGGTACGATACGAGTGTTTGATTGGTTATTGATATATATAGGTGGGGCCGGAGTATAATGAAATTTTTTAATTAAACGATTGGCGAATAATTAGCATAAGTCTGGAGCGTGATTGTTGTAAGGCTGGGTGGTGAAATATAGAGCCGAAAGTTCATTACAAGTTATTTATTTAAAAAGAAACGTGGAGTATAAATACAAAGTGTTGAAAGTTAAACATTGGTTATAAGGCTTGGAGATAATATAAAGTCGGGAATATAAATTAAAGTCCAAGCATTGTGGATAGTATTTATTTATCAAATTCTACGATTTTCTACGAATTTGATAAATAAACCCGAAGAAAGAAGAAGTCAATTAAGACTCAGGATGGAGGAAAAGAATGGGGTAAACCAAGGGAAAATGCTGACAGAGCGATTGTAGACACACCAGCTCTCCTTAGGGGTCCAATTTCAGTTTTGTTGCGTCACACGATGATCTCTCTTCTCTGGCATTTACTTGTATTGAAGATCACTATTCTAGGAATAAGGAGTTATTTTCTCCAAAATAACCCTAGCCAAACATTGACAATGCATCAAGGATATATTTCTATGCTTCATAAGTACATATGTTCTACTTCTAAATCATGTCTTGGAAGTGGTTGTTTTGCTGGAAATTATTCACCAGTTGGTTTCATACCAAAGTATTTTTCACATTTTCAGCATCCAATACATGAAAAGATAATGGTTTAAAACAACATAAATATTTGAAATTTTGCAAGAATTGTCTGGCACACTTTGAATATGAATTTTGAAGTCAAGTGCATGATGCTGTATAAGATCAAGTGTCATTTTGAATACCAAATGTTTCACAAAAAAATTCTCAACATGCTACCCTGCAGTAAGGATTAAATGACAATATTGCATCAACTATTTCCATAATAAAAGTGCACCTCGGCCATAAGACTAAACAACTACAAATGTTGTAGATCTAACAAGACCACACAATCAAATGTATTCCACAAGGCCAATACCGTATGAAAAATGAAAAGGAGTTTGCAACCAAAAATACCTTAGGCAACTAATTCAATTAGATACACCAAACCATCAGCAAAAAGGAAAACCAGCCTACTTGGCCCCAATATTTTCAACCGGGTCCTCTAATTCAACCAATAAAAAGGCCAAAACCATAGCATTGAGATACATTTCATTACACTATCAATAACAATAAAATTTGACTCAGCCATAACCCTTTCCTTTTATTGTTGTGAAAAGCTTTATGCATTACTCTAATGTGGCTAGTCCATAGGCCAAGTAGACCACCGGGTAACAAATATGTTTCCTTTCACCTTTGAGTTTTCAAATTATGCCTACCAAATCTAAGACATTTAAGAGGGGGAACTAATACAACGTTAAAAAGAAAACCAGAGAACACATCTACAAATTACCTCCTTAGCTACTGTCACACCATCATTAACTATTTTCGGAGAACCGTGCTTGCTCTCCAAGACAACATTTTGCCCTTCGCCCCAAGGGTGACTCCAACGAGATCAGCAAGTTTGTTCACACCGCCTGCAAGACAAATTGACAATGCTTTCAGTAAGTGTGCAATTGAATGCCAGACCATATGCCAAAACAACCCTCCATGAAAAATTAAAATAATACATTAAAATCGAATATAAGTGGACAAGGAAAGATCCACCGCAGTGAAGTTTCACGTGCAGGTGACCTTCCTTTAAACATAATTTTTTCTCTGACCTGCAATTTTTTTGTCACTGAGCCATCCTTGTTGAAGTACAACTCCTTTTCCATAGCTCTTGTATTAACTACCTTCTCTCTGTTGCATAATCTCAGAGTCCCTCTTCTGCTTGAGCGATTAAAGGAAATGGGTGAAAAAACTGAAAGAGAAGACAATTGTCTGCCATAATTATCAAACATTGCACCCAACTTCTTCCCCTTTCCATTGTTACCCAATGAGGTAGATGTGGAAATTTTTGTCATACTACCCAAAGCAGAGGCCATCTTCTCTTATGTTGAATATAGAATTACAAGATCTTCATATTAGTATGAACCTTAAAAAACATGACTCCCATTGCTAAAAACCACTTTTAAGTTGTAACAGGCAAACTAAACAACTATCGCAACTTTTGGCAACTTCTGGAGCATTAAGAGAGAAATAACCAAAGAGAAATACAACCACAATCCTCATTTTAATGAGACTGGACTATATATTTGCATTAAGATAATAGAAAGAAATCACGACTATATTAAGGCCAACACAAAACAATCTTTAACCAGTGTCTCTCGCGGCCTTCAGGTTGCCATGCTAGAGGTTGCATATTTTTAATTTAAATTTTTAACCTCTCGTGCCCATCTATGAATGCATCCAATGGGATATCTACATCAAATGCTCCTTTATATCCCCAAAAACAAATTCCCTACTACAAGAGCACCAATATTGATGGATCACCCCACACCATCCCACCCACTAGAAACGGTTAAAAAGGAAACCCGAGAAAACTTCTGAAATATCTCAAGATGACTATATGGGTGGTTCTTATGAATCAACCAACCATTCAAAACATGCTCATCAATCCAAACCATGAGTATTATGTGACAATATTCAAGCAGGCACTGAATCGGATTTCTGAAGCCATGTTAGAGAAACCCTAAACTCTCACTGAAAATAGGTGAAATGTGGCACCACTCAGAGATTGACATGTGCCAATTGGTACAAGTGGTAGACAATTGGCATGCTCAAACAACGAGGTGATGCAGGAATGATATGAGGGAGAAAATATCAGAAAAGCCCCAAATCTGGAGAACTAAAGCTCATCACCAACCTGAGATTGACAACTTTACATGATGTAACCTATGAAATCGTAAATGGAGAAATCATAGTAACAATAAAGTAACCTATGTAACAATAAAGTCGGATTCATCCCGGGAGTGGTAATGGGAGAAATCATAGTGAACAATAGGAAACATGCAAAGTTGCTTACAATCAAATAGATGAAAAAACACATACAAAAAACCTAGATAATAATCATGAACAAGCTTAATATTGAATTATGAACTGTAAAGGAACTTACAAAATGTGACATTACGAACCTGGTCAAGTGCACAAGCAAAAATATCCCGGACATGACCCTGGTTGACAAGTTGTATTGCTCATGATGCAAGAGGATTTGTACCTGCACTGCCAAGTCAATCAAAATCCATCATTATCTATACAATAAATACAAGTAATTGATGTAGTATTTTTTACTCTAAGACGCATTCTTATGATAATGTTAGAACATATGTTGAAAATGTCAAAACATACCCGAATAAGCTCCTCTTCGTTTCAAGAACAATTTATTGGAGTCGCATGAACTTGGAACAAGCCTCCCACGATCTGAAAGAGTAGCAACTAAGTCAACAGTGACTTTTTTGTTGCTACGCTGGATCGAGGGAGGTTTGCTCCAAGATTAAATCGCTCCAATAAATTATTCTCTACTAAACAGGGCCAACCACGTGAAGGTGGAATCTCTTATGGCCCCTCCCCCCTCCCCCCTCACATCACTCTCAATTCCCCAATACCCAATCTATATTTCATTTTTTACTTTCATGAGCATAAAAAAAAATATTCAATAACTAATAAAAAAACAATTCAACAAAAGTACGCAAGGAAACATTGCAATTAATGCTTGACATAAAAATAGTATGATAAATGAGTTTTTTATATAACGCAAAAAACGTTCCAAGTATGGTAACGTTTGTCTTATAATAATACAATATTTTACATTATCAAATTTTCTTTTCTTCTTCCTATTTCTAAAGCTCCTAATTACATCATCAATATCATCGTGCTCTGCTCCTGTTTCGTGCCTTTCGACCCGCACTGCTGACCTAGTTGCGTAGTCACGATGTTTGGTCTCATCCAGTGACGGGGCATCGCCTACAAAAACAGATAATATTAAATTTTAATTGTCAGTTTTTAAATATCATTGAACTAGTTCGGTAATATTAATAAAAAAATTTCAATGAGATTATTTACCTGGTGCACCAGTTGTCGCCGCTGACCTAGTTGTGTAGTCACGATGTCTGGTCTCATCCAGTGACGGGGCATCGCCTACAAAAACAGATAATATTAAATTTTAATTGTCAGTTTTTAAATATCATTGAACTAGTTCGGTAATATTAATAAAAAAAATTGTAATGAGATTATTTACCTGGTGCACCAGTTGTCACCACTGACCTAGTTGCGTAGTCACGGTGTTTGGTCTCATTCAGTGACGGGGCATCACCTACAAAAACAGATAATATTAAATTTTAATTGTCAGTTTTTAAATATCATTGAACTAGTTCGGTAATATTAATAAAAAAAATTGCAATGAGATTATTTACCTGGTGCACCAGTTGTCGTCGTTGACCTAGTTGCGTAGTCACGATGTCTGGTCTCATCCAATGACAGGGCATCGCCTACAAAAACAGGTAATATTAAATTTTAATTGTCAGTTTTTAAATATCATTAAACTAGTTCGGTAATATTAATAAAAAAAATTGCAATGAGATTATTTACCTGGTGCACCAGTTGTCGCCGTTGAGACTGTTGCCCTGTCTTCCTCTCTGGTGGTAAGATCCTCAAGGGAAACATTCTCTGTCATTTAAACAAAAAACGTTATAAGGACAACCATCAACGTATAATTAGAAAAAATTATAAGTGGAAATTAATTACCGTCACGGCCCTCACTGATAGTAGCATTGTCGGCCTGGTCCCCACTACAATGATCAGGTTGCACGTGAGGATCATCTACATCTAGCTCTAAAACTGGGTTATTTGCCTCGTCGGTAGTGCTGCTCCCCTGATTTAAACAAAGTTGTTAGACATTAAATTTATGGACGAAAACAAACATATTTAAAGGTTAATGTTTTACCTTATCAGGCATTCTGGATCTTGGGACCTGCCCCAAGCTTCTGCGACGTTCAACTACGGCTTGATAGCCGAAATGGAAAGAGATATTTTTATCTTCCTCTGTAGTTTCTGTTCCGAAGTCATCACCCTACATTACATATGATTGTGTATTTTTAATCATATTTGATAGGATTACAAAAACGTTGGAAGGAGATACAATTAATTATAAGATGTTTAGCTACTTAATTACAATTCTTGCAGCTAATTTCAAGTAGCCGCCCTGGCCTAGCTTGTGATGGCCCTTTTTCTCAATCCTAGCTTTGGTTGCCTTTGAGGTGTCAGGCAACCTAGCATCAACAAAATTGAAGTCAGATATGACATAGCACACTTTTATTTTAGACATAGAGAAAATTAAAGCTATTGAATTAAAGTTGTAATTTACCTTGCGGGTCCAGTTGGCATTTTTCCTTCTTTCTTTGCCCTTTTCTCTTTTCCGTCATGGATGAGTGCTCTCCACTCACTCTCTGGAACTGTGAGAGGACACTCATATCTAGGGTTAAATTTCAATTGCGTCCTATAGGTGTCCCTGGTATATTTCAAATATTTGTCGGCTACCCGAGCCACCATTGTTCTGTCAAATGTGCCAACCCCAAAAAGGGCTTCTAGATAATCTAGAAGTTCTTTTTTCAGGTTGGAATTCTGGGAATTCCACCCTGTGCGTATGGTTGGGCCAAAAATTACCAACGCATGGCTCTCCAAAAACCTGTAGAACTCATTGTTTCCTACACAGAAAAAGAAGAAGATATTATCATTAATTTAAAAATAAAAATCATGATAAATATGTTTTAGATAAAGTACATGAAATAGTTAAAATATTAAAATTTACCTGGGAGTTGTACATGCTTTATAGGGACACCCTCATCGTTCACTAACAACGTGCCATTAATGGTCCCTGTGGAGCTGACACGTGTAGCTCCAGGAAACGCAATAATGTAGCTGGCCATATCAGCCTCATCATTGCCAACACGTTCAGCAGTTGGCTGGGTGTCAGCTTGGGCAGGGTGTGTTTCTTGGCTAGCACCTAAAAGAGTAGAAGGTGTACGAGAGGGTTGTTGGGCAATCTCTTGCCCTTGTGTCCCACTACCACCAACACCGGGTTCAGCAAATGCCAGAAAACGCTACATACAAAAGAACTTTTTGTTAGTTTAGTCAATGTAAAAACTAAAAATCAAACTATCACAATTCATCTCATGCAGAACAAAAAAAATATCCTTTTGAATTTTTATTATTACCTGATATCTTTCTAGCTGGCTCATAAGATGTTTTATCCTCTCTTCTGTTTCAGGTGTTTGAGGCGCGTCTATCAAAGTATTAAATTCCGACCTTGCATCTCGTGCCTTTTTTGCAACAAGAACACTGGAGATAGGGATGAAGAAAGCTCTTCCTCAAAGAGGGAATCATCAGGCGTACCATGGCTAGGTGTCTGCATATTTGAACAAAATTAATATTATTTCAATTATTTAAATAACTAAAATACCTGAAGATAGAGCAATGTTGGCACTTTACATGTTCTTCCGCTGGCCTCTTTCCGCGATCATCCCGTCTCTGGGTTGTTCCTGCACTGCTCTCATCAGTCTACCACATTGCAATAAAATTATAAATGTAAAAACTTGAAAACAATATCTAACTTAAAAACACAAAATGAAAACTGAAATAATTTCTAATAAGACACCGGAAGACAGAGTTAGAGTTTCAAATATGCCTTGCATTGAATTCAGTCCTGGAAACATGTCATTGCACATTAAGGCACCCAAACAAGAGACGAGCTGACAATGAAGACCTTATTGAATATATTGTTGGAGCAACTTCTAGTAAACTTGTTGTGAAGACCTTGAGGACATTTTTGGAGCAACATTTTTGAAGCTGATGGTATAGCATTGTTGGAGATGATCTTGAAGGGCCTTGAAGTGAAGCTTTTGGAGCAACTATTGAAAAATCCTTAGAGCATTTAAGTAAGGCACTTTCTATCTTCCATCACCTTTTTCCTTTCAATATCCTTTAAACTATTTTGTTGATATTTAATGTTTGAAATCACGTTATAATTCCTTGATTATATGTGTTTGGGGACTTTCCCTTTGAAATTACCCAAAAATACCCTGGCAATTTTATCTTCAGGATGCATGTCTGACCCTATTGTTCAATATTTTGATTGATAGTAGTAAACATAGAGAGTTAGGGGCTCTTGACTTGGTTTGGTTGGGCCATTAGATCCCTAACATCTACTAGGGAGAACCCCCCTTGAGTTGGAGGAGAGCTAGCCCGAAGTGAAAAGAGGTGGGTGAGGTGACAATGGGGCTATTGAATTACACATGGTATCACACTTTAGCTTTAGGACTTTATCTTGAGAAGTGCGAGATTTTGCTATATCAATTCTCAAATTGTTTACAACACTATTGTTAAGAACTAATAAGAAGTGATGTTGAGGGGTTTTTGGGTATAAGAAACAATACCATTTAAAAACTAGGGTTCTCGGTCCTTGGCATTCCTTCACCTGGGCCTAGGGGCACACAAGAATAATTTCACACTAAACCATGCAAACTTAAAAGTAACTTAACATATCCATAAAGTAATAATAATCATAATTCCTAATTTCCTATTGTACGATATGATGCAAATTATTCAAACATGAAGCAATGAAGACATGCAATGTCCGAATTTCAAGATTGATGAACCAATACAAGAAGTTAGAAACTACAACTTTGATTCAATACTCTGTGTCCTAACTCTAGGAAGGAATCTAGTTTGTAGGAATGAAGAGGTTGTTATCTTTACAATCCCATCCCAACATCAAATTCAGTGATAAGTTTCTATGAGGTTCTGGGTCAAGGAAACATTCACTCCACGAATGATATATTTAAGCAGGCTTCTCCTATTCTGGGAAAACACCATACCTATAATGCATTCACTTGCATGTATAAAGGGAAAGGAAAACATGTTTTCATACAACGGTGACAAAGGCATCTTGGGGAAAGGTATCTTCACTTTTTATTTATGTTGTTCACCCACACCACTTTCGTGTTTTCACTAATCCTGTTTTGTCATTTTTGGATTCAAATTAAGTTAAGGCCTTAAGTATTTTTTGACCTTTCGGTGTAGTTTTTATAAGTGGCATGTATGGATTTTCCATTAATTTTGCACTTTTTCTCTTCATGCGCATGTTTCCCTAGAAATCAAATGCATGATTTAGTCCCATACATTTAACAAGTTGTTGGATCAACTCCATAGGAAATATCATGTTTCCTATTCAATCAAAATTTATCTCAGTTAGGGTAGGTAGGAAGGTTTTCCTTTGTATTAATAGGGCACTTCTAGCTTGCATTTTTATTATATCTTTCAAATTTAGTGTCGTTTCAATTAGGGCATGATTTTTTGCAACTTTCAAGGTGAGAATGAACAAAGACAAATTTTTGTGATGGATGATTGTATATGACTCCATGGCTAGAGGAAAAGGCACTAATATACTTCTTCAAATATCTATAGTTCTCATTCACCTCATACGGAGATGGTCCCTGATTTTGAGCCAAATGTTGCAGCAAAAAGTTCCCCCCCTCCATAATTTGATATTCAATGGAAGTTTCTTAAATTGATGATGGGGCATGATTATGGAACATTGGCACATACATATGTAATGGAATTCCAAGATCATGATATATGTTTGCATATGTTTATGGAGGTGGTGGAGCAAAAAAGAGCTCAAATAGAGTTGAAATTTTTCACATAAAAAGGATTGTGGGCTTGACTAATGGTTCCATTTAAAAATGATATCTAGACAGAGAATAAGTGTAGCATGCAAACATCCATTGAAAATCCATTTGAGTTTGCATTGTATTACTTATGATGGATTCAAATTTGGGTTTCAAAATGCCAAGTTATGGCATGATTTTGTCGAGAAACCCTTAGTTGGATTCTCATGTTGGTTTAATTTATATTTTAAGTTTGTTTTGCAGTCTTTGGGTGATAGTAACTCATGAACTAGGTTACCAATGTGTAACAATAATATTTCAAGAATAAAGTTGTGATTTTTTTATATTATTATTATTATCTATTAGCTATGAGTATTGACACCTAATGCCTGGAATTTTGACATCTTGATAGCATGGATAATTTCAAAAATGTTTCTAGTAATGTTAACATAATAACTATCATTACGTGTCTTCACTTTTGTCACCATAATAGACCTGTGATATGGAATCATCACACAACTTCATATGCTATGTCCCAACAAGTTCAAACTGGTTGAACCTACCTCATAGTGTGGTTATTAAGGACAAGTTGCTTGTTATATAACTCGATAGCATAGACCACGTTGCAGTTCTAAAAAGAATCCTCAAGTGTCAAAAAAACTTCACAATATGTTCTACTATAAAGCCTTTTGGGATACTTGAAATAATATATGTATCATTGATGACTTTTAAATTATGACAAGATCCAGAGGGAAAGGAAATCAATGGAAGAGTGATCCACCAATGAGAACCTAGAATTTAGCATCAGATGAGTTAGAGTCTAGGAAATTGAAACCCTATAATTTTAATTAGTGATGAAGGACATCACATGGGTAATTATATTTTCATGTAGAATAATCTATTAATTCAAATTTAAATTACATAATATGAAAGGCATACCATAAATTTTTCCACGTAAGTCCAAACAACCTATAAAAAGGGAAAACCTTCATTTTCCATGGGAAATAATTTACCTTTCCTTTTTCAAGACAATCTAAATCACAAAAAATATGAACTATACTGCACACATTCTTGGATAATGTGAAAGTGGAAAAGGAATACTCTACACAAGTGATGCACACATGTACATTTGAACACTAATAGATTTTTGTAGTTGAAATGCAATGCTTGTTTTCATTTAAATGTAGGGTTTTTAAAGCAGGGAGAAATAATGGCTGCCAAATTAATAAGCGTTTCTTTGGGAAAAATTTAAATCTTGTATTGGGTGATGAAGATAATAGAGGGTATTGAATCTTGACTCTTGACATCTGAAGAGAACCCTACAGCCTAACACAATCCAATGGAATTGACCAAAAAAACCCAAATAGAGTCAACCCTACTATAGGAGGAAGGGCCTGCAGTAAGAACTTACCATTTTGCAAGAGATGAGGGTCAAGGGTGAGCTCTTTTGAAGACTTTTCTCAAAGGTTGATCCAAACCTTTGATGGAGAGAGGACAAAGGAAGAGTATCCTTTTTCAGATATGGAGGAGGAAGCCATGGCATTATAGGAGGCAACTTCTGTAGCCACACAAGAAGACCCCAGGATCCACCAAGGTATGAGTGAAGTTCCACTTTTCATTTCAGCAAATAATTTGAGGGAATGTGGGAACTCACATATAAAGGTCCAAGGATCTAACCATTTTTCTATTTTAGAGCACCATGATTGCACTGCGCTGTGCAAAGGGTTCAATGAGGAGATGAACCCTCATCCTCATACACTTTTGATGAGTCTCATTCAGCCCTTGGGGTTGGGGTTTGAACCATTGGAGGATGGAACAAACCATGACACCTTCATGATAAACAATGAAACAAGTTTTAAATCAGAGGATGAAACAGCTGCTACACCATTGGAGAGGTTAGCAGCGCTATCAAACATGGGTGGAGAGGAGATATTACCTCCATCACATTTGGGACCTCATGGACCCAACATAGTCATGGGTGAGAGATATTTTCTAAGAAGATCTCAAGGAGACAGAAAGGGGAGATTGAAGAAAATTTCTAAAAGGGTTTGGAGATGAAGCAAGCCCTAGCTATTGTCATGAAGGGTGTGAGCATTCAGCCACACATGTAGGTCCACAACGCAGTACATTGCCCACATTCACTGCAAGGAGAATGAAGGAAGAAGATGAGGCCATTGGAGTAGCAACGCTGAAACTCAAAGCTATGGCTCATGATGGGTGGTTTAAAAATTCTATTTCTTGTTACCATGTAAGTGTGAAAGCCTATGATGAATTCACTAAGGGATTGATGAAGAGATTTGATTAGAATCAATGTGAACCATCATGTATCAAAACATCAAACACCTTACATGCATTGGAGTAAACCATGCAACCAACTCCACTCCTTATTTCTAAAGGGGATAAGAACATGTATGATGGCTTTATAAGGGAAAGATCCCCATCTTATGAAGGGCCCTCTTCCACTTGTGATGACATGGAGATACCTCCATCAAGAGATGACCAAGATCTAGGGTCTCTCATTGATGATGAGGCATTATTACATATTGATGAAGAGGATGAGCAGAGAAGGAATACCAGTGCTGTACCATTAGAAGAAGAAGGAGAGAAGAAGGATCATCATGAGGGGATGATGAGCATTGACTCTTATCTATTTCAGAAAGTTTCTGCACAAAGGAAGAAGACTGCACTGCGCATAGAAGAGAGGGACAAATCAGTCCACTCATACATGCAGTCCATTTCATATTTTGATGTCTCATTACATGGAGGCATTCCACATGGGAGGCCACCAGATTTAGATTTGGAGTAAACCATGCATTGGAGTAAACCATGCAACCAACTCCACTCCTTATTTCTAAAGGGGATAAGAACATGTATGATGGCTTTATAAGGGAAAGATCCCCATCTTATGAAGGGCCCTCTTCCACTTGTGATGACATGGAGATACCTCCATCAAGAGATGACCAAGATCTAGGGTCTCTCATTGATGATGAGGCATTATTACATATTGATGAAGAGGATGAGCAGAGAAGGAATACCAGTGCTGTACCATTAGAAGAAGAAGGAGAGAAGAAGGATCATCATGAGGGGATGATGAGCATTGACTCTTATCTATTTCAGAAAGTTTCTGCACAAAGGAAGAAGACTGCACTGCGCATAGAAGAGAGGGACAAATCAGTCCACTCATACATGCAGTCCATTTCATATTTTGATGTCTCATTACATGGAGGCATTCCACATGGGAGGCCACCAGATTTAGATTTGGTGAGAGACATATTGCCTCTTGGCTCACCATTCTTTGATTCCAAGGAGGTGATGAGTTTGGAGAATGACTTTGGCATGGGGGATGTCAAAGTAGCAGGCAACAGCATGAGGAGAGCTTCATATGCTAGATCACCAGTGCTGTCTCTTGGGAGGATTGATCCCTATTAGAGGTCTCAATTCTTGGAAGAGTACTCCAAGGATCTTGGTGCATGCATGATTTTTGATGACCTGGATGGAGATGATAGATACTTGGTGGATGATGGGGTCGTCTATTCCTATGTCAGGATCTTCTTGACTAGATCTTCTAGTCTCAAGGAGAAGTTTCTACATGCAACACATGAGGACTTCTCTTCTATACACCTTGATGCATATTTCCATTTGATGGAGGAGTTCACTTGGGAGGGCAGCCATCATGACATATTTCAGCATATGAAGAGATGCATAGCCCGAATGGTAATGAAGAGGAGGTCACAACCACTTCCCTACTCATTCGAGGTGAGGGAGAAATTCCAGTTGAGCCATTCTGGCTCAAGATCTCAAGTGCATGATGGAGGAGATATAATTTCACATTTTGTATTGTACTTCTCTTCCTTGTTTGAGCATCATGATGTATCAAGAAGAGTTGTTCCTTCTTTCATATTGTATAATGATGTACTTGCAGCCTTTTGTAGAACTGAGATTGGCTATCTCACAGGTGGTTTGTGGGGGAAGCCACATGACTTTTGGTGTGCACAATTGACACCATCTTGTACCTTCATGTTTATATTTTGTACTATGATTGTGGCAGAAAACAAGTGGCTAGAAGAGCACTTGTTCTTGTTTGATTTTATGCAAGCGAAGGATGCACTGCGCTGGTTCCATGAGAGGAACTATGATTCACTCTTCGGTTGTCATTTGGCAACTTTCTTTCATTGTATTCTGCTTCCATGTATTGCTGATATGTTTATGCTCATGGGAGGCTTTGTTTGGAGAGTGGGCTATGAGTTGAAGATGCCCATTGGGAGTATAAATTTCCCTACTTTGTATGATACATGTTTTAGGAGAAGCAATGGGCAGTCCATGATTGTCAAACTACATCTCTTTCCTTCATGTGGGAGAAGCCATTTGGAGAACTTGAGTTTTTGGAGGAGGCACTTCTTGGTTCATTTGTTTGGTGGGGTAGCTTGGGCCACTCTTGGTGACCATAATACTTCAGCCCAAGAGCAGCAATAGCCCCATACTTATCATAAATGGAGAGAGAAACCACTTGGCTTGGAGGATCCAATCTCTCCATGTGGCCCCAACACATTGTCTGAACCAAGGGTTGAGGATATTTTTGAGCTAACTAGATTGGCTCACTTCATTTCGATGATAGCATGGGTATGGAAGTCACTCATTGGGAATAATATTCCCCATGTTCATCATCACTCCTACCTTGAGGAGGCCATTGAGCAACAAAGAGATCACCACTTGTAACTTCCATTTTATCATGATGTACACTTTTCTATCTTTTAGTTGGAGGGAATCATTGGAGGAAAGATTCATTGTATATCATGGGATCCATTGATGAGGCCACAAGAAGAGGAAAGGAGAATTTTTGCTCTACCTTGCAGTTGCTTGAGGACAAGCAACATTTTGAACAGGGGGGATTGTAATATTCCTAATTAGCCCAAGCTAATAGGAATATTCAATTTCATTTTTATTTTCATGTTCATGAATAAAATTGTAAGGGAGGATCAATAAACTCCTAAAAAATGTGTAATAAATCAATGTCCAATGTGAACAAGGCTAAATCAGGGCTGCTTTGATGAAACTCCTTATGTGTGAAAAGGGTTTGTGACATTTGACTAGGTCAACAAGACCTTATCTACAATGTTGTCTAAGTGGAATGTACCTCCCAAATACTCAGTGCAGATCTAGAAGGAGGATGCACATGTGAAAGGAGCTAAACCTTTGAGGTAGTTTAGGGTTTTGCAAGACTTTCATCCTATAAAAGAAAGAGGAGAGTAGCAAGAAAAGGTTGTTGAAGATATTCAGAAATTAGTCTACTTAGACTAATTCTCTAGGCTGTTTAGCCTGAGAATAGTGCTGCTTAGCACTGGGTGTTCCCGGGCGGGAATCCCACCTCTTTCCATAGAGTAGCTCTTGGAAGAGTTTTGCATTTCTCATACACTATCTAGAAATTGGCCAAGCTTCTACTTCCAACTACAATACATATCCTATTGAGGGTTTGATTTCTTTTGTAAGCTGCAGCAAGTGGAGCTTTAGATCTATTCAGATTTAAATTGTTTTGGGGAGTCTCTTCTCATGGAGTGTGTCTTTTAACCTCTTGGAAGAGTGCCTCTCTCATTGGAGCATAATTTTAGATCTTGGCATCAGGACATATCATATTCCAGAGCCTACAGTGCAGTTACCCTTCCTAAACTGTGCAATCTGCAAGGAAGAAGTTGCAGGGTGATTCAACTATCTCTTGGGAGAGAAATCTCCGGTGTTGGGAATCTTCCCTCACTGTGGTGATCCATGGATTTTCCAACCAATCCATGTACCTTACAGATATGATATGTTCATACATGTTTTCACTTCAGAAATTCTACAGAAATCTGCAAATCTGCTGCATAAGATTTCAGATCTACTCCATATGCTTCATGATTTGCTAAAAACCCCAAGGGGTATGTAAAATAGGGACAATATAGTGTATAGATCTCATATAGATCTAATAATTTGTACATTGATATATCCTAGATCTGATTTGTAACCTACAGCTGCTGCATGCTTCAGAAAATAACATTGTCAAGGTTTTACAGTGAAATACAATTGTTGTAGCACCTCTTTTAGAGGGATTTTCTCACCTAAGTCTTCATTTTCTCTCTTCTACTATATGAGTAGTGTTGTGTAACTGATTTCATAATTTTTTTAACCTATTACAACTAATACCTTTAGAAAATCATTCCGCCCGAGCTTCAGTAAATTTCTGCATACATTAAGTCATGGGAAATCAGGGTTTTTAATCCTAGTTTGGGGAGGAGGAACTGTTTAACTTAGCTAGATTTATTTTTTTGAGCTGAAATTAATATAATAGGTTCCTCATGACCTAATATAAAATAACCTCCTTCCATTTCTCTTATTTGTACGCATATTTCTGAATACACTCATTTTAGGGCCAAAATCATCACTTTTCCCCACCTTTTTGCCCATAAAACGCTGTATAAGGTTGCTTATGTTGTATTTACTGAAGGATATGCATTATAAAATCTTTTATGAGATTTTTTGATGCTTCATAACCAATATTTTGTCAAATATTTCTTAATTTCCAGATTTGGAACATTACATCAACTGGATCTAGTCCTCCTACATTGTCTCCCTTTCACACCAAGGTGGCTTTATTTTCCTTCTTATGCTGATCCCCTTTCACATTGGGATTTTTTTATGGCCATTTCAAATATTTAAGGGTCTTCCTATCTCATTTATTCTTCTAGCTGCAAAAATGGAGTAAATATAATATTCCAACTAGCAATGGCTAATAGGGAATATTACAATCCTCCCCACTCAAAATTTGTTTGCCCTCAATCAACAGCAAAGAAGGATGCTGCAATATCTTCTCTCCCTCCCAAATGGCATCCTCGTCCGGTAGATTCTTCCATCTAATTAGATATTCCTTGATCACTTTGTTTCTTAGCTGCCTTTCCCTTGTGTCTAAGATTGCTTCTGGTTGAAAAATTAGGTGGCCCTCATCATCAATGGGGGGAAGGTCCATGTTGGTAAATATATCTTTCCCAATGGCCTTCTTGAGGCGAGAGACATGGAAAATATTATGGATCTTTCTCCCCTTAGGAAGCTCCAGCTCATATGCTACCTTACCAACACAACTGATCACCTTATATGGCCCATAGAAACGTGGTTTGAGCTTTTCAGCCCCCTTCTCCTTTAGTGTAGATTTTTTGTAAGGCTGAAGGCATAGATAGACTAGATATCCTACCTCACACTGTCTCTCTACCCGACCACGCCCTGCATAAATCTTCTGTTGGTTCTGGGCTGTAGCAATGTTATCTTTGAGGGCTCTAAGTATGTCCTGATTCTCTTGAATCCATTCCTTGGCTCTTGGAGCCTTACTTGCCCCAAACATAACATCAGCAAATGAAAGTGCATCATACCCATATAGGGCCCGGAATAGATTCATACCAATAGACATATGGTGAGTAGGTTGTAACAATACTCCCCCAAGTGGAGCCAACGTAGCCATGCCCTCTACTGCCCTGCAACATAGTTTCTAAAGTAGCCTTCCAACCACTTGTTCACTATCTCAGTCTGTCCATCAGTTTGTGGGTGATAGCTAGTTCTCGGTGTCAAATCATTTCCCACTAACCGGAAAAGTTCTTGCCAAAATCCACCCACGAAGCGGTTGTCTTGATCACTCACTATTGTCCTTGGGAGACCATGGAGTCTAAACACATCTCTGAAGAACAGCTCAACTACCTGTGAAACCGTATAATGTGCAGAAATGGCAAAGAAATGAGAGTAATTTGTTAGTATATCAACAACCACAAAGATACAATTCTTATCTTGCACTAGAGGTAGGCCGGTGATGAAGTCCATAGAGATGTTATCCCACTTCCCATCCGGAATAGGTAGTGGCTGCAACAACCCAGCAGGGTGGGTGTGTTCTCCCTTGCTCTGCCGACAAACCATGCACTCCTTGACATGTTGGAGCACATCCTCCTTGAGACCCTTCCATGAGAATCTCTCCCTTATGGCCCTATAAGTCTTTGTGAAGCCTTGATGCCCTGCAAGTGGGGAATCATGTGATGCTTGTAAGATCTTCTCCTTGAGCTTGGAATTCTTAGCCAAGAAGATCCGGTCCCGGTAATAGATGACCTCATCCATCACCCTATACCTATCATCTGGTACCACTCCATCAAGTATCTCACATGCAAAATCATCTTTGGAATACTCAACCAAAAGTTAAGCCTTCCAATCTGCATCCATGCCCCTCAAGGCCAACACTGTAGGTCTTCTAGATAGAGCATCAGCCACTACATTTCTCTTCCCCTTGACATATTCTATGTCAAAGTCATATGCTTGGACTTTTCTCACCCACTTCTATTGTCTTTCTTGGAGTTGCTTCTGTTCAAGAAAGAATCTAAGGCTGTTATGGTCATCCTTCACCCTGAGTTTATTCCCCACCAAGTACTGCCAGATTTGGCTAATGCATGCATGATAGCCAACATTTCTTTATCATAGATGGCGTACAATATTTCATGAGGAAGCAGTTTCCTACTTTCAAAGGCTATAGGATGCCCTCCTTGCATCAAGACTGCTCCAATCCCTTCACCTGATGCATCACATTCTAGAACAAAAGGTTTGAGAAAAATCAGGTAAAAATAATACAGGGCAGCTACTCATTACCTCTTTGAGCTTATCAAAATCCCTCTACATTGTAGGTGTCCAACTGAAAGCTCCCTTCTTGGTCAAGTCTGTGAGCGGTTCTGCCAATTGTGAGAACCCTTTTAAAAACTTCTAGTAATAATTACATATGCCTACAAATCCCCGGAGTTCTGTGACATTCCTGGGCTTAGGCCAATCTCTGATAGCCCAGATCTTCTCCTCATTCACTCTTACTCCATCCACTCCAATGATGTGACCAAAATAAAGCATCTTTTTTATTCCAAACTCACATTTGGAGAGCTTAGCATAGAATTGCTACTCCTTGATAATGTGAAAAACTGTCTCAATATGCTGCAAATGCTCTTCCCAAGTGCAGTTGTAGATGAGAATATCATCAAATAAAACCAATACAAACTTCCTCAAATGACCATGGAAGATGTGGTTCATGCAAGATTGGAAAGTTTTTGGGGCATTGGTCAATCCAAAGGTCATCACCAAGAACTCAAAATGCCTATAGTGACACGTAAGCGTTGTCTTGGGGATATCTTGATCCCTCAGCTTGATTTGATGATACCCAGATCTCAAATCAATATTGGAAAATTATTTATACCTCCTCAGCTCATCCATTAGCTCATCGATCCTGGGTATGGGGTACCTATTCTTCATGGTCTTCTTGTTCAATGCCCTATAATCAATGCACATCCTCAATGTGTCATCCTTCTTCTTTAACAAGACCACTGAAGAAGCAAAAGGACTAGTACTAGGCCTGATATGTCCTAGAGCCAACAGTTTTTGGATGGCCCTCTCAGTCTCATCCCTATAAGCCTTGGGATGCCTATAAGGAGTAGTGATTACTACTTGGATCCCATGCTCCAAATCAATAGTGTGTTCAAACCCCCGGTCAGGAGGCCTCCTTGGTGGAATATCTCCAAACACTGTAGAATATCAGTCCAAAAGAGCTTGTACATCTGGATGTACCAGTGAATCCTTGCCCCCTGCTTCTGATAGATGTAGTTATACTACCCATTATACATCTCCTCTGTGCAGATATGCCTCCATCATGTGTTCTAAAATAATATGAGGGGGGTATGTGTTTATGCCCTTGATCTTCTGATGCTTACCATTCTTCCCTTCTGTCCATTCCATCTCCAACGTTTTCCAATCAGTGGTAACTCTCCCAAGAGTGATCAACCACTGGACCCCCAATATGACATTGGTGTCTAGAATATCAACCACAAAGAAGTGGTTTGTTAAAGTGTAGGTCCCCGTGGTGATGGATAGTGCTGGAACATATTTGGCACATTGTATGCTTCTAGCCCCTGGAACCATAACTAAGATCCCCTCAAACTCCTCCATGTGGATCCCTCTCCTCTGTACTAGCTTTGCATCAATGAAATTATGAGTAGCTCCACTATCAATCAGCACTGACACTCTTTGTCCCATAATAGTACCTATTACCCTCAAGTTCAGATATTTTGGGACCCCTCTTGGAGCAAAGTCTTCTACTGATGGTACAACGCTGGCCTCCTCCCCCTCCTTGGAGAAGGTCTCAATAGAATGTGTCTTCCCTGCAAAAAATTCATGGTTTGGCACCCATGGATTATGATATGCAAGAAAATACCCCTCCTTCCTCAATTTCTTCAAGTCATGATTAAGGATTGTCTCCTTGGGCCTTGAAGAATTCTCCTGTTGCAGCAATGTTCTTACTTTGGGCAAAGTATGTTGCAAGTCTCTAGCTCTCTCCATAGCTTCAGGGAGAGTGGTTGGTTTAGTGGATTTGACCAACCCATGAAATGGTTCAGCCATCCCATCAACAAACATGCATACCTTCCTGCTCATAGTGAGGTTGGATACCATCACTAAAAGCTACAAATATTCAGCAATATAATCTTCAAGATCTCCCTCTTGTTTGAGCTTGGTTAACTTGAAAAAATGGGCTTCCAGATCCTTCAAATCAAATCTCTCTACTAGCCTCTTGGTAAAGACTGAGTATGAGGTGTTGTTTTCCAAGTGTGGTTAACCCATGAAACCATCATTCATGAGCCTCCCCTTTTAAGTGCAACGCATCTATCTTGATGGCTTCTATTTCAGAAACCTTGTTGAGCTAGAAGTAAGTGTCCATCTTCTCCACCCAAGCCTTGGTTGTACAATTAGGTGTTCCATCATATGTAGGTAAGAAGAACCTCCCCATATTGTGTTTTAGGTCTGATCCCTGCATAAAAATTCCCTTCTTTTGATGAGGATTAACTCTCCTCTCATCCTTGATCCGGCAAAACTCCTAAAAGCTCAAGTGTTCTTTGAACCTTTGAGATTGGGATTCATATTCCTCAAAATAATTTCCTAGGGTTTCCTCCTTATCTTCTCCAGATAGGAATGAAGGCATGTTATAGTGTTGTGGTGCATTTGAATGCTCCATGCCATATGAAGTGTTGGTGCTTGCCTCATGGCAAAACCCTATAGAATCCCCTTTATGCCTCATCTCCTTGAGGTCTCTTGCAATGTTATGTATGGTCTGAAGCAAGATATTTGAAATATATTCCTCCTCCATACTGTAAACATATTATCCCCAAAATATGAGCCAAGATCAGAGCTCTGATACCACTGTAATATTCCTTTTCAGGAATTGCTGCACTCTGGACAGTGAAAACACTGTATTCAGAAAATTACGTTATAAAAACTTGAAACAGAACTTGGATCCCCTTATATATGATTTTTTTGCCTTAAATACCAAATGGAATTAGAAACAAATCATCCTAACTACATTAAACAGATCTCCCCAGCTAAATATAGCTTAAAAACACCCCAATCCCATGACTTTCAACTACAGAATTTATGAAGACTACAACAGCGTAATTCACATGAGGGTTTCTATAGAAAATGATGAATCAATACTGATCTGGAGTTTATATTAAACATATAGCCAAGAAATGGAGGTTTAACCTCTTTTATACAAGAAATAAGACAACCCAGCAAGGGTTTCCGGCATTACACAAGTATAAAAGGCAGTACTACAGAAAATAACATAGCCTACTGCAAACATGTATTAGATATGACTGAATACAACATGAAATAGCTTATCAATACATAAAATGGCCAAATTCCCTCCTTATTAGACTTCCCAGAGAGAAATAGACACCTTCTCCTCAAACACTAGCACAAAATCAAGGGATTTCACCCTGCACCTGCTGCACCTATAGAAAAGATGTAGTTTCTGGAATTGACTGCACTGTAGGTGTTGATGGTTGATTGAAATTAAGTCAGATGATGGAAAATTAGCTCAGAATCTTCCCTCTAGATCCCTTAAACAAGCTTATCCAAAGAAGAGGATGGAATTCCCGCATGAGAATCCCTTGCACTAAATAGTGTTGCAACTATAGCTAAACAGCTGAAGCATGCAAGTAGTAAGAAGACCAAACATAGATGAATACTAAATGCCTTCCTTTCTGCTATCCCTTCCTTCTTATCCTTGGTGAGCCTCCTCACCCCTGACCCCACTCATTAATGAGGTGACTTCCTTCAAAATATTCCTCCTTCAAAACTGCGTTGTCCTTGCTAGTTTCCCTCCTCATGTAGCAGCGTTGTTTACCTATTCAACTAAATCTCTCCCTCCTATATTGCCTCCCTTTCAGACAAAGGTGGCTTTATTTTCCTTTTTATGTTGATCCCCTTTCACATTGGGATTGTTTTATTGCCATTTCAGAGATTTAAGGGTCTCCCTATCCCATTTATTCTTCTAGCTGCAAAAATGGAGTAAATATAATATTCCAACTAGCAATGGCTAATTGGGAGTATTACAAAATGTGATGTCCTAAAAAAATCTCTTCAGTAAACATCATGAAAATTTTTTCATGATTTAGTGAGAGGTTTTCTTCATTACATCTTTTAAGAACCTTTTCCAAGTTTTCTAAAGCTTGTTCAAATGTATTACCAGAAACTATAAAGTCATCCATATACACTTCTACACAATCATGTATTAGATCAGAAAAAAAATTCCTAAAACTTCCCTTTGGGATGTTGCTGGTCCATTGCACAATCCAAAAGGAAGTACTTGGTAGGAATAAGTCCCCCATGGACAGGTGAATGTGGTTTTGTCCTAATCTTTAGGTGCAACCTAAATTTGATTATAACCACTAATACTTCCAGGAATGAGAAATACTTCTTACCTGCTAATCGATCTAACACTTGATCTATGAAAGGCAAAGGAAAATGATATTTAAGGGTAGCTTTATTCAATTTTCGATAATCAATGAATACCCTCCATTTACCATTCTTTTTGGGTAAAATCACTAAAGGAGAAACCCACTGACTGTCTGAAATTGGATAGATGAAGTTTACATTTAACAACTTTTGCAACTCTTCTTTCACAATTTCCCTAAGATTTGGATTCATCCTTCTTTGAGGTTGTATGATAGGTTGGAAATTTTCCTCAATGTAGATGTGATGTATACAAGTCTTAGGACTAATTCCTTTCATTTCAGTTTATTCCCATGCATATGCAGATGAATGTTGTTGCAATTTTTTTATTAGCTTTTCTTGTTGTAACTTTTCCAAGTTTTTGTTTATGTTCAAGGTTTTCCCTGGAAAGATTTCAACTGTAGAGCTACCAAATTCTTCCATAGAGTAAATAGACATCTGCCTAGATGACAAATATTCAATATTGGATTTTTCTTGAAATTGATCATGTTCATATTCTGGAGATGATTCATAATTTTCTATTGTACTTAAGATTTGGTTATCTTCAATAATGTTTGAAATAGTAAAGAGAGGTTGTATATATTCTTCATCATCAATCCATTCCTTGCCATCTATCTCTGTGATTTTTCTTGTTGGAGGATACAGAGTGAATTTCTTAGTTGAATTACCATCAGAAATATACATGTCACCAGATCTACAGCTAATGAAAGCATTAGTTGTAGCCAACCAAGGTCTTCCTAGTATGAGTGGTTGTCCTCCTAGATTTTTCTTAGGGGTTAAAATCATAAAATCAACAGGATATCCCAAGAATCTAAAGACACTGAAATATCTTCTAACACACCATCTGGTTTGTTTACAGATCTATCTGCTAATTGTAGTAATGTAGGTGTATAAAGAAGATTATAAAGCTTGAGTTGTTCCATGGTATGTTTTCTCATGATGTTTATTTCTACTCCTAAATCAATCAATGTATTTGGAATTTCTACTCCATTGATATGTGTTCTTACAACTGGACTTCCGGGATCTAAATATTTTTGAATGGAAGTCTTTCCCATCATTATGTCTACTATTTTTCCTACAAGCTGGATTATTTGTATTTCTTTTATTTTTCTTCTCAGTTTCTTCATACTCAACTCCTTTATTGTTTCAACTAATATTGGAATTTCCTTGATGGTTTGTAACAAAGGAATTTTGATGCAAATATTTTTTCAGTTCATCTAGGAAATCATAATTAGGAAACATAATATGCTTTTCTACTCCTCTATCAATTTGTAATATTACAGTAAAAGGAGGTGTAGAAGTAAATATTGATGGTTGCTCTATGACAGGAGTTGAATTTATTGGTCATTTTTTCTTTTATTTTTCATAATTTTGGTTTTGAAGAGCTAATTCTTCAAAAAATTTATTGGGATGTAGAGAATCTTCCTCAAATTTGTCTTATTCTTGAATGATTACAGAAGGCTTCCTATTTTCTTATATCCTACCAAATCTTAGTTGGACATCATTAAGATCTAGAGGAGTAATCATTTAGGTTGGAAATTGCTGACCTTCTATCATATAGGTATTATGAGGATTTTTTTTGTTGGGGTTTGGTAATGGTTGGGCAAGTAACTAATTTGGTCTTTGAGGGAATGGTAGTGAGAGTTGTGGATTTGGGTTTTGGATTGGAGGTTGTTGATTTTTTGGGGGAGGATAATTTGGATATGGTGGAGGATATTGATAGTACTGAGAAAATATTCCATATGGATTTTTCATTCCTTGAGCCTAAGGTCGAGATTGAAATTGAGATTGGGGCCAAGGTTGCTGCCAAGAATTCCAATTTGGTGGGGGCTAAGTATTCATTTGGTTGTTAAACCCTTGAGTTTGTGGCCCCTGCCATGGTCTTCTAGAGACAAAACAAAGAGATTATGTAGGATTTGATTTTTTTTCTTATTGAAAAATAACCTTAAGACCAGGAATTGAAGGAAAATTCTTAGTCTCATGACTTTCTGAACAAGTCATATAGGTTTCTATGACTTTTGCTTCAAGAGGAAATTCTCTCAAAGCATGTTTCTTTCTGCATTTTGGACAAAAAATGACTAAAGCATCAGTCTCAACCTTCTGCTTGTTTTGTAACTTCAGGGTGTCTATTTTTTTACTTAGACTCCCTAAAATGTTTGTTTTGAATTCATCAAGCATGTTTCCAATTTCTGCCCTGCTCACTATTCCAATTGTAGATTTGTTTACCCTATCAAGAGCAGGATCTTTTGTTCCTTTCAAAACATTTTTATTTTCTTCTTGAGAGATTAATACATAGTTCCCCAATATCAGGTAATGGAAGTTGAGATATGTCCCCGTTCCCCATAATGTTAAGGATATCTATCCATTCATCTTTAATTGTTTTCAACAAAAGAGCTTTTAGAGTGTCTTGATCTAGATTTTCTATTTTTTCTCTTTTAATGTTATAGTTAAATCTTTCAAGTAAATCCTCCAAATTTTCATCCTATTTTTGCATCATCTTAAACACTTTCTCTTTGCGATTAATAGGCATATAATAGTCCAAATACCTTTCTAGAAATTCTCTCTTCATATCAGTCCATGTGTTAAAAGACCTAGTGATTAGACTCATGAACCATTTTAGAGCTTCTTCTTTCAATGTTGGAGGAAACAATTTGAGTTTTTTAGCATCTGTAGATAATCAAAAGTTATGCACAAGACTTCAAATTCAAATAAAAAGGTCTCAGGGTCTTCACTTTTTAATCCATGAAAATTTGGGAGAACAGAAGGTGAGATAGTTTTCATGGTAGCATTTGTCTCTTCATCTATTTAGGGAATCTAAAAGAACTCTCAGTTCCCCTTCTACCTCTACCTCCTTCTGCATTTTCCCTACCTCTTCCTCTATATCCTCCTCTACCTCTACCTCCTCCCAATAGTACATTTTCTCTATTAAAAAATTCTCCTTCTCCCTCTCCTCCTTCTTCTCCTCTTCTGCCATGATATATTCTTTAGAGCTGATATAGGGTTCAACCTGCAGGGTTAGTTGCTCCTCTAGTTCCTCTATCAATGGTATGTTGAAGAAAGGTTGTTCTTCTTCCTCTTCACTAGGGATTTCTAACTCTTCAGCTAGAATATGTTCCCCTGTAGAAGTGAAAAAGGTTACTCCTTCTGTTGGAGTCCTAGGATCTTTTTCCTCTAAGATTGTCTTAGTGGATGAAGTAGGAGATCTTCCTAACTGGATATTTGATCTTAAAACTTCTGGAAGTCTATGACAAGTAAAATATGGGATATGAGTTTCATATGGTTGTTTACTACTTCTTGGTCTAGGTGGAGTGAGTGGTGTTGTAGGGATTATGCTTCTGCCTCTAACTATTAATTTTCCCCTAGAGTCTCTTTCTCTACGCATATCATTGTCTTTTTTAATGTAAGAAATAAGGCTACCTAGTTACACTTTCCCGGAAACGGCGCCAAAATGTGTAGTCAATTTAGTGTCCTAAATTTCTTTCATTAATTATCAACCAGGGCTAGTCAACTGATGAAGTGTGGTGCACCATATGTGCTTAAGCAACCTATTCCTTGCTTCGTTGTTTTATGTTTTATGTTATTTTTAGGGGGGGGGGGGGTTCTTTGAGATCTAAGGATGGTTAATCTAAAACTATGGAAATACTTAAGTGAATCTAAAATAATTTTAGAAGAAAGAAAAGGAAGTGTACTAAAACTATTCTATTTTTCATAAAAGCAAACCAAAGCTAAGGGCTAGTTAAGTCTTATTTTGGTAATCAAAGCATCTATATAATATGTTTATTAGTCCTAATCCATGGATCTATTTCTGAAGCTAAGATTGAGAATTACAATACCTAACTTAAATGAAAGCATAAAATGAATCAACTATTGTACCTTTGGTTACCTCAACATCCAATTGTTAGGCATGACCCTATTGAGATGGAATTTAGCAATTGTTTGTACTTTAGTTTGCTAAGGTCCTAGAACAGAAAACAAGAAATTAAAATGAAAATATATAATATGTGTTTAGTTACTCCAATTATTCAATTTGTAAAGAGTGATCTTCTTGAAGTAATGTTCAAGTAACTAATTACACCTATTTGAACTAGAGAACTAGGAAAACTCTGCAAATGGATAACTCAGAAATTGCATTTCATTTAATCATTCAACCATCCCTTCTTAAAAAATGTTCAGATTAATTCCTCTTAGAGTGATTTTTAGGAAGATTATTGTTTGCAATTAAATGAGGGTCTTGAAAGTAAAATCATGTAAGATCTAACTAAAATCAACTAATGTATAATTGACTTGTCTACCAAATTCAAATGTGAAGTGTTTAACCTCTTGAGATGCCTTCGGAGAAATCAATTATGCCTTAGTCCTTGGCAAGAAAATGACAATAAGAAAGATAAATTCAACTAATGTATGTGTGAGATATTTAACCATTTAATGTAGAATTAGCATATTGAAAAGGGATTTCATAAACATCTGTTGACACAACAATTGACAACTATGTTCTAATGGAAATAAAAGACAGGAACAGTAAAACTAAACAACTGTGGTTTCTTAGCACTTCAATCCTTATCCCAATTTTGAAAATAGAGTTTCTATTTTAATGAAATGTTTTGGCAGAGTAATTCTGCACAATTTCAATTTATCATTAAACTATTTGAAAACTGGAAATGAAGCATAAACATAAATTGCTAAAACAGAGTAAAGGAAATCTAACTAGAAAACACAATAAAACCTCCTTTAGAAGTAGGGGCCCTATGTAACTAAGTTGGTTGATTCCTAGCTTGTTAAAGGTGCAATCAAGCAAGCATTTGGCAAACTAAACTTCTTTATTAAAACAAGGGCTGGAAACAGAGTATCCACTTAGAAATTTGAACTATACTGAACTATCTCTCAGCTCTGTGGAACCAATATTTAAAGATAAATTACATAACTAATTGCGAGTTAAACTAGCTACAGGTGTCTAACTTCAATTGCAATTGAAATAGGATTGTTGCAATCATGATTTTCTACGAAGATAAAATCAGGAGTCCTACCACTGTAGGTAATGTTCTTTGACTTGTAACTTTGACCATGAGTTTAGGCTCCTTTTTATGTCGATCTGGATCATGTGAGTAGGATAGAATCCATGTAAGCAAGATTCTAGAAACACCCATGTGGCCCAAATCCTCAACTGACACTTGGAACCTGCTAAACCATAAGAGTGGCAATAGAACGCACAGTTAGCTGCAGAACAGGCTGCATTTTGTAGCTAAATTGCAAAAACTTATCCAAATAGAAAAATCATGAAAATATAATATGACAATCATTTAAATGCATCCTTAAGACAAAACCTTAGCATTCTTCATTTATTAGGGTTTATGAACTTGTGGAAAAGTGGTGGAATGAGGTGAGAAAAATTGTAAAAGAGAGGGTAATCCTAAGGTTCAACAGCAACAGCAAAAAAGATTGGGCAGAAAGATTGGTAGAAGCTACTTGGGCCTACAACACTACTTGGAAGACAACAACATGATTCGATCCTTATGAACTAGTCTATGATAAGAACGCTCTAATCTCAGTTGAGTTTGAATTCAATACTTTAAGGATGGCAGCTGAATTAGATCTAGATCTATCAAATGCCCAAAAAGATATATTGCTACAACTGCATAGATTGGATGAGTTCAGAATGCAAGCACTTCTGCACACAGAGGTATTTCAGCTGCAAAGGAAGGTATGGCATGACAAGAACATTAAGGATAAGGCCTTCCAAGAAGGAGATTGGGCGTTGTTATATGATTCAAGGTTTAAAGACTTTAAGGGAAAATGATGGCAAGATGGTTGCGACCTTACACAATGGAAATTTTTTTTGATAATGGTGCAGCCCAAATTAGAACCCTAAATGAGGAAGGAATCCCCTTGCTTGTCAATGGTCACATACTTAAAATCTACAAGAAGCCTTTGTCAAGGGAAAAATTCACAAATTCAATAAGCAGAGAGGTGCATGTGATGGGAAAATCCATAGTTTCCCACACCTCCTAGAAAAAGAGAAAGGAAAAAAGAATAAATATCCATGGGTGAAAACCTCTCTGAGGCACCCAAGGCAAGCTTGTGGGTTGAAAACCTCGATGGAGGAAGCTCACTTGCTCAAAAAAAAAAGGGAATAAAGATCCATGGGTGAAAACCTCTCTCAAGCTTCTAAGGCAAGTTTTTGGGTTGAAAACCTCCATGGAGGCAACCCATTGTCTTTAAAAAACAAAAAAACAAAAAATTACATCTACATCTTTGTGTTTTCAATGTTCGATGTTTTGAAATTTATTAATGGTTTCTAGAAACACATGGAAGCATTCATCTTCTCTCCCCTTATATTTTACCACCCATCCCATCATTCACTCCATTCATTTCCATAACTCCTTCCATCAGCTCCATACACCATATTCCTCCATTCCTGAGCACAATATAGCAAAAGAAAGCAAGCCACAAATTGTTACAAGAATTAGGAGGTTCCTTCAAAAACAAATTTTTTCACGGACTGCAAAGAAAAACGAGGAGATTATAAAGAAAACCCCAGGAAAGACAGGAGTGCCACCCATGGCATTTGGAGCACCCCGACGCAGCATCTACAATGAGAAGAAACAACAAGAAATATCAGCAGCTCACTCAGAGAGTTTCTCATTCAGCAAGTCGCTCACTTAGAAAATAGGAAAATAAGGAAGAACACAACACATAAGAGGCTTGTCTCCAAATTCTAGCTCCTGTAAATTCCTTGAAAACAACAGGTAAACTGAGGTATAACTTCTCACCCCTCGCTATGCATCCATAATAGCTAGAAATAATTAAATTTGTAGATTTAGAGTTTAATGGGCAGAAAGGTGGCCGGTTAGCTTGGCCACCATCGTGAAGTATGACTAAGGAGAACTGCAAAGTCACACCACCTGGGCATGAAAAAGAAAAAATTTAAATCAAGTGGAGTAGAGGAGAATGAGGGGAGGAAACATGCAGTTCATAATGAATTAACAAAGAGAAGGAAACAACGGTCTCTAACGAAAACTGGAACTGAGGCCGAGTTACATAAGCACTCCAAAATTAGTTGCACAATCTAATAAAAATAGATCACGTCTCATCCAGACCAGTGAATTGAGAAATTTTTAGGGAAGAGACCGAAGGGAGACCACAACATAGTAGTACCGAGAGTGGGTTGCGTATTTGAATATCGTGTAGTAGCAGCAACAACAAAACAACATCACCAGCAGTCAAGCTAGCTTCTGAAGTATACCACATATCCGACACAGTAGCAAGGGACCAAAGGAAGCTTTTATAGCAACCCCAACAACCAGAAGAAGAACCAGAACAATAATAACTAGAAGAAGGAGAGGAAGAGACAAACAGCTGAGGAAAAACTGAGGATATGGCAATAGAAGTCATAGAGGTAGCAGAAAGTGAGAAAGAAGCAGACTCATAGCACATCACCACATCCCCTCAAGACAAAGAGGTATTTTCAACCTTAGCTCCTCTAAGCGCAAAGAGAAAAAGGTAGACCTCTATGTATTTCAAAGCTGAAAAGAGTCATAGGATAAGTCAGAGAGAGCCAGAAACTCCTCCCACAAACCCGAGTATCATTGAAGAATCACCAAAGGAGGAGGAAAGGATTGAAGAAACAATTCTGAAGGAGCAGTTGTAGAAGGCACAGGCAGAGAATGTAGCACTGAAGGAGCAATTGCAGAAAAAAGGGCAGCAAGTAGCCACCATGGCAGACTTATGCATAGAATCCCTTCAGCACAGATTCCCTTGTGACTCATATGTTGTGTACCTCAAGGAGAAATGGCTCCTATTTCAAATCAAAACTCTAGCCTCCCATGGATCCCTACCTTTCCAATATTCTAGGAAATTAATGGATTTCTACAAGTAAGCTAACATGGTTTATTAGGCAAAGATGGCAGATTTTTATGTGTATAACCTTGTGCTGACAAATCTGGATACTTGGGACCCCAATCCTACAATGGGGTATATGCAGTTGATGGCTTTAGTATCTTCGATGATGAATGGGGACACTAGAGTGAAAGAGATATGGAGGGTCATGGGAAGAAGAAATAGAGAACCCTTATATATCAGACCAGAATTATTCAGCCGAAGAGGATTCATCATTAACCGTCAAGAGATTGAAAGGGACCTTGCACTAGTTGAAAGCTACCTTCAGACTCAAACACATGTAATGGGCCACTTTGATGATGTTTCTAGGCATATAGAAGATGAGTGCATGATGGCCAGCCAGAGGAGATGGAACAACCTCCCTCACATCCTCAAGAACAGGGGGTGCCATACTCCAGAAAGACTAAGGGGTGCATTGGAAAGGGTACCATTATACAAGAGGGCCATGCAGACCAAAAATATCCAATGGTTGGGACTAAAGCTCAAACCACATTTGTTGTTGGGGCTGAATGATGAAAAGGACATAGATGCAAAAGATAGATAATGGGAGAATGCAGAAAAGAGTAATGGTTTTTACCCCCTTAGCGAAACACCCACACTTCTTCCTCAGGAAATCAAGGGGGTTGTCAAAGCCTTGAAGGAAATGCAGGAGGATTATTTGCTTAGAGAATGAGAAACCATTCAGTAGGGGGGGTGATCATGAGCTCCATCATTAGACATATTTGAAGGGGTTAATGGTCACTTTTTTTCCTTCTTAGATATATTTTTCTTGAATTTTTATTATTATTTGGTTTTATGCTGCTAGTATAAGTGGTGATTAAGGTTAACATACTCTGAGTGCCTAACAAGAGGTTGAGTGCAGAAAATCATGAATTATTAAGAATTTTTTTTAAGTATTTTATCATAAAGACTTGGAGGAGACAACAAGGAGAAGTTATAGGAGGATTTTCCACCCTCCTTAACTCTCAAAGGCAGCCAAATAATCCCAAAGATTCTCTCAAACAATTGGAATTCCAAACGCAGCCAAAGGACCCCAAATATTTTCTCCAGCAATTCATATTCCAAAGGCAGCCAAGAAACTCAATATTTGTTTACTTGGAGTCAAGTGGACTCAATCACTATTTTCTACGGGGTTGTTGGTAGCTTCCCTATTGAATAAATAAAGTAGAGATAGAGCTAGGAAGGGGGACGCTAGTTGAAACTTTGTTGCAAGCTATTGAGCTTTTTATTTTTTTACTCAGTGATCAAACTTTTAGAAATGTATGAGGCTATTCTTTTATAAAATGAGTAGACTGATTTCATTTTATTGATTAAAGTTTCAAAGATCTAGGCTTGTGGGTTAGGGCCCAATCCATGTGCCACAACCTCTCTGTTGTATTTGTTCTCTGCTTTCTGTCATTTCATTAGCTCTGCTTCTGATAATTTCATTTATGTTTCATTTTTGTTTAGTTTTTGCTTTCAACTCCATTTTTGTACATCTACATTTTCTTACAAAGAGTAATAGAGTAGAGGAAAAATCCAAAATATATGGTCAAGCCTTCCCCTCTCATCTCTGTGAATAGAGTTCGAGCAGGGTTGACCTCCCCACAAGCCATAAAAAAATTCTTTCTGTTCACTGTTTTTATCACGCATTTTTTCTATTTTCATGCATAAATCAATAGGTTTGATTGTAGGAATAAGTCTCAACATTCCCAAAAGAGTTCTCCAACACCTCCTCTCTTCATTTCCCATATCCCTTCCATCTCTACTATTACGCTTCTATTCCCTTCTATTCCACTTATTGCAGCTACCGCACCCCTTTTATTCCCAAAACACTTCAAAATGACTAAGTCTTCCTTCTATTCCTTCATTTTCACGTTTTACGGCTATCACAGCCATTTCAATGAAAAAAACACCTCAAAACCCTATAGGTTGACCTCCGCCCTTTTCTTCTCGAACTTCCCGCTACTGTACTTTGCCTTTTCGCAAATCGCACTTCGCATCGTTTTCCCTTTTTCTTTAAGATGTACCGCTCCTTTTCGCTGATTGCGACATCACTTCTTTGCCAACCTTGCGATATTGCAATATTTTGAAATCGGAAATCAGAGTTTCTATTAGCCTCAGTTAATAATTCTGCCTCTGAACCTCGATTGTGATATTATTGTAACACTGCCATGTCATTGATCGTAAGTCTCATTTCGAAACTTTTCCTTTTTTTCCTTTAATACTTACCGCTCCCAACTGCCGATTGCGGCATCACTGTAGCATTCTGCCACATCATCCCTATCGCAATCGCATTTCATAGTTTTTACCCTCATCATAAATAGAAAATCACAGTTTTTATTTGGTTCCTTTAAGACTTACCGCTCTCGATTTTGATTGAGATATTCTCCGTACTCTACCGCCAGTTCCACCACCACGTCACCCAATGCATTTTTCACTTCACAAATTTTACCACATCACAAATCGCAAATCGTAACTTTTGGCCCATCACACTTTGCACTTCGCATTTTTTGCCTTTTCGCATTCGCATTTCGCTCTTCACAACTTTTACCATATCACATTTCGTACTTCGCAACTTTTACCACATCACAAATTACAACTTTTGGCCCATCACACTTTTCACTTCACAATTTTTACCTTTTCGCAATCGCGTTTCACACTTCACAAATTTTACCATATCACAAATCGTAAATCGCAATTTTTACCCTGTCGCACTTCGCAGTTTTTACCTCATCACATTTCGCATTTCGCTCCCGCTCCCAAAAAACACTTTCACTATCCCTCTAACTTTGTGATATTGTGATTGCGATATCGCATATCACACTTCCATCCTCCATCGCAACTCCGCCATAACACTTTTAAAATTATTCCGTCCCAAAGAATTTTTTGCACTATAATAAAGTTTTAAAAAGGTTTAAACCCCCTCTTCCCACTTCTAAGCCTGGTTTCATGTGTTTAGCCCTCCATTAGCACCTTCAACCCTTTCTTCTCCAAGTTGCAAATCAACACGTTTTCAATTAGAATTAAGTCATGGATAGCTTAGTTGCATGGATAAAATCTTGGTAGAGAGAGCATAAGATAAGTAGGGTATGTTTAGCCGATTGGCCAGGTTAAGTGTGGTTTAAATTTTTTTCCTTTCTGAAATTTAATTTAGTTTCCTTCTGTCATTTCCTTCCAACAATTTACTTTCCAGTTCTTTTCATAGTTTAAGAAATAGCACCCTTTTTTAAATCAGACGAGGATGACATGAGAAAAATGCATCTGATGTGTATATAGCAATCTCACCTCCAAGTTTGTACAAACCTCGGATTGATAAAGTAAAGTAGGCCAACCCCTGGGAGTTACAACACTCTTGGTGCAATACCAGGGCTCACCAATAACCATGTATGTTTCCATTGATGAAGGTTCTTTTCGATATTTTGAGTGAGCCATGTAGATCCCATATTCTTATATCCATATTCCTTCAATAAAAAGTCAAGGTACTTAAATCCCGTGTCCATGGATGTAGTTTTAACATCGAACACATTGGAAATCCTCGTCGACCAATTCGCATCAAGATCATTTGAAATCAAAATTGATTTAACATTGTTTAGAAAAGGACCCAAGGTGAGGCCAAAATCATGGAGGATCTCACAAATCACTTGTCATTATTATGGATCGGAGTTCCCAATGGACCAAAAATATGTCATCAACGAACATCAGGTGTGTGACAAGGATTTCATTGGAAATCCTACACCCTTTAATGTGTCCTCGGTCTCATGCATCCATAAATTTTTTGCTTAATCATCAATCACCAGGAGAAATAGGAGTGGAGATAGGGCGTATCCCTGACAAAGTATACTAGAAGCCTTCAAGAAGTATGTGGGAGAGTCATTGATGATAATAACAAAATAATTTATCTTAATACAAGATTTGATCCAAGCTCAATCTTTCGCAGGATCATCCACAAAAACTGTTGTGAGGGCAATCTTCATTAGGTTGGCGTCCAGTCAACTAGTATTTATGGAATGTATATATTCTCGGGTGATGGAAACTGCATCATGAATCTGGCACTGCTCTAGAAAACCAAATTGTTCGATTGAGATATGTTTATATAGATATGACTTGAGTCGATTTTCTAAGGTTTTGGAGATCAATTTATAAATTGTATTGCATAGAGAGAGGGTGATAATATGAGAATGTGTCAGGCTTGGGAACTTTAGGTATAAGAGTGATAAAAATAACATTCACGACACTAGAAACCCATCCAAGCCTATGAGATTCCTCAACCATCTAACTTAGCTCATAAATCATGATGTCCTGGAAATGAATAAAGCAGCTCCATGGTCTAGCAGTCAAGGCCAGGGCTTTTGCCTCTAGCCAAGTATTTCAAAAAATTTTGGACCTCATCCTTAGAGACCGGGTGGTCCATAATTGTGTTGTCCTCTTCACTTTCCATAAGGGGAAATAGATTTCATAGATCCGTCTTTTTTTGAAAAGGAACATAATCTCTTTCACAGTAATTGTGGTTGAAGTAATGAAGGGCCTCCCTGTCAATGTCCCTTTGGCTTGTAAATTGACAACCCACATCCGTACTAATGCTCCAAATGGAGTTCCTTTGTTGCCTTAGTGTCACTTGTTTATTAAAAAATGATTCTTTTGTGACCTACTTCCACCCACATGGTCCGAATTTTTTGTTTTCATTCCTCTGCTTATTGGAGAAAAAAATTGTGATCTGTGGAAATCAAGATTTAATCTCTTTTTTGGAGGAGCTAGAGAAGTATGTCGGGTCCATAGGGTCCTCCAAGAGTTTGATTTGCTCATCAATTTTGATTATTTCTTGAATGAATACTCACTTCTTAGTACGAGACCATCTCATCACCTTATCTTTAAGAGCTCTTAATTTTTTGGTAATGTGATCCATCATCCGGAGACCAACGACTACAGTTGGATGCATCCAAAATATTTAGACTAGTTCAATAAAAAATGGCTCCTTCATCCAAAAATGGTTGAATTTAAAAGTAAATTCCTTTTTCAAATGCACCCTTGTCCAAGTCAAGAAAATGGGGAAATGGTAAGATATGAGGGACGGGAGGACCCACGAGGATAATTCCTTGAGACTTCTCTCCTATACGATGAAGCAATCTAGTCATTTCAATATTCCTTGCTTTCCCCAATTACCATTTTTCCAAGGTGGACTAATAATCTTCAGCGTGATATGCCGAAATGATTTCTGTTGGAAAAAATCCTGTAAGTATTTCCCTATTCGGTCTGGTCGACTAAGTGTAACCCATATTTCATAGGAATACAGGGAGAAATTAAATTCCCCTTATGATATCATCGATTCAATGTCTAGTATGTTGCTTTTTTCAATCTTGTTCCAATTATCCCTCATGTTTCAGAAGGTTTCATAAATATTAATGATTTGGAAACATTTTTTTTCAACCCTGTCGACCACCTGTGATTAATAAACCTATAGTATAGTTGTAAGCCTTGAATTTACATGTGTCAGTGCTCCACATTGCAGTCGATCCACCAGATAAACTAGAGGCATTGGTTTCACACATGAACCATTTTGGATAGATCTGTAGGTAAAAATACCCATGCCTTCTGCTTGCATGTCATAGTTTATTGTAATATCATAATTTCAGGTTTGTACATTTTGATAATGATTTCAGAGATCATTTTATTTGGGCTGATCCCAAACCCTGAATGTTCAGAGACATAATGATCATTTGGGGGGAACAATTATGGGTGACTCTGCTCTAAGGACCTGAGCCTCAAAGAGAGCGACATCGTGGTGTCCAACCTTGAAGTAAGCAGGGTCGATAAACATAGGGGCATATCCTTCCAGCGAATCTTTAAATTGTGCCAGAAGGCTAGACGGGGCAAGAGCTCCCCCAAGTTGTTGTGTTCCTTCTTGTCACAATGCACCTCTAATCACCCTAACGCATGGAAGTTTAACTCTTTACAACATCAACATGAGGGTATAATTATATTTCCAAAAGCCAAACCCTAGCTTGTGTATGGCCACAAATATATGGAATAAGAGGGTAATCTAGGAGTTCTTATCCATTTAACAATCTAGGGATTGAGATCCACTCTTGATGGGAGGATGGGATGAAAGGATAAGGGATGAAAAATATAACATAGGATAGGATAGGATATGAATGTTTTATCTGAGGTAAATGGTTGTAAAAAATTTCTGGAAGCATATGGAAAAAGAGGCTTCCAGAATCTCTCTCTTTTTCCCGAATTTCTAGAACCAATGCACGTGCATAGTGGAGCAACTTGTAGGAAGAAAACACATGCCACAGGGGAGCAGCATGTAGGTGAATGTTTTCCAGTAGGAGGCTAGGGAGATTTGGTCCTTAAAATGAATGAAACAAGGTGTTTTCACGCAGAAAATCTGGGATATGAGAGTTTCATGCATAGGGATTTGTGCCATGATGATGTTAAGGGGTAAAATGATGTTGATTGATCTAGTTTATAGGTTTACTGTTCAGATGTGAAAAAATGGCCTATCACAGATTCCCCCCTAGAGCACAAATTCAAGAATGGTGACTGATGACTGAAGTGATTTACTTTGTGACAAGTCAGGATCAAGAATAACTAGCGAGATCCTCTTCTGTTACAATACAATTAAATCATGATATTTTTGTTGAGGGAGGCATACACATACTCAACACATAAGCTAGCATTACATGTACAATAATCAAAATACATGTTCACTGATGAAAAATGGTGGACCCATGACTAGATGACTTTTTGTATGACCATAGCCATCATACATTGTGATTTTTTATTTATCTCTAGATCGTAGCCCAGATGGATGAAACTATATCTTGGGTCTTCTATCTCATTCACATGATCGTCCAATGTAAAAATCTAACCATGTGAAAAAATGAGTTGGATTCAAACATGGTAGACACCATCTGATTACCCACCAATGATGTAAGTCATTAACAAATGTGAGAGAAACCATCGATGATGTTAATGAAAATCAAGGTATTGTAGTACAATCCGTATGGTGTGATTAAATGAGTTAATTTCGAACACCACATAGAATATTTCGATCGAAGGCTAATGATGTAAACTTGTCGTCAAGAGCAAAGAAGCTTTTCATTGATGTATGCAAGCACAAGGTACCGAGGGGTTGTTTCTAAGTCAAATTCTCGAATAATGAGTTGATGTGGACAGGAAGTGGCCTATTTTAGGAGGGCCTTGATCTATCCCCCATCAATGACATGAAACAAGTATCATGATTGAGACAAAATGATGACGGAACTAGATCAGGAATGATATCATGGAATGAAGGCTTAAGAGTATTGTAACCTATATCAACTGAAGACTTCTCTTGAACACAATGACGAGACTGAATGTAATTGGCAGCATTGAACCAAAACCAAAAATGGAGGCCTTAAAATGGTATGATAAACCAAAATACAAGCATATTGCCCACCCCAAAAACCATGAAGATGAAGTGGAAGAGTGTCATGTTCAACAACATCTTGCTACCATTAGCAAAGGAAGTACCCTCTTTTCCTAATTTCCCCAACCATACTGGTTAGTACCTCTTTATTTTTTAACGATCTTGAGGAGGATAACATATGCTTTATTTGTAATTTCATCCTTTAGATGAACCCCTCCGAGTATGTTTAATGAACCCTGAGAAGGAGTGGTTTGGTCTTGTCATGTTCGACAAGTCCATTGTTGTTTGATTTTTTAATGATTTCAACAAAGATACAAACTTGAAACCTTTTTCATGTTTAGAGAGTTTGAAAAAAGCGCGAAAAACAAAACTCCAGATATTTCTTTTCACAGATAGTCCATTGAGTCCAAAAATTCATAAAATAGTACCCAAGAGAACCTCTTAGCCAAGTTCGACTAAGGTATTTCTTTTTTTTAAATAATCTATCTCATTCCGGAAAAGGGTTTTCATTTACTTTAACAAGTTCGAAAAGACAAGTGCTCGACAATATTTTCTTTTTTTGGGAGTCTGAAAAGAGCTGAAAGATGACTTCTCCTAGAGGAATGAGTGTTATAAATGGCAACAACTGTTTCCAGTCATGGTGGAATTTCTCAAAACACATATAGGTCAAGAGGATGGATAATAAGGCCACTCAACACAGTTGTTCCCCAGGAAAAGGTGAAAACAAAGTGAAAGTGTATGTGCGGCCAAGCAGATGGCGACGATGGAATGAGAAAGCCAAGGGTCACATGTTAAAAAAAAACTGATAAAAATGGAAATCATGAGAGATAAATTGAGAATGGTTTAATTTTTACCCAAGCTTGAAACATGGGAAAGTATGCTTGAAAATAATTGAAGATGGTTTCATTTTTTCACAACCTCAAAACATGAGAAAAACTTGCTTGGAATTAGTTTCATTTTTAGACAAGATTGAAACATAGGAAAAAACTATGCTTGAAATAAGTTTTCATGCCCCGAGCATAATGACTCAATTCTATGTACATGCCCCCCAAGCTTCATTTCATACATCTAAGAATACTACTGGTTACTAACAGGTGGGTGGAACAAAGGTTTATTTACAAGATCAAGTGAAAGACTCGACTGGGAATTTACGAGATCTAATAAAAGTCTCGATTTGAAAGGGATATATGTTTAATTTTTTAACGAGCTTGACACAGGAAAATAACTTTTCTCATGGGTCCTTGTTTCATTTTTTAATGAGCTTGACACAAGAAAATGAAATTTTCTCTAGAAACCTTCATCATGAACTATAGAAGGCCATGGCTTCCCAGAGGTTCTCATTAGATGGGAGAACAATTCTCTAGGAGGTATAAAAGGATCCAATGTAAAAATATGACTCCAATTCCCCCAGTAAATGATGCACAATATCACCTAATAGATATAGGTCAAAAGAAGTTGAGAAAATAATGAAAGCTTCCTCTTCAATAGAAGGTAAGGGCATGAGACAGGTTGCCACATAATTGACCCATGGTGAGGGAGATACCACTTACATATAAGGACAATTTATGGATTTTGGTTGATTGGGAGTCAAATAAGGACCAATGAGTGAAATTTGGTCAATGGTCACGAGTTTTCCTTCATGCGAGAAACACATCACACGAAAGAGTGAAGAGAAGATAACTCCCATGACATAAACATAGTGACTCCCAAGGAGTAAATTAAAATCCAAAGGGCCTTTGACCACCATCACATCGATATTGACAATTTTTCCTCCCAAAGTAATAGGAAACTTAGGGATGATCCCTAACGGTGACTGGTTTCTCTGTTAAAATCCAACAAATTTTGGGTAACAGGCACAAGCTGCGAAGAACCTAAAATTTTCCAAGTAGTTGATAATGGAATACTAACATATGTGCCTTCTTCTATGATTGTGCTAGGTAAGACCACATTATAAGCCTGTACTATGAAGTGGAAGGGAACATAAGGAGGAAGACGATATCCTGCCATTCTATTCAAATCAAAGAAAGTGACCATACTACTTGGAGGGTGTGTCATGGGAACGAGAGAAATTCCCCCTTGTGCTAAGGGAATGGTAGATTTGATCTCCAATGTTATGGGTGTTACCCTCCACAACGTCCCAAGGCTGAAAGGATATCGACAGAGGTAACCTCAAACAAAGCTTTTAGTTTGGTAGCTATCCCTACCAAACCAAAGAGGGCTCTCTCCATTAATAAAACAACCAAGGATTTGACAGGTAAAATAATGGATTTTATGCTATATAGTTCAGATCTAGGATTTGAAATATTTTATGGTTTTTTGTTGGATCAAGAGTGAAAACCAGGGAACTAGGCCAAAATATCAAAGGTTTCATTTGCAAGAGATATAGAGGAGCTAGAGAGGTATGCTTTTGTGATAGCTCAAGAGTTGGTCAAAGTAGTGTAGGATTGACTCAAGAAAGAAGGTCATAATAAGCATGTATACCATGAATTCATTAATCAAGAAGATAAAATACACAAAATGAGATTCCCAACAAAATAGAGCTTAATAAAAAGAATTATGTTTAAAACCTCTTAGGAAAATCATTGAAGATCAAAGTTATGGTGAGGAGACTAGTATATCATTCATATAAATTTATAACAGAGAGAAAACATTATCACAAACACATAACACAAGAATTCCTAAATAATAGCTCGAACTGTCCTTTGATTTCTTGTAAAAAAGTGATGAAGTACAAGCTACAAGACTTTCACCCTCTCATTTCCAACCTTTAGATTGACTGAAAACCACATACATATAAACTAAAAACAACTTCTCCTCTATTACACATCATTTTATCACCATGACATTTGATTTTTCATATGCGTCTATCACCATTTATATCATGTTCCCTTAGAGGTCAAAAACACTAATGTTCCTGAATCAAGTGTTGGAATTGGAGAAAAGTTATGTAAAACCCTTAAAATTCTACCTGTGTGGTTTTTCTAGCCTTTCCCTGTGCATGCGTTGATGTTCTTTCCATAAACTATGGCAACTCCCACACAGTTTTCCACAGTTCAATATTTATCCCTCCACTCATGGAGCTTATCCCTTGGTCCATGGAGCTCAAATCCCTTCATGAGAGGAATCCATCTCCCTCTTAATGGAACTTAAACTACCTCCATTTCCCTATAAATTGAGCTCAATTTTCAGGTTGAAGGGTAGACACATGTAGATACCAATGTTATTATAGACTAATCTATACAGTTTCTAAGCTGAAGAGAGTCCATAAGAGTGCATACTTTCTACACTAGTGAGTTGTTGTTGGCATAAGAATGATCACAAATTTGTGTCTATAACTCCATGCTGGTATTCATAGAGGAAGGATTATCAGACTAAAGGAGAATGATTGTTCAAGAGCTGAGGAGAAATATGTACAACATCAAGGCATCAGGTTGTGAGATTACTCTTTCTATTCAAGATAATACATATGGATCTCTTTTACTCATTGCTTTGTTTCTATGCTTATTGGAATAATTTCAATAATTAGACTCCTTGATCACTAAGTTGGATTAGTACTTTCTGATTATTATATGTTTCATATGCTTTTATTATTTGTCTTTTCTGTGATTGCAGGTTCTACTCATTGGAGAACTACATTGGAGTGACGGGACAAAGGGCTACATCAAACGTTTGGATTTCAAGGTAGGGGCATGTCCTCTCTACTTTACTATTATAATAATATTTAAATGTAATTAATCTAGAGGAAAATGTTTTCAAATGGATCTTTGTTTCTAGTTACTTGCTATAGTACTAGGGAGATCACTCTTTTCCGCAAGAGGGATTAATCCATGTAACAAATTGGCGACTCAACTGGGGATCTAGAGCTTAGTTTTCTTTGTTTTTATTCAGTTTGAAATTTTAGTTTTGTGATTTTGACTTCTCTGAGTCTGGTTGGGTACATAAATTTTAAGAATCCCTTAAAAATAAAGCTTGTTATTTATTTTTTCCAAACTTTTCCTTTCCTGTGCAACTTTCAATAGAAAACAGTGCAGCAACCTGTGCAACTTTTAGTTCAATTCAATACGCATGTACACTGTATTCCACTGTAAGCTACACACCCCATGGAAATTTTTGAAAAATATAAATTTCTCTTTTTTAGAGCCAGATAACCTTATTCTTTAAGTTTTCCCTGATCTATCTTAGTTGTCAGATCCCATGTGACAACTTATTTTCAGCAATTTTTGAGTTTTGTGTGATTTATCACCTTGTTTTCATTTTATAAGTGAGATTTTGTCCTAGTTTATTGTTGTTATGTGTGAAAGATACCTTCATTTGCCTCAAATTACTATTATTATGATTTTGTCTTTTTTGAGCCATTAGGATCATTGCAAACCTTAATTTTATGAATTTTTGTTCCCTATTCATTTCCAAACCTGGAAGAGATTCTAGCTTACTGAAGCCTAATTTAACACCAAAGCACTCTTGGATGATTTTATTTTTGCTGAGATAAGTGGAAATTTTATTATTATGATCACAACTAAGAGAAATCATCCTCAAACATTCTAGATAGACTTCAGAATTAGAATTTTGTTTTGATTTTGAAATTTATGCTTTTAGAGTTTTTTTTTTTTAATTGTTTTCTTTTGGGAATTGATTATTTGTGAATTGTAGTTTTTGATTTGATTGTTCAAGGAATTTCATTTCAAAATGAGTAATTGATCATTCTTGCAAATTTAGTTTTTCATGAAATCGTCTTCTTTTCAAAAAGTATTTTATTTATGAATGAAAGAGTTTGTGTTTTAGATATTGATAAAATCTCTCAACTTTATCTTAAATAAGATTCATTGAAAAGAAAGAGTTTCACTTCTCATATAGTTTCATTTAGATAATTTTGAGTAGGGTCACAAACATCATTAAAGTTTCAACTCCATACCCTTTGTGTTAAGTAACAGCCAAATTAATACAGCGCCTAAATAAAATCAATCTAGACATTTTACATTTTCTGGGGGTCATTCCACCAACATAGCTTAGGCTAGTGTTTTGGAATAGGTTGTAATAAACATTCCAAAGTAGTTTAAACAAAAAACAAACAAGTAGAATCTTGCGGTAGGAAAATCCAATTGTTTCATTTGTACTCTGGGAAGCTCTTCTTAAAAGAGTCAAGCACGAGATCATGTCGGACCCAGTGAGATAATCGTACCTATCTCATTGGAAAAAATAGAATATGTGCATGTAATACAAATGGTAAACCTCGTATTAACCATTGTCGAGGATCCTGGGGTCAATTTTTGGCAAACCTCGGATTTACCATATCGAGGAGCCTTCCAGGGGATTGAGCTTGATACTCTACCCTTGTGTGTATATCGGATCGTAGACTATTCCCCCAGTACATTTGATTCCATTGGTGAACTTGGTGGCAATAATATTTAGTATTTTTCCTAAGGTGATGGTGGAGGGAAGGTCCCACTGTACCTAGAGCAGACGTCAGCTAAACTCACTTGGAATTTCCAGAGGGTACTCTTCACTTCCAGATGGCATAAGTGGAGGGACTTTCACTGGACTATTTCATTAAGCAAGTTTTCGGGGTAACTATTCCAAGCGCCAAGTTTTCCACATTAAACTTCTACGACGTTGGATTTCATCACCAACTAGTGTTTTTAGTGTGGAAACATACTATTTGTGTGTGGATTGTTTCTTAGATTGTGTAGGAGTGTGTTCAAATTTCTTGTTTTCTTAGTAGCCTGAGGTCTAATTTTTTGAAACATTTTTTGATTCGTGTGTTAAACATTAACCATGGATGAATTGCTGAGACACTCTCGTAAAATGCAGGGGCAACCCCCTAAGTATACACCAAGTCAATTAGAAAATATTAAATCTGAAAGAGGTCAACAATCAGGAACCAAATCTACTGAACAAGAGGAAACATCAATAATAATGCATCCCGATTACGAAGTAAATCAACCTCAGACAGTAGGAATAAATCAAGAACAACCAAAAATTTCAGAATTAATTACAGTTGAGTCTGCAACCGGTGAATTCTTAGATACTCAACTTATTGAACCTAAAATATCTTGACCTAAAACTCAATCTACTTCATCTGAGTCAACTTTTGAGTTCATAGCCTAAACCCCTGGTCATCCTCGTTCACCTCGAGTAAATCTTTGCATCACTGAGAATCTTCCTCCTAGCCTGATCAACATCGAAGAGATTACTGACAAGGAAGAAGAGATCACAATTCCTTTGTGTCAAGAATATTTACATCTAAGGTATAGTGAACCGATTTACCCTTACAGTTCTTTTAAAACAGACCCTTGGTATCATCAGTTAAAAAAATTTCTACATAATACTGGTCTCAGTTATTCACCACGCTGCTTCCTTTGTACTCCATACCCAGAGGTAGTTACATGCCTTCATCAAGCATTTCAAGTGAGTCATCCATGTTTTCTTCATCACCAAAAACTTTTTTGTATGGTGGTCCATCAGTTCCTACTAGATACAAGTCTCTCTTTGGTACTTTCTCAGGAGCATCTCCCTCTTCTAAAACACTTACACAATTAACTGATATTAATGAATCTAATATCAAAAATTTGACAATGGAACAAGTCTATATGATGTCTGGAAATATTCCTTCACCTGACCCTCAAGGTAGTAATTTACTGCCTGGGGGGTAGTATACTCCTCAAGGACAACCTCTTCAAGGGCAGTACCCCATTCCAAGGCCACAACCGCTTCAAGGGCAGTACCCCATGCCAAGGCCACAACCTCTTTAAGGGTAGTACCCTATGCTAGGGCCACAACCTATTCAAGGACAACAACCTCCTTTGGGGCAACATTTTTATCAAGAGAAACAATCCTTTCAAGGAGGTTAACCCTTTACTGGAAATTATCCGGGAAATTATCAAACTTAAGTTCCAATACCTCAAACTGGTCATGGTCAACCTTATGCACCGCAACCTTTAATGGGAGCTCCTTATCCCATAATTAATACAGTGTGGAACTTGCCGTTGAGCCAACAAGATTTGAAACCTATTGTACAAGTACCTTATAATCAACCTGTTCAGGCAACCGGTCAATTTGGTTATACCCAAGTCCAGCAACCTGCCCAACCTACACTTAAAATTGCACATCAAATATCTGTACATAGTAGTCAGTAAGATGGTCTGAGTAAGCCGAGAACTCTTGTTCAATCTATTGTGCAAAATTCTGTTCAACAACCAAGTACTCTTATCCTTGGATTTTCCCAAGTCCCTATTGCTACAACCCTTCAAACAAAGACAGCAACTGTATCACAGGAAATCCCCCAAGTCACTGCTCATCAAACTAGACCTGTGGTTCAGTCTACTGGTCAAACCTCTATAAGACAACCTAGTACAACTACAGTTCCAACAAGCCAACCTTATGCAGGTCAGTTTTTTAATCAATCATATCAAGGGCAGTTTCAATATGGACCAATAGGACAAAATCCATTCTACCATAGTCAACCATACCCTGGTTATACATATCAGATACCTGCTCAACCTTATTTTGGTATGGCTAACCCTAGATACCTCAGAGGTATTCCAATCCCATCTGCACATGCTATTCTAGGCTATCCTGGCTATCCTTCTTTGGGTACTGGTATCGTTCCTCAAGGTTATCAGTTTTATCAACATGACCCTAACCGTCAGTTACCATTCATTGCAACTTTAGACTTGCTAGATTTGTTGTGCCTTAGGAATGATCCAATTTTGTTGGAAATGTTGTCATTGATGGAAAAGGAGCACAAAGGAGCATCACCTGAATTATCACTAAGGAAAAGGAGTAGAGAAGTAGCAGGAATAAGGCAAAGAAGAAGTGGAGTAATAATGCAGTTGAAAAGGAAAAAAAGAGAGGCAAGGAGCAGCATTAGACCATCAAGAAAGGAAAAGGAGCACAAAGGAACAACACCAGAACACTGGCAAGCACCAAAGGCAGCGAATGTAGCTAAGAAACAAAGGTAGAGAAGTAGTTAAAGCAGAGAGGCAGTGAATGTAGAAAGGCAGAAGAACAAGCTCAGGAGAGGAGCAACGTGGACGACCCGATGAAAAAAAGCGGAAACATGAATCGATGGCGTGCTTGAACGTTTTACCAAATATGTGAAGAAACCATGAGTTGAAAGCGGAAACCATGATTCAACGGTGATGATGGAACAGTGAAAGTGGTTTCGAAAACCACCAGAGGGTTTTTGCACCGCTTTTAGAGGATAAGTGGTTTTAAGTAAGATGGACGCGATACAGTTAGAAGGGCGACGCGTGGCATACCAAAACCACCTATTTCGCGTAAGATCAAAAACTTTATCCATTGGGGCTGGTTGGCACGCGATAACGTGATGACCATTGGATCATTCTAGGATCAACGGTGGAGACTCAACATTCTTTGGCATAAAAAAATTGTGAGCTAAGAGGAGGAATTAACACGGTTAATGTTGATATGGGATCAACGGTACCGTGGGGGCACAAAAATCCTGATGGTTAACCCAAGGGGGTGCCTCCGCAGTTGACCTGCCCTTCGAGCGTTGACTTCAAATCGACGGTTTTCATTCACTACGGTAGCACAAGCCCGATGATCTTTCTATACCGAGGAGTGCCTCCGTAGTACCGTGAATCTGAATTAATAATTCAAGCACCTTTTGAGGTATGGTGCTATGCATATAGAGGAGCCAATACATTTTGTTGAAATGTTTTTTTTTAAATCAAAAATTATATAAAGAGCGGAATGATAAAAGGTGTGGGATCAGTGTCACAGAGCGAGATAGCGTAAACAAACGGATAATATTAAAGGAGATAGATGATAGAGATTATATCAGAATCAAGTGGGACCCGATCGCATATCGAACATCGCAAGCGAATACGATAGCCACTAGATGCATAGATGCAATGCGATGGATGCGATGCGAAGTGGCGATGTGATTCAAAGTGGCAATGCGAATCGGCAATGTGAATTTCATCGCATATCGCAAATCGCAAAGCTCAGAAGAGATAGATCTCAAAAACGTTGAAGTGCGATGAAAGGGCCAGATGCAATGCAGCTCAGAACTATTATTTAAGAGATTTCAAGTTCGGGTGTATGTGATTTCCCTTTGTAACTCGCATCATAAAGAAAAGGATCCATATAGCAAAGAATGTTTGAAATACCGATATTGTGATAGCCAATATTGCGATGCGATATTACCATCGCATATCACAATTGGGGCAAAAGAAAAATCGCACAAACACAGTGGTCACAGAAAATGCGAAGTGCGATATGATGACGTGGCAAGTGACGTGGTAGCTGACATGGACCTGACCCCACAAATTTCAAATAAATCAAGATGACATGGCAGTGACATGGCGATGACGTGGCAAGGTGATGTGGCACGATGACATGGACCTGGCCCGCATATCATAAATCGCAAGATCAGAGAGGTGAAGATCGTAAGAGCAAGGATTATCGTTGAAATGCAAAATGCGATAAGAATATTGGATGCGATGCAACATCAAAGAAAAAGTCTAAAGGATTTCAAATCTGAAGTTATAAGGTTTCCCTTTAAGAAATCGCATCGGGAGGATGAAAGAGCAACAAAGAAATGAAGAAAAAGAGAAATAGCCGAAACATCGAGATACAGTCTTGTGGGACCCTTCGCATATCGTATATCATGAGATCAGATGGACGAAGGCACATGGGATATCTAAATCTCCAAAGTGCGATAAAGAGAGCAGACGCGATGAAGATCAAAGCCGAAGCCTAAAGAATTTCAAGTTCGGGAGTATGTGGATTTTTCTTTGTAAATCGTTTCGGAGAGCAAAAGGAGGATTATCACGTAAAAAAAAAAGGAAAGTATGAACGCGGGTAGAAAGGCTTAGGTAATGTTGGCTCGAGGGGTCCTGACCTAGGTTCGGTAAGCAAGGTTTGCCAACAAACCCCTATACTACTGGCCCTTTCGGCAATGACCTGCTTTCGCAGGTCAAAGTCTCACCTGAAGTAGTATGGGTGGGTGCTGGAAAACAAGTTTCCGCACCATGAGAAAGGATGGGTAAAGCAAGCAGAGCAGAGCTAGATCTGGTAATCCGCGATTACCTTATTCTACATAGAGTTAATTAAGGCTCTATTTTCATCCACGTGCACTAGATCTATATTTATACGCTTGTTATACCATCAACACAGCAATACATAAACAGAATATAAAAGATCTAGATCCAAGAACACAGTACACAGATATTTCGCAGCTTAAGGATAGAAAATGCACAATACAAAAATTACCAGTAAATCATATAACAATACTCATAGATTCAATTATCTAACAACCTTCTACATTCATTCATCCATCAATTCTTCCTTACAATTCCAATTCCCTTCCCAACCTGCACACACAGCAGCAGGGTCCGCACACAGCTGGACTAGGATCTTCGCACACACAGCCAGCAGGAGTCTATTCCCCAAAACCCAAACTGATATCTTAAAAAATAGGTCACATCAATATCTCATCATTTCTTATCCTTTACGATACAAAATACATCTCTATTTATAACAATCTAGCCTTGACTTTCCTATGGTCCACAAACCATGGTTTTCGGACCCCTAGTTTACCCTTTGACCCATTACAATGCATTCAGGGCTTTGACCCGCCCCAAAACCCCTGCGCTATACTAAATATAATAAAAAATAATCAAAATGGATCAGTTTCGCAGCTTGTTAGGAGACCTCATTCCAACAGCCCCCCAACACAATCTTGTGACTCATCCCGAGTCACTGCAGTGGTTTGGCTTCGATTTGCGCACACAAGGTATCAAGAGAAATACTGAGCCAAGGGAGTATATCCTGACACTGGGAAGAAACATTCTGCGCAAGATCGACCAGCTTCTGGGAGGGCAGATCTTCAATAGCCATGGTAACGTTTTCAAGAACTTGATTAAGTCGCTTGTTTTCGCCCTTAATGTTTTGTGACAATTGGAGGACTGAGGCAGTCCAGGACTTTAGACGTGCAGCCACGACGTGTTGTCTCTGCTGGATTTTCGTAATCTCATCCTGGAGGTCTTTGCTAGTTTTTAATCGAGCCAAGCTTTGGGCAGGCACCAAGTTAGGCAGTGTAGCATTGATCTGTTCAAGAACTGCTTATTTTTTTTGTAAGTCCTAATTGATGTTGGAGGACCTGGATGCGTGGACCCGAGGTCCAAGGCTGTATGGTTGATTCTAGCAGCTTGGCACCTTGAGCAGTTCCTCGAATTTGTAGTTGTTGCATGTCTGTGATTAGGATGGTACACGGGCACTGAGACTTCGGTGTGCCGGGTTGTAAGCGAGGGCTTTGTAAGTCCGAAATCCGTTGTCCCAGTTGTGTCATGACAGTGTGGGTTTCCAACCAAGAAGCTTTGAGAGCCACAACCAATTTTTCCACCTTATCTCGAGATGTATCCTCAGCTGTGATTTCCTCTGTAACTTATGTGCAGAGCTGGTGAATCATAGTCTCGAGCTCCGCCTGTTGACACGGCTGGATCAATTCGGCTAACCTGTCGCGCACGCAGTGTGTTCGGCGGTATTAGTTTGTTGGGTTTGCGCATGCGAGTGCGTTGACTAATCTCTGGGAGACGGCGTGATGGAGGTTGTCTAAGGATGGAGTGGGGCGGTTTTAGCCAATTCCAAGCTGAATTTCGATGGCTACGGGGCTGCGTTTCCGACCACGAGGCTCGTTAGGGATACCCCATAGATGACTAGCCTCTGCGAGTGGTGTCGGACTGCTGTCGGCCGACATGGGTTGTGCACTGGCCTCGCTGGGTCGAGGGTGATCCATTCTGATCCGAGAGCACGAGAGGTCGCCCCCTGAAGAGAGTCTACCCCTAACTTCTATGGTGCGCGATAAGTGCCCACTTGTCCTCCGTAGCCATTGTGACCACGCCCGTCACCGTCAGCTCCCTGTGTCCCGTTTATTAATGTGACCGTCGCATCGTAGTGCACCCTGACTGAGCGTGCTATTTCTTTCTTGGTCCCAATGTTGATTCTCTAGTCCTCTTGAGTCTTTGGGGAGAGGGTGGTGAGTGGTATCTCACGAGTTCGTAGCCGTATCGAGTCGCTGCGGTGGGTTACCTCTACGTTGTGATTTATGCTTGGTGTTGGAGTGTTGGGAGAGACCTTTTTTCCGAGCGAGGGGGCATAGTGATATTAGTAGATCAATTTCTTCATCATGTACCATATAAGGAAATTCCATCCATTCCTAACTGGCAAGGCTACAAATACGGACCTGGTGCATGGTGATTTGAAATGAAGCAATATGCTTATATTTTTCATATATGGTGGGGGATAATCGAGGTCGGGAGTTTATGGCAGTGGTGATACTGTTCTGGAAGAGGATCCAAAATACCTTGTTATCCTCGATGTGTTGCTTATCCTTAGAGTCCCATAAGTGAGCATATCGAGCACCTTCGCACATCTCAGCAGGGAGCTCTGGAACGACCGACTCCTCTGATTTGTCCCAGGCGACCAGTGCTATGAGAAACAATGGCCACAAATAGAAGAAAGAGGTCCCATGCTCTTGAGATTCACGGACATTAGCGAGAAATTCATTACACAAGTACTGAGCCCAATTAAAAAACACACCCTTTCGTGCCTTTGTCGAGGCGAGCCGGATGACATAGCGAGGGACGTCGCAACACGGCACCTCCGCATTAATTTGCAGGCTAACGGTCGAGTGCCCATCGTGTATGCGGGGTACGTTGATGGTTTGGATCACAAACCATCGCGACTGTGTCTAATGTTGTGCGTTACATGGGGTCTCCCCGGACAAACAGAGCGGTAGGGTCGGCTTCATGCTCTTTCAGACTTTATCAGCGGTGCGGCCCTCGCATCGAGATGCCTGTAATCTTGTGGATCAACTCGACATCGATAGGGACACATATCGCGAATCCATGAAAAGCAACCATTGTGAATGAGAGGAGAGTAGCTGCATGCCAACCCGATATGTGATGTTGTAACGGCCGAAGTGGGGCATACGGGAGCAGCGATTCGGGAGTCCGGGATCCAGCCCAAAGCTGCATACCCAACATTGAGGGTACTATCGTGATTCCATCATCGTCATGGATTGTATCGAAAGAGCTATAGTAGGGAGGCCAATTCCGGGAAAGCGTCATGGTCCGCCAGATCATGGTCATCGAACTTGACCTCATGGAGGTGTCCGCATGGGTCACACGAGGATGAGGGACCTCTCTGGGGTTAGCGGGAGTCTACGGGTAGGTGATCAAGCCCATCCAAGTTTTTTCGGTATTTGCGTAGATGGTCTTCATGGTCGAACAGAAGGGGGTAACCGATTGATCGGGTCAGCCAACATAGCCCCTCCTGGTCATATTTTTTTAGGGCGGAGGCACGGGACGTCTTGGGGAACTTCGGGGTCTTTGCGCCTATGGAGTAGCCCTAGAACTTTGATCTTTCTCCTTGCCTTTTCCGTGCGGGGCCCGGTGGGGAGGGGGGGACTTCTTCCAACTGGAGCTCATCTTCCAGAACTTCTTCAACCTCAAGTTACAGTTGCGCGGAGGAGGGTTCGGTAGAGGGCGTAGTCGACATCCTCGCAGCGAAAAAATGAATCTCGGCTTTGGGTGAGCGGCTATCCCAGACGGGGGAGGTTTACCAGTCATGGGAGGGATGCTACAACTATAACAAATTTCGTTGCGCAATTGCTTCTGCGAGACACTTGAAGTAGGTCGCTTGTTTACATGGGACAATACTGCTAACCTGATTAACCTCCCGCCCTTTAAACACTGTCCATCAAATGAAAGAGAGAGATAGTTTGCGCGGGGCGAGTTTCCCAAGGAAGGGTAAAAAATCCCCGTAATTCATCCTGCCAACGGCTCAAGGGTCGCTCCCTTCAATGGTAACTTCTATTACCAGAGGGTACAATTCCAAAAGCTATTTCTCGCGTCCCCAGTGATTTAGGCATATTCATCACGCTAAGGTTGCTGATTTAAGTGACAGCTCCCTGTCTTCCCCCAACACAGGCTTTCTTCCTAAGTAGCTCTTGGCCCAAGACCCAGGAGACTTTTATCATCTATTCTACTAAGGCTTTAAGGGGGCGACATCGGCACTCAACTCGACTCCCAGATCGCGTCACCATCATAAAGGTGGCTCGAGGCATGGGGCCGCTTCTTGTGGAACCTACGAGTGTTATAGGGAACTGATGTCCACTCAGGGGGTCGACTTTCGTCCTTCTCTCGGGGTGGGTCCTAGCTCTACTCCCCATCCTTTCCTCTCGGGGCCATAAAGAGAGATTCCTTGGTGATATGAAGACAATGCAACGTAGAGGCTTCTCCTAGCCGGGTCTGCCCAAGCTTTTAGATCCTTACCCGGGGATCCTCAATATCTTCCTCAGTAGCATGGTACATTTGTCTGGGTGAAATTTGTCCCTATATCGCTGCGTCAATTTATAGTATATCGGCCCCTCCCTTAGGTATAGGTCTACGATAACATTTTTCCTTCTCTACGGGTCTAGTGGTACAACGACCCGTTTTCCCTTGTTTTCAAATATCATCTTTGCGATTTTTGAGGTTGATGATGCCCCCTATGTCTATAGCCCGGTCCAGCCCAAGGAGCGTGGGGTAGGGATCGCACATCTTCCACAATTTCTATCACCTCAAAGTCGGCTAGGATCCCTGACTCTGTGATATCAACCACGACCTTGGGGAGTCTACCTAGAGGAATGATTTTTTGATGATTTTCCATTCGAAGCTGGATGGTGGATCGCTCCAGCTTGGGTTCTCACATGGATTTCAAAGTGTGCTTAGGTAGTATATTAGCGTCCGATCCGAGGTCTAAGATAACCTGATCCATTTCATAGTCGTTGATCTAGACTGTCAGCCGCATTTCCCTGCTAGTGTGTTTTTGATATTGGTGTAACGTATGCACATCCTTGATGCCATTTGACCTCGGTATCACAGACTGTAGCCTTTGCAAGCGAGCTTTCGCGTATAGCTTTCCTCGATTTACGTGCTACTGCGAGGTTGCGTAGCGGCCTCGTGCATGCTTGTAAGAAGGGTTTAACCCTCCCTCGCGTCACTTCACATCTCTCGGGTATGTGGATGTCGAAACTTTAGTCTCAAGAAAGTCCTTTCGGGCATCCATAAACGTTTTCCCTTGCTGTGCAAGCTCTAGTCTTTCTTGGTTGCTAACTCGCCCTGAAATGGATCGCGTGTATCAGCCTTCATCCTTCTCCTTAGCATAGTCACCAGATCAACTTGCCGTTACTACATTTACTCTTTGCATCCTAACCCCTCGATTCGATACAGACCCTTCGCACCTTACTGCGTAAAATGGAAGTTTCTTTTCCTAGTACCTTTACTTTTAGGGGTACAAGAAGTCTTCTAACAGTATGGCCTGTCAGTGTCTACAATACTATTTGAGAGGCTGTCATAAAGGGGTGCTGCGAAATCCTTCGTATTTCCCCGCGCCTCACTTACGTTAGTAGCTGCATTGATGTCCTCAACCACGATATCATGCTTCGCTTTGGCTCCTGTCCCTTCTCCCGATTTATCCCTACTCGAGGGGTTCTTAGTGAGGTAGGATCTTCTTTCCCATTCGTTGCTTCACTATGGATTCTGGAAGTCTTTCTCCTCTATGGCCAATTGACCTAGGCAATGTCGGCACCGGCATCGCTTTGATGCGAAACGAGGAGTGCCCTCGGACAAGACCATTGGTTGACCTTATGCACCCCAAATGCTGCTGCCTTCCCCTCGTGCTAGAGACATAGGTCCCTTTGAGCCCCACTATCCCTTGGCCACACGCTCACGGTCCTTCGAGTGGCCCGCTGCGTGACCTTGTTCCATACCGGCCCCTCTCCTTTCTCTCGACTAGTAGGTTCTCGAATTTCTGTACATAGCCTCAATCTCACACCGGATCTGTTGTACTTTCTAACGTAGCATCCCTTAGAGGCGTTGCTTCTACATTTCATAACAGCTTCTAAGGCCTCGTCTTGTGCAGCTCAAAAGTGCTAGCGGCCCATATGGTATCGTAGGGTGAGGGAGTAACATGGTGATACACCATTTTCGTAAGCTGTTTGTCATCATGCGAAACCCTCCTTCTCACGATAGATTTTTTTAGGCGATAGTCTACTTCCTCATAGACTCGCGTGCGCCTGCTCGTCGTTGAAATCTTTTAGTTTCTAAGGCTACGACTTTGAGAGTGGGACTTAGGGTTAAGGCTGACTTGTCTCGGGGGCATCCTTGATGTTACGGATAAGTTGCGTCCTTATTTTGTGATACGTACCTACATATGCGATGCACCAAGCTCTTCCCTCAAGGGCTACGGATAGTTATTGCTTTTCTCATAGTGTCACCCACCACGCGCAGCATGTAGCCCATACTCAACTACCTCGCCAGAAACCAAAACCGCTCCGATGTCTTTCATCGATCGTGCCCCTAGAAGGTAGGTAGCTTCAAGCGCACGGCCATGGTGCCCTTCTTCAATATCCACTTGTTAGTACCTGATCCCTTTCTCAAACTCCTTTAGGTCCCGGAAATGGAACCTTTTGTTCGCTCGAAGGGTCCTAACCCAGGTTCGGTAAGCAAGGTTTGCCAACAAACCCCTATACTATTGGCCCTTTTGGCATGCTGACCTCAAACGTAACCCAAAGTAGTATGGTGTGGGTCTTGAAACCGTGCTGCATTCCTGAGAAAGATGGGTAAAGGCAATCGAGCAGAGCTAGATCACGGTAATCCCCGATTACCTTATTCTCGCGAGAGTTAATTAAGGCTACTATTCATATCCACGTGCACTAGATCTATAGTTATACGCTTGTTATGTACCATCGACTACAGCGTACATAAACAGAATATAACAGAGATCTAGATCCAAGAACATAGTACGCATATCTTTCGTACGATCTTTAAGGATAGAAAATGCAGTCATCACGTACAATTACCAAATAATTCATATCAACAACACTCACAGATTCGGTTCTCTAAAAACCTTCTACGTATCTATTCATTCATCAATTATTCCCTTACAATTCCAATTCCCCTTCCCAGCACATTGCACGCACAAAAGTACCAGGGATGATCGACATGGCTAGACTAGGATCTCCCGCGAACACAGCTAACGAGTGTGCGTTCTCCCAAAACCCAAACGATGAGATAGCTTAAACACATAGGTCGCATCAATAGTCTCATCATTTCTTATCCTTTTATGATACAAAATACATCTCTATTTACAACAATCTAGCCTTGACTTTCCTATGGTCCGCAACCCTTGGTTTTCGGACCCCCTAATTTACCCTTTCGACCCATTACAATGTGTTCGAGCTTTGACCCACCCCAAAACCCCATATACTCATACTAAATATAATAAACAAAAAAATAATCAAAAATGGACCAATTTCACAGCTTGTTAGGAGACCTCGTTCCAATAGGTAAGGTCTGACACAGAGAAAAGGGCAGAATTGAATGTTTAGAAGAGCGGTGAAGGTTGAACGTTGTGGGCACGAGAAAAAGAGGCATGGTCAGGAAAAAGGAGATATGATGGCACTATTATAAATGAAATAGAATGGGTCAAGTCGCACAAAATAGAGCAAAGATATACGCGAACCTAGACTATAGTAGCAAGAAATCGAAAAGATAGTGACAATGACGAAAAAGACAAATATATGGCGAACCAAGAGCTGAAAGGGCTGAATTGAAATATAATTGTATCTATAAATGTAAATGAATTAATTATTTTTATTGTATGTGATGCAAAGGCAAGTCTCCATAGGCATAAGAAAAACTCCATGAGTGTTGTAATGATTATTTCTCATGTAATAACTTGAACATAAGAATGAGGAGTCGAATGGGTGGAAGGCATAGTGTCAGGCCTGTTCACTTCATATTCCCTGTAGAATGCAATACGATCGGGAGTTATACGTATGAAGAGATGTAATATCGGTGAAAAAGTGAGTTAGAGAACGTACGGGAATGAATGAGAGGAGGAAGAAGAATGTAAGAGAGTTGCCGAGGAGGTTAGAGAGTGGAAGAAGAATAAGGAGCAAAGATTGAGAAGTTGTGAAGATCTAGAGATGATTAAAAATATATATGAAGGTGGAAGGACAACGATGGAAGAAGGAGAAAAACAGAGCATATCTAGGTAAATCAGGGCATATGATTTTATTAGTGGGTGAGAGGGAGTTGGTGCTTCCATATCAGGGATGCGGCTTGATAGATGTCCGGAATCTGTGAGCTGGGAGAGGTAGGAGCCTCCTATGAGGTTGTAGCCTATGAAAATAAGATGGGATTTGAAGCTTCCTTGCAAGTTGTAGCTTGCAAAGAAATTGAGGTAGTAGCCTCACAGTAGGTTGTGAGCCCTATGAGAAAATCGGTGGTGAGAGGGATTTGGAGCTTGCCTTTGCATCCACAATAATAAGATGTGGTTTTCTCATTTATGGGTTTCCACTTATATCTGTTGTCTATGTGCATGATGTTTTATGTGTTGATATGGATGTATCTAATCTGGCTTAATACTTGTTGCTCACATATTAAGATTGTTGTTACATTATGTAATAAGTTGATCATGAAATGACGGTGTAAATAAGTTTTAAAGGAAAGTTTTTAAAGTCCATGAATGTTTTAAACTATTCACCCCCCCCTCTCGGTTTAACACAGGGGTTCAAAAAATTTGGTATCAGAGAGAAAGTTCTTACTGTCGGTTTAGCAAACTAGAAGGAGATCCTAGGTCCCCCCAAGATGGCTAGTCTAGAAGGATGCTCAACAAAATAAAGCCCACTCATTTCTTGCACAAACTATGCCTTAGAAAATAAGAATAAGTACGTACATAATGTCTCTAGGAATAGAAGTTTGAGTTCATGATGAGAATTAGGATATGCCCCAAAGGATTCGATACGAGAGAAAGAAAGCCAAACAAAGATTTTATAGCTAATGCAAAAGCCATGAATGCTCTCTTAAGTGGTACGTAATGAGTGAGAAAATTTATCAAAGTAATGCACTAACAATATTTGCAAGTAAATATGGGATACATTAGAAAGTATCCATGAGGGAGATAAAAAGTGAAGATGGCCAAAACTACAAGTCTATCGAGCTCAATTTGAAAATATAAAAATGAATAAAGAAGAAGATGTTGCCAGCTTTATTCTTAAAGGGTTGCATAAATTGTGAATAACATGAAAGATCTAGGAGAAACCATTAGAAAATGTGTAATTGTTCAAAATATATTGAGATCTTTACCATCCAGTTTTTAACCCCAAGGTTTTTCTGCCATAGAAGAAAACAATGTTGATTGGGGAAACATTTACCATGAACCAATTACTTGGAAACTTAACGACCTATGAGATGAGACTTCCACAGAAGAAGTCAAATGTGAGGGAGAGCGACCTTTAAAGGTCGAGAAGAGAAAAAGAAGAAAAAGGAAGATACATGCTCTGCTACGATGAAGAAGAGGCCAAATTTGTCGAAGATTGGATAGAGGCTCGGGTAAGTATAAAGGTAAACTTTCCATTTAAATGCTTTAACCGTGGAAGAGTTGGGCACTATGCATCAAAGTGTCCTTACAAGAGAAAACAAAGAATCAGACTCAAGAGACAGAAGAAAACCAAAACTAATAACTGGCGAGGAGGAAGAGATTCAATAGAAAAATCCCTTTATGTTTGGGCAGGATACGTGATGCATACGAAAACTCAAATGAATCCTCAAATGAAGAAGGAACCTACGAATTTTTTGTTGATGGCCAAGGAAGAGTCACGAAGGATTCCTTCTAGAAGATGAGGAAGAAGGTGAGGTAGATCTTTGAGGGGGAGCTAAGAAGTGCCCTGAGGAAATAGACAAACTTAAACTCAAGTGCAGAAAACAGAAATACATTCTCCTCAAATATGTACAAGATGTACCAAATTCAGAAGACCTCATTCAATTGAAAGTAGAACTTGAATAAGCTAAGAAGGTGGAAGACATTCTGCTAAAACAAATTAAAGATAAACATCAGGAGCAAGAGAAATTGGAAGAAGAAGTGGTGTGCTTGAGAAAGAAATTAGAAAAAGACCAAAGAGAATTATTAATTAATACTCCTCAAATGACAAGCTCTGAATATTTGGACAAGATTCTAAATGCTCAAAGATCTCCTCTCATAAAGGCTGGGATAGGATATGAAGGAGAAACCAGTAAGTCCAAGGTAGAAGATAACAAGAATATCATTTTTTGTAAAAGCTATAAAAGGGATAATGAAGCGACTCAAAATATTCCTACTAGTAGAAGCCGAAAGCAAGAACATGATTTGCAATGAAGCAAACGAAACAAGCAACAACCTCAAATGACAAAAGAATCGAAATGAAGAGAAACGATCGACTAAAAAAAGCTCATACACTCTTGAATATGAATTGAATAAATTCGGAAGATGTCAAAGGAGGTTCTTTCCTCCTATGAGAAGTATCACTTGTTTTTTTCCTACCACAAACCCGGGACATATTGCAACATATTTTAAGACAAAGCAAATCTAGTCCAACCAAGCGAAAGGATGCAGAAAAATGAAAAGACTACCTCAACTCAAACAAATGGAGAGGACAACCTTTTCACCAGGTACACTAATCGATTCCATGGCTACTGTTTTTCATGCAATTAATTTGGACATAAATCTATTGAATGTAGAAATTGTGTTCAAAAAGGGGAACAAAATATTATACATCAGCTCAAACGTACCTTGGTAAAATAAGATGTTATGTATGCCTCAAGCTTGGTCACAAAGCAAAGAGCGTAAACTACCATATACATTAAAGAACTCTAGACGAGATGATGGAATCCAATCCAATCCGACAAAATTGTGAATCAAACATAAGTGCAAACATTATGAAGAACCCTAATAAAGTTTGGAAGGAAAAAGAGAAAGGGGAGAGCACAGTAACTCAATAACATAATGAATCCATCACAATCTCGGGGGAAGCTGCTCTAGAAGAAACATCCCAGGGGAGAGCAGTCCATAAATAGTCCCCATGAAAGTAGTCTAGAGAAGAGCTCCTTGGAATGAGAACGACTACAAGATCAAAGGAAGGGAAAGGACAATTTCTCTATCAAAGAGAACTATAGAGGAAGAAGAATACCTGAAGCACACAATAGCCAACGAAGTTGATGGAAGGAGAGAAGGCAGCAAGCAGCCATGATGGTAGAGGGAACATCGGCCATGAACATGTAAGCTAAGAAGACATTAGCACATTAAATGATGAATGGTTAAAATCACAAAAAATTATGTTTCGATACTACGGAAACTAGAAAGACCCATAAGGGATGATCACATTGTGCATCTATCTTGCTAGAATTAACAATGAATCACATTAAGAAGGATGAGTAAGAGAAGTGCCTATCATCATTATATCATTACATCATTCATCTATGAAAATTCCCCTTGGAGGAATGCGAGTTAAGTGAGTGATAAATCTTCTAGTGATGCTTGCCTCATGCAGATTCCTAGTATAGAAATTGAAGATGTCTTCACGAAGATCATTATGTTAGAATAATTTGAATTGAATGTAAAATGCAATGATGAGGCCGGAGTACTAGAAAGGAACATGCAATGGCATTCCTTTAAACGAGAATGAAAAAATAATAAAATGGTTAATGATGCCAAGATCAAAAACTTCGGTATATTGATGATTGTTGGTGTGAACGTGTGGAAAGCTCAATAGTAGAAACTATGAAGGTTGTCTTTAACTATGGGTTCATGTGCGAAATCTGAATTGAAATCTCTCGCATGGTTTATCAAAGTAGTATCAATTGGTATTTGGTACAAAGCGACATGCCTATCAACAGAAATACCAAGTGTTATCGGTGGAGGAAGCGGTATGGTATAGGGTCCTCAAGATCAAAGGATTATGGCAAGAGTACATCAAGGTAGTATACCCGTAGCGTTATCTACATTATTAAAGCATAAAAGGGTCAATGAAAGGGAAAAAGGATCATTATCTTGTTTACACTTGAAGTAGTATATTGAGCATTGAAGCAGTATCTATTTCTAGATATAACTGCATTCCCTTCCTCAGAGTCGGTACAGATATATCTTCAAGGCCTCTTTCTTAAGATCATTCATAAAGCTGTGTGAAGTCTCTTTGTTGAGATTTCAATTAAACGACTTGAAGATGTTTTTGTTGAAGATCATCATGATAGAACAGATTAAAGTATCGGAAGTATGAAGGACTAGTTGTGTTAATCTTACGATTTGAAGCTCAAAAGTGCGTTATTGATTCATCAAAAAGCATACTTAGGCAAAAAGGATTTGCTGTATTTTCACCATTAAAGAGAGGTTGATCGTTGACATACATACCCATATGTCATAAATAAAAATCTGCATAGTTGATAAGTGAGGCTGACCAATACATTGAATGTATCTAGCCTCATGGGTTTGTTTTGAAAGTACATTGTACAAGCGAGTAAAGTCATTTGGTCTCTTAGATTGAAAGATATTGTCTAATCTCACAATAATTTGTAAGCTTTCGTTTGATTCGAGTGATCACATCGGTAACAAGGACCTTTCAGCTATTGAGTGTAATATCCATGTTAGCAAAAAAACACTCATATCACCACTAACGAAGTAAAAGGTGAACCACATCTATAAAAGATATATTGGCATCGTCATATTTGAATAGATGTGTACTACAGAATATGTGTCTCGGATGAATATCATAATATGGGTCAAGTATATTTAGAGAAGACTTTTTATGACGTATGGACCATTCTCGAGTGCTTTAATATTATTCCAATGATGCATCTACGATTATATAAGTCTAGTACAATGTGTTCTATGAAGTGTCCTTATCATCACTTTCAACTTTATACAAGTGCAAGAATTACAGAGCTTTGGGATGATATCAACTTCATGTGTATATACATACAAGTTCAATGATTCTCAAAGTGTTCTCCCAACAACTCTTGTACACCCGGTTTGGAGTGGCATGGTACAAAGTCAGAAGAAGAAGGCCTAAACACAACTCTAGAGAGGAAAATGAAAAGATACAAACTACATTGTGAGATGTTACAACCCTTTATCGTTGATGTCAAAAGGGGGGGAAAAGCAAGCAAAAGAAGAAAGGGGCTTTCTGAAAAACAAGCGGAGGAAGTCCTGGAGGAAGCATTGGAGTATTGCCATCAATGCAAAAATGGGGAGACTGTTGGAAATATTTTCATTTATGGCAAAGGAGAAAAAAGGAGCATCACCTGAATTATCACTAAGGAAAAGGAGCAGAGAAGCAGCAGCAATAAGGAAAAGAAGAAGTGGATTAATAATGCAGTATTAAAAGGGAAAAAAATGGAGGCAAGGAGCAGCATTATACCATCAACAAAGGCAAAGGAGCACAAAGGAACAACACCAGAACACTAGCAAGCACCAAAGGTAGTGAATGCAACTAAGCAACAAAGGCAGAGAAGCAGCGAAAGCAGAGAGGCAGTGAATGTAGAAAGGCGGAAGAACAAGCTCGGGAGAGGAGCGGCGTGGAGGACCCGATGAACGAAGCTGGGAAACATGAATCGATGGCGTGCTTGAACGTTTTGCACCAAATATGCGGAGAAACTATGAGTTGAAAGCGAAAAACCATGAGTCAATGGTGAAGATGGAATAGTGAAAGTGGTTTTGAAAACCACCCGAGGTTTCCACACCGCTTTGGAGGATAAGTAGTTTTAAGTAAGATGGACGCAATATAGTTAGAAGGGCAACGCGTGGCATATCAAAACCGCCTATTTACGCGTAGGATCAAAAAACTTTATCCATTGGGGCACTGGTTGGCATACGACAACACAATGATCATTGGATCATTCTAGGATCAACGACGGAGACTCAAGAAATTCTTTGGCATAACAAAATTGTGAGTTAAGAGGAGGAATGAGCACGATTAACGTTGATCTAGGATCAACAGACTGCCGTGAGGGGCACAAATGGCCCGATGGTTAACTCAAGTGCCTCACGCAGTTGACCCGCCCATCGGGCATTGATCGTAGATCTGATGGTTTGTCATTCACTATGGTAGCACAAGCCCAATGATCTTTCTCGTACCGAGGAGTGCCTTCGCAGTACCATGAATACGAATTAATAATTGGAGCACCTTTTGAGGTCGGGTGCTATGCATATTGAGGAGCCAATACATTTTGTTGACATTTTTTGTTTTAAGAAAAAAGTATATAAAGAGTGGAATGATAAAGGTGTGGGACCGGTGTCACGAAAGCGGGATAAAGCGTAAACAAATGGATGAGATTAAAGGGAGATAGAAGCGACGGAGATTATATCAAAATCAAGTGGGACCCGATCGCATATCGAACATCGTAAGCGAATGCGACGACGCTAGATGGATAGATGCAAAGTGATGGATGCGATGTGAAGTGGCGATGTGATGGCGATGTGAGATTAGCATCGAAGTTCATCGCATATATCAAAATGCAAAGCTCAAAAAGAGATAGCTCGTCATAAACGCTAAAGTGCGATGAAAGGGCTGGATGCGATACGACTTAGAACTATTATTTAAGAGATTTCAAGTCCAGTGTATGTGATTTCCCTTTTATAACTCGCATCGGAAAAAGAAAAGACCATATAGCAAAGAACATTTGAAATACCGATACTGCAATATCTGATATTGTGATGCGATATTACCATCGCATATCACAATCGGGGCAGAAGAAAAATCGCACAAACACAGTGGTCACAAAAAATGAGAAGTGTGATATGATGATGTGGTGATGACGTGGCAAGTGACATGGTAGCTGACATGGACCTGACCCCACAAATCATAAATAAATCAAGATGACATGGCAGTGACATGGCAATGATGTGGCAAGGTGACATGGCACAATGACATGGACCTGGCCCGCATATCGCAAATCACAAGATCGGAGAGGTGAAGATTGTAAGAGCAAGGATTGTCACCGAAATGCGAAATGCGATAAGAATATTGGATGCGATGCAACACCAAAGAAAAAGTCTAAAGGATTTCAAATTCGAAGGCATAAGGTTTCCCTTTGAGAAATCGCATCGGGAGGATGAAAGAGCAACAAAGAAACAAAGAAAAAGAGAAATAGCCGAAACGCAAGATACGACCTGGTGGGACCTTCACATATCACATATCGGGAGATCGGATGGGACGAAGGCACATGGGATATCCGAATCGCTCGAAGTGCGATAAAGAGAGCGGACGCGATGAAGATCAAAGTCGAAGCCTAAAGCATTTCAAGTCGGGAGTATGTGGATTTTCCTTTGTAAATCGTTTCGAGAGAGCAAAGGAGGATTATAATGTAAAACAAAAAAGGAAAGTATGAACGCGGGTAGAAAGGCTCGGGTAAGGACAGACACGAGAGAAAAGAAGCAGAATCAAATGTTTAGAAGAGCGGTGAAGGTTGAATGCTGGGCACGAGAAAAAAGAGGCATGGTCGAGGGCAAGGAGATATGATGGCATTGTTAGAAACTGCAATAGAATGGGTCAAGTCGGACAAAATGAGCGAGTTATGCAGAGCGAGCTAGACTATAACGAGTAGAAATTGAAAAAGACAGTGACGACGGCAAAAAAGACAAATATATGGCGAACCAAGAGCTACAAAAGGGCTGAATTGAAACATATTATTTTACGTAAATGTAAATGTAAATTAATTATTTTTATTGTATGTGATGCAAAGGCAAGTCTCTACGTAGGCATAAGAAAAACTCCATGAGTGTTGTAATGATTATTTCTCATGTAATAACTTGAACGAGAAGAATGAGGAAATCGAATGGGTGGAAGGCATAGGGTCGAGCCTCGTTCACCTATATTCCCCGTAGAATGCAATCATGTCGTAGGAGTTATCCGTATAAGAGATGTAATATCGATTTGAAAAAGTGAGTTAGAGAACAGCGAAAATGGATGAGAGAGGAAGAAGAATGTAAGAGAGTCGCGAGGAGGAGTTAGAGAGGGGAAGTGGAAAGAAAGACAGACGGATCGAAGATGTGAAGATCTGAAAGATGATTTAAAACATAGATATGAAGGTGGAAGGACAATAGTGAAGAAGGAGAAAACAAACAGGGCGATATCCGGGAGCAAATCAACATTTGATTTTATTGTAGTATGAGGGAGTTGGTGCTTCCATATCAAGTTGTAGCTTGATAGATGTCCGGTTGTAGTTGGCCTAAGTGTAGGAGCCTCCTGTAAGTTGTAGCTCTGCGATAAAATAGATGGGATTTGGAGCTTCCTTGCAAGTTGTAGCTTGCTAGAATTGAGGTAGTAGCCTCCTATAGGTTGGAGCCTACAGAAAATCGGTGGTGAGAGGGAGTTGGAGCTTGCCTTTGCATCACAACAATAATAAGATGTGGTTTTCTCCCTTATGGGTTTCCACTTATATCATTGTCTATGTGCATGATGTTTATGTGTTGATATGGTGTATCTAATCTGCTTAATACTTGTTTCTCACATACTAAGATTGTTGTTACATTATGTAATAAGTTGATCATGAAATGAAGGTGTAAATAAGTTTAAAGGAAAGTTTTAAAAGTTCATGAATGTGTTAAACTGATTCACCCCCCCTCTAAGTTTAACTAAGGGTTCAACAGATTTATTATCTTCCGTTTTGGCCGCCAATTCCAAATAATTTTCCCAGTGACATACCCAAGTTTGAAGGAAAATCAAGAGAAGACCCCTCAAATCATGTGATGACTTATCATCTTTGGTGCGCATCCAACTCTTTAATCGATGATTCCATTTGATTACGAATTTTTCAAAGAACATTGATAGGCTTAGGTTTGCTAATTGGTATATTGAATTACCACGTAGCTCTTTCAATAATTTCAACGCGTTAGCAAAGCTGACTTTCTTAACTCGCTTTCGGTTGCTAGTCTGTATATGAAAATGGAAAAAAAACTCTTGACTTCATTAAAATAGAGTACGTCTACATACATTTCGAATCACATACATGAATGGAGACGTAGAAGATGTTTAGTGAAAAGTTTTTATTCCCGGATCAAATTTTTGGCGAGAATGGTTCATCAAATCATTACTTCCAAAAAATCACTCGAAGATGTAGCTAAGGAAGGTGTTGTTAAAGAAGAACATGTCATGGCTCAAGCATAGTACTTAGACCTTATATATACACGATCTTGTGCATTATATGGAAAAATTCCCGACTTTCACGCCTAGGTCAAATAAACGTAAACTCTCTGGTTCTCATTTTGATACGATGTAATTGGTACAATTAGTGCTTAAGAAAGAAGAATTCATCCAAACCTAATTCTCACATAATAACTTTACCAAATTCACCTAAAGGATATTCTTCACTTGAAACTTATGTCGATATTCATGTTTTAGATTCATCCACGACTAAAGCTTAAACTAGAAATAGAAGAAAGTAAAGAATAAAAATAAACAAAATGCATCTCCTAAAAGAAAGCAACAAAAAAAACAACTTGGTACCCGATGAAAAGTGGAAACCTCGTTATCCTTGTCTTATCACAGTGATGAGGATCACTATACTAAAGAGTTTCCACATCGGTTCGAGGTATCCAAATTTGTCAAAGTTTCACCCACATCCACTGTCTTAAAGGATCCTTTTTCCCACTCAAGATAGTAAAATGATTGGATCTTCTTCCAATTCATCGACAGATATTTTAATGATGTCTCAGGGTCATGGTTGCGACACGATCTCAAGAGTATGGAACTAAGAATCACATAGCTGGTAAAGAGACTGAAAATTCTAGTCAAACATCATCCATACCTCCTTTCGGTTTCCGAACCACTTCAAATCGAGAAACCTAATCATTTTCGATCTAATGATTAAACCACCTGCTAAAGGTGTACTTTGAAAGTCATCTTTCAATCCACATACGAGGTTAGTCGAAATTACAAAATTGTTGAAGATTTTTACGATATCACTTCGACTAATGTCGGCCTTAGAAGTGCTACAATCATGTCCATCACAAAGGAAATTACTATTATCAGCTATCGAAGCTATTAATCCTCAGGACTCAAACCTCTTGGTCTTTGATCTCGAAAATTTTGTACCTAGACTCCCTCATCAAATGGATTTTCAGATTATAGTATTAGTTTTTCATAATGTAATTGATGAGGGGGAATCTACATGTATAATGTCTTTAAATTTTTTAAAAAACCTTGGTTCTCCAGCACTCAACCAATCACCAACTATCCTTAAAGCCTTTGATGGAAGAAGATTTAATCCATATAGAATACTCCAAGATCTTCCTATAGAAGTAGAAGGAAAAATCATTAATATAGAGGTGGAAGTTGTTGATGCCCTCTTGATTACAACCTTCTTTTGGGTCGTAGTTGGTGCGTACACCATGAATGTTGTTGTTTTCATTAATCTTTCGGGTAATCATGTTTCCTCATAAAGGAAAGATTGTTAAAAATACGATCAGTTGTCATACTTTTCATCGGACCCCTACTTCTATGGATAACATCTAGCATGTCGGAAAATCGGTTATTCCATACAAATATATTGGTGTAGGATTAATTAAAGATTCTTCTCTCATGGGAAATTTCGCTATACCTCCCACCCAACATACATGAACAATTTTCCAATATCAATATGATCTCATCAAACACTATACCATTTGATGACACATGGATTGTGCCTTCAAAAATCGTAATTGGACTCTTTCAACGGCGAGATGCCTTTGAGTCCTTTTGAATTAGCATATGTAGCAGATAAAATATATTCGACACACCCCATCAACTATTCCTTATCAAATGAATGTGATCGGCGAAGAATCATGTTCTCTATCGAGCTCAAACTTGACACTATTTTCGGATCCCTTTCAACATGTATTTGAAAGCCCAGTGAAAGTATTCGAGAAATTTTTGTCATCGGGATGGATTACCATGGGATGATCTACATCATAGATCTTACTTTTTGCACGATCTTGATAAGATTGAAAATTATTTTTTTTGTCTATTTTTACAATTGATTATGTCAAGGAACCACATAATCCCACATCGATGACACATTCGGATTACGAGACAAATTTGGGAAATATTTCTACAACGGTTCCCATTGGCATATCAATTAAACACGGAATTATTGAAAACATTCATATAGGGTGGTTCTTGTTCGATGGAAGAGATTAACACTTACAAAGCCTATTTCAATAATTTGCGCGACATTTTTGCCTAGTATTACGAAGAGATGCTAGGTATCGATCCTAAGATTGTAATTCATGAAATTAAAGACATACCCGAGATGCTAAAAGCCTATTAGACATATGCTACGTCCAATACATACATGGAAATTTGCAGATTCAAAGCAAAATTTGAGAAGCTATTACATGCAGGATTTATTTATCCAATTCCTTTGACGATTTGGGTATCTAACATAGTTCTCGTTACGAAGAAACAAGGGACTATAAGAGTATGTATCGATTATCGATACATTAACAAATCATGTCCAAAATACAACTATCCTACACCCTATATCTACCAAATTGTTGATGATTGCATTGGAAACGAAAATATTCTCATTTATAGATGGTTTTTATGGCTATAATCAAATCAACATACTCCTTGTCGATCAACCAAAAACAACGTTTTATATGTGCTTGGGAGCACATTTTTCTTATTGCAAGCTACCTTTAGGACTAAAAAATGTTGGTGCAACTTTTGAAAGACCTATGTCTTATTCTTTTCATGATAGGAAACATATTGTAGAGCCTTATCATATACGACTTTACCCGCATCATTATTTACGCAGACAAGATCATCCTATACACTTACGAGCTATCTTCATGAGATGTAGGCATTACAAAATTAGTTTGAATCCACACAAATGTTTTTTTTGTGTACAATCAAGATGATTACTTGGGTTCATAGTTTCGAAAGGTGGCATTCATGTTTACCCTCGAAGGTAGAGGCTATCATCAATTTACCTCCTCCTTCCACTCTTCACCAACTCCAAAGTTCGCAAGGGAAAGCAAACTTTTTATGTAGGTTTATCCCAAACTCTGTTGAGTAAACAAAATGTTTTACCTGTTTGTTTAAACAAAGTGTTCCTTTTATTTGGGATGAGATTGCTCATAAATATTTTTATGCACTTAAAAACGTATTAACCCATGCACTGTTATTGCATCCGCCCAATTACCACCAGGATTACTTTTTATACTTAGTTGCCTCTAGTTCCACGATTGGAATGGTTTTGGTTCAGGAGGATGAATCTCACAATGAACATGTGATCTATTATCTAATTCGGAATCTCAACCTGATGGAAATCAAGTATTTTCATGTGGAGAAATTTTCCTTTGAGACGGTTCAAGTTGTCCAAATGATTTCGTCACTCTGATTGTTACGTAAAACAATCGGTGATATCTAATTGCAACTGATGATGTATATCTTGACAAAAAAAATTACTCGGGAAATTAATCCAAATATATTGTCATCCTGCACGAGTTTTCTTTGGAATTTGCATAGTCCAAGTCAAATAAATCACTAGTGTTTTCTCGAGCTTACGTGTGATTTTCCCAATGCTGAGTCGGAAAGTGGTGGCGAAAGAATCCTATCGACGGATGAATCTCTATTTCTCATGAGTACTTTAGATCCTTGGTATGGAGATATCATTATATATCTTCATACCCAAACCTTTCTCCCAGATGCTTTCACGATCGGATCGACGGAGAATCTAATACCAATCCCAGAATACAATATTGTTGGGGACACTCTCTTATTGTCGTGGTGTAAATTTCTGTTTTTCGACGTTGTATAACTCATGAAAAAAGGTTGAAAGGGTTTTGAATGACTACTACTCTAGTAGCGTGTGGTGGTCATATGCAGAGTTTTCCATAGCCCAAAAGATATGTTTACGTGTTGTTTATCTTTGGTCGTCTTTATTCAAAGATTGTATCATCGCGGACCGAAAAATTCCATAGCTGCCAAATTTTTGATCGAAAGTTGTGTGCACCTCCAACTCTTCTTCACCCAATAATTTGTTGTCAATCCTTTTGCGAAATGGGACATCAATTTCATTACATGTAACCCCTGCGCTCGAGATTGGGGGCATGGGTATATTATTCTCGCCATAGGATTAATTTACAAAATGGGCCAAGGCGATGCCTACATTCGTAGACTGATGGAAAAACTGCGCTATTTTCATATTCAATCATGTGATTACTCATTTTCGGTGTCCCCTCGAAGCTATTATTACGAACCATGGGAGCCATTTTCGAAATATTATGATGACCGAACTTTACGATCAACTTGACCTACGCCATGATAATTCTACTCAGGTATTACCCACAAGCTAATGGTCAGGTTGAGGTCGTCAACAAGGTTTTAACCACCATGATTAAACGGATTGTAGGGACTAATAAATCGAATTGGCATATAATGATTTTTTCTAGATTATGGGCATACCAAACCCCTGCAAAAATGGCTACAGGGTTCACTCCTTTTCAACTTTTCCATGGTTTAGGAGTCGTGTTACCCATTGAATGTGAAATACCATCACTCAAATTAGCCATTGAGTTGTTACTTGCTACCTCTGAAGAGGAGAAACACTTTCTATACTTAGCACAATTAGATGAGACTCGGCGCACCATTGCATTGGCTGTTGAAGCTTAGAAGAAATGTGTGAAAGCTCAGTATGATCAAATTGTTAACCCTTGCATTCATTAATAAGGTGACCTAGTTTTAGTATATGATCAAGCTAACAACAAGCTAGGTGCTGGTAAATTCGAACTGATGTGGCTTGGTCCCTATTTTGTCAAGCATGTGCCTACAAAAGGAGCCTATGAATTAATTGATTATGACAAGGTCTCTTTAGATAAACCCATAACTGGTCTTTATCTTAAGAGTTATTATGCTTTAATTTCGTGTGAAGATATCTATTGTACAATAGTTACCTTTTATAATAGTGTGACTTAGATTAGACAAGTGTGCCTAGATTAGTTTTTGTTGTTACTCTATTTGCTTTGCTTATCTTGATTAGTATTGATATTGCAGATGTCGAAATCCCTTCAAACATTCATTGTTTTTGTTGATGGTGTTTTTCATAGTACACGGAATATCTCTTCCATGGCTTAGGTTATCTATTCACCCACCGATGAGTTAGTTTCTATTCATGGGATATGCCTTGGTCAAACAGCGAACAATATTGCAGAATATAGCACAATCATTGAGTTATTATCTGATGCCATTATATTTTGTATTCGACGTTTGATCATTAGGTTGGATTCACAACTCATTGTATTACATTTAAACAGAGTTTATGCAATTTGAAATCCAGTATTTTTAAGATTATTTTTTAAGGATCATCTCTTGGAACAACAATTTGATTATATTGAATATCAACATATTTCAACACATTTAAGCACATTGGCTGATGCATTAGTAAATCAAGTTTTAAATATGAATTTGCAACATTAACAAAGTAAATCAAAACAACATTCAATCCATGTTGAACAAGATACTCAGAGAATGAAAGTAGTAATATCATTAGGACAGATAAGTTTTTGTCAAAAAAATATTACATCATCTATGATCATAGGTTCAAACACCTTATGATCTAAAAGATACTGATACATAAAACAAAAATATCAATCTACATTTACCATCAACTATCCATGATGATGATCATGATAATAAACTATAGCACGTGCCACCTTAGCTTAAATCTCCCTGAATGGACCTGGAACACCTGTCATATTAGAAAATTGTATATTACAGAGCAATGCAACACATAAAATATGAGGAAAACACAAACACACAAAACACATAAAATTAGAGAGACACATATATACGTGGTTCACCCAGTTTGGGCTACGTCCACCCCGAACAACCAGTCCTTCCTTTCTATTATCTAGCAAAATGAAGAGACACAACCTACAACATATCTGTTGTAATATCCTCTATTCTCTCTCACAGTATCCCTATCTATTTCTCGCTTTGAGAATACACATGCAATACACATCCGCAATACAATACCCTCATACAAAACGAGGGGTTGTCTTCTAAGGAAGAAAACCCTAAACTAAACATAAATTCTACGAGTCGGATCATTCTACCTAATGAATGGCCCAGTTGATCATAAATTACTATACTTTTACAAGGAAATTTTACATCTGTTTTATAGTTTCAGGGAGCCTTGCCCCCGAAACCCCCACCGAAGGGAGGGCTCTATAAAAAGTCGCAACCGCCCGCCCTCAGACCCCCCCCAGGCATTGTTTTAATTACTGATGGTGCTTCTCGTATTTAGAAACCGAGGACTAATGCTAAGATACAAAATCAAGAAGATAATCAGGCTCCACACCCAACATGTCTCGTATCTCTGGAGCCTGACAGGGATATCATCGATTCCTGTCTCAGGAAGATCAATGGTCAACCTCTCAAGGTTGTTCTCCATTTCTTTCAGAATATCTATTGCATTATCCTGTGGAGGTGCTATGGGTTGTGCGTCTCGCTTGTCAAAGCGATGAAGCATTGATGGTCATCTCGGATCGACATTTGCATTTAAAATTTTTGTCAGTATTGGATGATAAAAAATTAAATAAAATTTAGATTAAACACTTCAAAATAATTCACTAACCTGTCTCATCCCACTATGCCCCTGGAGGTAAGGATATTTCAGGATCACCTCTATCTTCCATTCCCGCATAAGAAAGTCTTCAATGGTAGATGCGGTTCCCGAGCCACATAGAAATAAGTCGCGATAAACCCAAACATACGAACCACTCTCACCACCAAGGTGAGCCATCATCACTACCCATCACACCACTCCAGAGGTTCTTGAGGTTCCGGCATCTCGGGAATCGGTTGAGGAGCGAGAAGTGGAATTCTCTCTGAGAAAATGAGATAATAATGGCACCGTATCCGAAGTTTTTCAACATCCCCATTTTTTGCTCTAGCCAATTGGCCTTGCATATATGGCCAATACTCCTTCAATCCAGTTGAATATTGTCCCTCCGAAACAGTCAACTGCATTTTTCATTTGTGATTAGTAGCCACATGAGGAGATTCACTCCCGCATAACCTAGTCATTATGAATGCTATGACTTTAAGCTCCAGTCGCAAGATGGTTTTGATGTCTATGTGACCATCCTTCAACTTTGCATTATTACTACAATACTGAGCTTTGTAGCTGGAAGTGGGAAGACCTCCTTGTCTAGTCCGAAATAAGGAACTGTTTCTCTCTCTGAGGTAATACAATAAGAAGTATATGTACTTGAAGCTCAATCTCGGAACGTGGCTCTATTATGAAACATTGTTCTTGTACGTCCCATGTATTCACAAGCCAAGTCATTAGCTCGACTTGTGCCTTCATTCCCTAAATAGACCAGAACTTGTACAACCCACAGTTTTTCAATGCACGCATAGTTGGATTATCGATGGCTTCATTATCTATGAGCTCATGTTCTCTTTCCCACCATTCCAACATGGTTAAAAGCCCTACAAATCAACAAATTAAACAATTAAAATTAGTTGAAGGAAACTTGAACCATTTTTTGTGAAGAAATTTTACTTTTCAAAAATTTCATGGTGCTTGTACGTGTTCGTATTTGCATACGACAAGTGTCGATCGTCGCTACATCGCTCCACGGAACCCACGCATATGACCTAGATGATTTTTCTTTTAAAAAATTGTCAAGGTGCACAATTATCACATGGAGAACCCATGCACCCCCGAGGGCAGATTTTGAAACATAATTTTCTCCTGAAAAATGAAATAAAAGCTTAAAACAATAAATGCAACAAATGAAAATATAGCTAAGGATGATGTGGATTACCTAGTTCTGACGATTCAAAAAATGAACACGGTTTTTCCGAGTATCAACTCTTGAAGTTTTTTGACCAAAGCTCTCATGCACTATTATCGAAAACAAATGGTGAAAATGATTTACTTTTTAACTCCTTTTTATAGTTTTTAATGGATAAAATATTATTATTTTTTTTATTTATTTTTCTCTACTTTTAAAAAGTTAAATATAAATATTTTTAACTTTTAAACAGCAGAATAGTTGTAATGCTTTTGAAGGTTTTTTGTGTAGGATAAATCGTGATTTTTGATGAGAAAAAATTATTTTTGACATTGAGTATACTCTTTTATCACTTTTTGAGTACTCGGTAAAAATACAAAAAAGTGAAACCATCAAAGTTCTTTTAAGCCCTTTTCGTACGCTCGAATACTTTCGAAAATATTATCTTGCCGTGTTTCGAGCTATTCGAACTAGTTAAAAAGTAAATGAACGATCGTTTCATAGATATGAAAGTTTACCTCTGGGATCTAAAGCTGGATCTAATTACAAAAAAGGTATATGTTGACTAATCATAGTCAATAGAGTTCTCTCCTACATTACTTTTATCCTTTTTTCAGGCACGAGAGATTCGTTAAATTCTACGAAAAGACCTGGAGTTTACTTATTTTTTTTCTTATACACTCCCTAAAAGCTCGAAAACAATCGCATCGTTTTCTCTGTCCTGAACTCGTTAAAATTTAACATAGGAACCATGGAATTCTACAAGGACCGAACCACTCCTTCTTAAAGGGTCTTTATTTTAATACTATTATAGGCCATCATCCAAAGGATGAGCTTACACTAAAACAACGGAAATGTTATCCTCATCAAGCTTAACAAAAATAAAGAAGTACTTGCCAGTAATGGTGGGGAAAAAAGAGAGAAAAAAGAATTGATTTTTCATCCTTATTTGGAAGGCATGCCACTCTTGAACACGACACTTTGTCACACTTGTACGTGGGTTGGGAAATCCTTTGTCTAACAGTTAATCGAACCACATTGAAAATGTTCGAACCGGTTTACACGGGTATTAGCTTTAGGTCAAAGATGTCGAAAGTCATCTACAATATCATTATGTTGTTCAAGAGAAATTTCAATAAACAATTCATTGCAAACATTTCTCTATTCACGTTGACCATCACGAGTCATTCCTTGCAAAATATTTCTTCTAAAATCTCTGATTTAATGGTTTCATCTCATAGGCTTTTCCGTCGATGGATCACTTTCTATCGACATCATCTCATTATATAAATTTGGTCTAGAATCTATCAGTACCTTGGGATATTTGTACCCTAATAAGCGGGTGTTATAGCATCATTTCTCCATTTGACATGATTCACGGTTAACTGTAAGCTTTTGGGCACCCATTCCTACGGAACTTGGACAAATTCACTTAAAAACGATGGAGAAAAATCCTCCATACGCATGGAAGCCTTCTCTTGCATTTTTTTCCGCGTGTATACGAATACAATGAACTTTTCCGTGTGCATGCCATTAAAATGATTAAAAAATATATAAAAAAACTCCCTAATTTGAACTTCCAGATTTGATGGTTACTCGGTGGTTCAACCACCCATTTGGTAATAGTATTTCAGCTACTGAAACTACTTGGAGGGACTATAAAAAGCCCTCATGTGTATGGCCTAAGTGAGAGAGAGAATGATGATAATATTATACTCTCTGTTGGTTCCCTATCAGGTCAGTTCCCAGTACCTCTTACTACTTTCCAGGGTACATTCGCAGAAACCCTTGTTTCCTTAGATACTGTCCTTTTGTAACATCTCTCATGCACCGGTTGGAAGAGGTCTTAGCGAGGCAAGAGGTGGTGGGATCCAGAGCGACGAATGCCAGAGGCCTTGGAAGGATGGGGTGATCTCTCCTCTTTTGATTACTTTTGTCGTACTAACATAATATGAAGTATCATCTTCATTCCCGAGAAATAAACGTGTTGGTATGCTTTAATGTATAGAAAAATATTTGTTATGCAAGCATTATTATGATTTATTTAATGTTTTTATATGGAATCTCACTAACATATAGGTAGAAATATGCTGTACAACTTTAAATATTTCATCTTTGAATTTATTTATTGTGTTTAGTTAAGGAGGAAGGACGGTTGCGAGGAGACTTTGAACTCACACGGCTGGATCTGCTTCAAACGTAGGACAGCAGGGTAAACCTCTCATTCTGCTCTATTTAGTTTTTGTAGATGTGCATGATTGTGGTCTACTGATAAGCTACCATTCGCCCCTGTACGTGGAGGTTCGAATCTGGCAACCTCTAAGTGTTAATTAAAAGCAATTGCAGCCGACTCATTTGGGGATCACATTCTTGTGATTCTCTTGTTACTGAATTCATTTAATTTGTTGTTGGGGTTGCTGTGGAGAGGTTTTCATGTTTACGATCCAGGTTTGCTTTTCTTTTGAGTCGGTCCCAGGGGAGTGTGGGTGCTCTTTCCCCGGACTTGTTCTTTTTGTTTTTATTATCTTTCTTTGTGGCTTTTCATTTTTGGATACATCATGCAAGGAGGTATGTGAGGACCACTTGCTCGCGGTTCCCTTAACAGAACGCGTGTCTGCCTTCATTTTCTTCTGAGTGTGACCTTTCAAACGGGTAAAATTCCCCAAGATGCAATGTTTTAGTGCACCCAGGCTGTGGAGGCATGTACAGTCTCTGTATGAGTGTGGCAGGGGCGTTTCGACTTCTTGTTTCCTCTTGCGTTTAAAAACTAATATTTTAAATGATGTTCTTTGTTGGTCTTTGAACTCCTGAGTTGGGTTCCAATTGTATACAAAGAGCATTCTTTCCATTTGTTCTTAACTATCGGAAGCAATTTCTCATGACTACGCTCCTATCTTTGTGTTGTGCTTTGCATTGCGTTTTTTTGTGTTTTGATGGTTTTGCAGGTTTTCATAGGCTAGGGTTTTGTTCTTCAATTTTCAAAGAACTTTTCTGCAGCTATTTTGGGTCTTTTGTTCTGTTGATTTCACTATTAATCTAATTGTGGGCAGTTTCTTGATCTTAGTTATGTTATTGATCTTGCTATATTAGCTTTATAAGGTTTAGGAGCACATAGTTGGAAAGTTTTGTTAACTTGGAATTCGGTCTCGTTTTGCTTGGATGGGATAGTTGTGCTTAAAATGTTGAAATATTGTTTATGTTGAAAAACTAAAAAACATTTGTTTTGCTTTGTTTTACACATTTAAAAACTCAAAAAACATTTGGTTTTGTTTTGTTTTGTTCTAGTTTTTCATTTCGTTTGGTCACTGTCTTTTGGAGCTTTGTGAAGTTTCTTGCTTCACGGTTTTTGGTTTGATTTTGGGGAGAAGTTTGTCATTTGATTTCTTTTCTTCGCTGTCCAAGTATTTTTGTTGTCTTATGCTAAGAGTTCTTGTTTCAAAATTGAAAGCTTTCTGGATAACAAAGATGAGTTAAAAGCGAAAAGACTTTTTGGAAATTTCACCTTGTTTCAAGGAACTTTGCATCTTAGAATTTACATGCTAGTAGTCATTTGCATTAAGTGCATTGAATCATTTAGTTAACTTCTTAGTTTTGGTGTATGAGTTTGTAATTCGAAAAGAAAAATACATTTTTTTAGTCTAGTAGAAACTATATGAAAATTGCTCTTCATCGAAAGACAAGCTGCCGTGTGCATGTATTCGAGTTTTTAATTTCTTTTGTAAAAACACCATTAGTTTTCATCCACATCATTGTGACTTAATACTGTAGCCTTTAAAATAAGCGATTTAATCTAAAATCAACTAGCAATTTACAAGTGTCGTCTCATAACTACAACTGAGTTGTAGAGCCTTCAGAATAGGTGGGTGGAGGTTAACTCTCCAAGGCCGCTCAAACAAACATAGAAGTTGATTAATTGAGGAAAGTCCAACTCAGGCGAGGTAATTTGAGGAAAGCTACTCATCAAGGTGGCGAGGAAGTGAAGGTTAAGAAGAAGAATGCCCCCCTCAGGTGCTGTTGAATCGACCTCAGAAATAGTTAACCCAGCTTCGTCCCAGTTGGTGTGCCTCAGTTACGTTTTCTGGGTTCTTACAGAGTGGTGGAGAAGGTGCCATGTGCAGGCGGACGTCGCATCACTTTCAGCGGTGCTTGGGGGGTGCCCTTGCCGAGAAGCTTAAGTTGTTGAGCCGAGAAAAAAGTGGCAGTTGGAAGGTCGGTAAATGTTACATTTCGTGCCCAGCACGCTGGTTATTTATGGACTCGTCGGTGGCAGAGCCCCTATACTTGACTTTCTGTGTGTTTTGGTGTTCAAGGTCACTCATCACCCGGAGCGAAATGTGGAGGCGTTTGTTTGCTTATTTGTTTCCTAGGGGATTTTTGGTTTTAGTGGTGCTCTTTTATACAAACACACAACACTACTTTACTATTGGTCTAATAATAAATACGGTAAGTCGATCGACGCCTCGACGTTCGGAAATCGAGGTTATCAAGAGTACGAGCCTTCTTCGACGTAGGAAACGTTAGCGAGGTGGTTTCACACCTATGGAATTACGTGACTGGCAGAAGATCCTCCACTAAGGTACGAAAGGTTTTCGTTGTTCGTTCACGGTGTGGTTCAGAAGACCCATTCGCTCACCCTCGAGAAGTATTGTTCTGAGAAGGTGCAGTTAGAGAATACTACACGAGCACTGCGGCCTGCGGGTCCATCTCCTCTTCCTCTTGAAATGTCAATTTTTTATTCGATCGACCGAATGAATGCAAGAGACACACGGATGCTGTATCTTTCTTGTCTTTCGATACCAGCCCACATTTGAGAACGCGGCTTCCTACGGGCGGAAGTCTGCGAGCATTAGGACTAACACCGCGGACGGGGGGGCACTCTTGCTCTGTCTTCGGTGCTTGCGCGCATGGCTGGCTGCGTTCACCCAAGCGTAAGTTCTCAATACGGTGCCTTGTTCGAGGATGTCCCATTCTTGAAATCCTGCTCGCCTATGGCAGGTCTTGTTGGATCTCGCCATGTCTAACATGGCTAGTGGATCAACTTCATTTCAGGTTTCCTGGCAGGAACCTAGGCATATTCCGGGTCTTAATCGCCTCTTCGAAATTACGTTTTCCTTGCTAGGTACGGACCCATTTCGTCTTGTGAGCTCGGGGGCCAAGTTAAACTGCTTTTATGGGATGGGATCTGTCAACATTTTAACCGTACGGTGGAAATGGGTTCATGGGTCATCGAGGAATACTTCTGTTCCTGTGAGTGCTTCACTCCCAGTGCTCCTCTGTCTGTCTGTGGAACCCCTGCCGAACGCCTCTTCGGTCAATGCTTGGTGAGAACTGGTCTGGGTTTTGGTAACCAGGCGTGGGGGAGGAAGGTTCTTCTCAGTTTCTCTGGTCCCCCTGGCAACACAGTGCCTCATCAATCCGGGCTATTCTTTTCGAAATGTTGGAAATCACCTTCCATCGGATGGACCTTCTCAGCTATACAAAGGTGCCATTTACCGAACGTTAAACTTTGGAACTTGTCGAAGTTACTTCATGTTTGGAATTAAATGCTATAGTCCAGGGTGGCCATCGGTTTTCCAACAAGCTTTATTAGACATTCAGTTTGAAGGTAAGAATAGTGATCTGACAAATCACATCACACTACCATATAGTGCTCATGGCTTTCTTTCGTTAATGACTTTCAATTAGATTGAGGATGTTGCTTTGCTCAGCAAAATACGCAAAGTGGTATATAAGAGCTCCTTTAGGGGCATGGGTTCCTTTGTTTCGGGCCGCTATCACTTTTCTGAACCTTTCGATTGCTACATGGGATATTGAAGGCTGGGAGGCAGGGACTCACGGCTAAATTTTCGCGGATGAGAGCAGCTGCGACCTACAGTACGCCGCCCGAGGAATGGAGGGAGAAGAAGAAGCCATCGGCCATATTCCGAGAGTGAGAGTTCCTTCTCGAGTGGTTTTAAAAACTCCTTCGATCGGACTTGTTCAAAGGATGTAACATCCCTATCGGGTATGTTAAAAGGTGCCGAAGCCATCTTCAGGGCCCGGTGATTTAAAACAGTCTGTTCGATGCGGGCCTTTATAGTATTTTTATTCTCCTCGCCAAGTTGGATTATTAATTAAACTAGTGCGCATAATAATGAGCTTGTCGGATGGGTGGGTGGTAATCGCTTGACTGTCTCTAATTACGACGATTGTCTTTACAATGTCACCTTATACATTAAGCGCTGCTATTGATTCATCACCAACTACGATTCGCCTTGTCCATAAATACGTACGTCTTCACGAACCAAGAAATCAACATTCGGGTGAATACAGAAAGGACGCTAATAATAATAAGAAAAGAAACCAAGAATGGGAAGAAAGTAAATAAAACAACGAAAGCATGTTGGTCGGGGCCAAAGGAAAAAAGTGGAAAATTTCATACAAGCTTTGTCTTTGGAACCATCTCTTACACCTTTGTAAAAGAACGAGTTCAGTACTTTATTGTCTCGACGGGGTTCTTCAAGTTTAATTTTAACACTAACAAACCCTTTCCCCAAGAAGCGACCCAAATTAATTATTTGACATGATCAAATCTGCAAACCTAACGAAATTTTGGAAGAAAATCCCTTGAATATCTTTCGATGGGTATCGTGGATGTCGCTAAAGGAATCCATTGATTATCTAGCGAAGGAATCTTGAAAAGCTAAAAGTTACTGATGTTCTGGTAGCCATAGAGCAGGCAGTGGAAGTATGCAGATGCGAGGCATCTTCCTAAGCAGACAACGATTAAATGAAACTGCAAGAAGACATGAGTGCAATTCAGAAGAATCCATGCAGAGTCTTCTGCTATGTCACCTTAGGTACTCTAGTCTTAATAAGAAGCTGGGCGCGTTATCATGTGACCCAGTGTGTTCAAGAAAAATTCTCTTAAATTCTGTGGTGAACAAACCTTTAAGAAAGACTTCCTCATCCTTGTGCCCTGTGTTAATCAACCATCGTCTTGGAAAATAACATCTTTGTGGTTGGTGGTGAGGTGTGCCTTTACTAACTTGCGTGATGTCTTTGCTCAGAGGGTGAACATGAGATCTCAAAAAGCACTAAATACATACTAATATTACTTTTGAGCAGTGAGTCATTCTCTAGGACATAGTGACAGCTCAAACTGCCCATCTGTGTTAGAGAAAAACGTTCTTGTGAAGGTTGATGTGATCGTGCCAAACTGTGTCTGTTAGGGAAGGCAGATATGAGATAGATACAGCGCTCCTCATTCCCAATTGTCTTCCAAAGGATAATCTGATGGATCAAGCTGGACTCTCTCTGTGTTCAGATGCCATAAACATACATCCACCTAAGTTGAATAGCTTCTTAAAGCACTGTCCAAAATGGGAGTTGGGATATTCGCCAGCTTCCTGGTGGGTTCTTTTGATCATGTCTCCTAATTATTATTAATGCTATTTGTCTCCAAAGCTCCCTTGGAAGGTTCTTACAGCTCATGTTTTGGACCTTGGACCTTCCTGCTTCTACGAGCAGCTACACATTGGAAGGAGCAAGTGGGTGAGATAGCTCCAGGTTTAAGTGGGAATTGCCATATGGTCTGTTGTTGACACTAGGTACGATCTGGCTCTCTTTCGGCATGCGGAAGGATTGGATGACAGTAGCTCAAGCTTGGTGCTGCTGTTACGCCGGAATTGTGGGCTTGCTCTTCTGTACGAAGGCATCACCGAAGACGATAGCGGGTATAGATAAACAATGGGATGACTGATCATCGGTCTTACTTCCTACGACTTGGTGGCTCAATTTTCAGAATACAGTCTCTGGACTGTTCACACCGGTCTTCAAACATAAGCACCGGCCACCGAGTTTATACGGAAAGAACATGGCTGTGATCTCTGTCCCAGGAACGAACATCTCCGAAGATCCCAACAACCATGAGAATATTTCATTGAAGTGAATATTCCATTGAAGAGATTCCGTCTATCTGAAACTTTCAAAGAGTATAAGGATGTTTGCAGCGAATGTTATGAAGACAATACACAACATAATCCACATCTATAAATCGACATGAAGATCAAGGCATGTAACTTTCAAGCAGAATTAGAGCAGCTTCGTCAGGATTAATCCCTGAAAGGCACAGAAAAACGACCATCAAAACGTTGAGGATTGAAAAGAGGCTGCTTGGTAAGATTCCATTTCCCAGTTCACTACGTGGTGAATGGGTTTCAAACACGAATTAGAATGAATAAAAATCAAGAACAATTCGAGTGTGCATGATTTCGAAGACTGAATAAGGCGTGTCTAAAGATAATTACCCACATAGCTGATCGGTTATTGACGGTATTAAAATCGCAGATTTTCTCATGCGTGGACGGTTTCTCTTGGTTATAATCAAATTAACAAAATGGAAAGATCAACATAAGACCGCATTTATTTGTCCTTTGAGGTACGTTTGCATATAATAAAATGCCTTTTGGTCTTAAAAAATCTTGAATACCTTTAAATGGACGACCATATCTTCACGCCTTCCCGACATCGAAAAAATCATTGAGGCATGTGGTGGTCTAGGCATCATTCTCGAAAGGATAGATCATCGGGTCTGCCTCCAATAAATATTTGACGGATGTCGTTTTTATGAGGTCGTTTGAATCAAGACAAGTGCGTTTTGTGGTGACATCCGATGGTACATTGGGTTTATCGTGTCTAGGAAAGATGAGGCAGGTCCAACTTTAGGGTTCGAGCAATACTTCGGTTATCATCTCAATCAGCCCATTCCAGTCTCCAAGGGAAGTCTAACTTTCTTAGGAGGTTTATGGTTAACTATCTTTGAGATTATAAAGGGATATAGAGATTGTTGAAAAGAGTTCCTTTTCTTGGGACGACTAAACAAACTCGTCGATGTGAAAAAAGGCATTAACCTGCTGCTCATTAAGGTCCACCAGTGCAGAATTTTCTTTTGTGTACGCTAGGTCTGCCATTGGTATGGTTTAGTTTGAAGGATAATAACTTGTTGGGCATGTTATTTACTACCTTAATTAAGGGTGGTGGACTGAACAAGTGCACCGATAGAAAAAATTAACTTCATGTTGATCCATGTGCGGCGAACAAACATTACATTATTCTTATGGCTTCATCAACATTTTGATCCATTGATTTGTCCTCACAATGACAGAAGTGATTGAGAACTGTAGTATAATAGATGGATTGTGATATTAAAAGTCGATCTGGGATTCCATATACGCAATCAAGAAGTGTTAGTCATTTGCGGAATTGATCTCAGACCACCTTGTAGTGAGAGATGATACGCAGTGAGTCCTTTACGGAATGAACACTTGTTTAATCTCTCCATAAGGATCTTGTTATGGGGATGACATTGTATATCTCAGGGCCCAAGTTCCTCTTCTTTTTGAAAAATCGCAGGCATTATCATCTGCGTCGCCAGCTAAGGATTATACGATTGTGGTGATGCTTTGTGCGTCGAGGGGTTGATTCGATACGAACGTGGCCTTTCGAAGGTAGGGGCTGTGCTCAATGATTCTGCAGTGGAGCTTGTAGGGGTCATTATCGGGGGCTTGCTCACTTAAATATTTTGCATGCGCTACTTAAGCCCTCGATTTTCAAGGTGTATTGAATCGGTCGAAAGTGTCATCATATCAGTGTACGTCACTCATCGACTCCACTTTCCGGTCATTCTTTGTCGGACCCTTTAGAAGTGGAGCCATGGATTATTTTACTTGTAACCGCCTTGACCGAGTCTGATAAGTATGTGTGATGAACTACTTTAAAATGGGTAGAAGCTATGCCTACTTTTAGGAACGATGGTGAAGGCACGGCTCTTTTTCTTCTTCAACACTTCTGATCATCGCTCGTTTCGGTATACACAGAGATTGTCTGCCCCCATTGCGTAGCTGGGTCACTTTCGAACAGTATGATGGTGAGTTGGCTCTGGGAGGTGGGTTCGTAGGAGGTGATTCATCTCATATTATCCTTGGGCCAATGGAAAGAAGTGAAGAGCCGTTATTGATCGTGAAGACAATTATTTCAGCAGGGCAGTGACTAAGCATAGATCCATTGGCACATTGCTACTGTATCACTGCCTGCGAACGCTCAGGAACGTCGATTAACGCAGCGAAAACACTGCTACATTTCGTTTGAACAGTCCAGGATGCAGGTCATATTTCCGCCAGATACGGGGTTCGCTGCCTTAAATCATTGTTGAGCTTCTTCACGACACTTCTGGTCTGACGGACGCTTCTGCATCACGAACATCTTGATGGCTTGAGCGTGGAGATGCCGCCACATTGAATAAACCCATGGCAAGTTAAGCTAGGTACGATAAAGCAGTTAAGCCTGGGGTCTTTCTAAGAAAAGGTAGCTTTGGCTTTGGTCTGTGCCCAAGAAAAAAAGATGCTTAGGGAAAGGAAAGTTTAAGTCAGTAACAGGCCAACCCTAACAAATTCAGGTCGTAGAAAAGGAGCGTATACCTTAGTTAACCAGAGAATGAGTTTCTTTAAAGACCCAAAATGGCTCCCCTGTTGAAGAAAGTATTAACTGCCCTGAAAGCTTTGGCCCGGCATTTTGCTAATATATCGTAGTTTGTTTGTTTTGCTTTTATGTCTGTTTGATTTCGATTTTTGATGAAATTGGTGATGTTCTTGATACGCTTTGCTTGAGTTGTGTTAATCACTCATGGTGTTTGGTTTGATAGGTAGTGTGGTAGACACACACAGGAACTTAGCTTCTTTGTGACTTCGTGCTTCATTGTCATATGAAATTGATTGTTGGTATCAGAAAGTCTTCGTGGTCTGCCCGATAACATGCTTAAAATACACTGGGTGTTCATCTATATGGGCTTAATGTCCTTGGGTATTGATTGATTGGTAGTTTCTCTTGGACTCCCAGTGGTAGTGTGAGTTGAACAACATATAGATGAGATCCAATTTTATTACGATTATTCTTGAGAATACATTTATTTACAAAGGTCATTTTAATTTTTAACATTCATTCATATTCCTCGGTGACAATTGGTTTGCGACTCATTGGCTAATAAAACTTTAGATTGGCATATTAATCATTCAATATGATAAATTTTAAACATATCAACATCATACATTTTGATACATTTATCACATCACATCAAATATCGTTGTATATATATCAGCAGTATGTCAAAAAACTTTACAAGAATTTGGATCCATAATCTCATGAAAACTTGGAAAACATACTTCATCATCGATCTCAAAAAATATACGGTCATCTAACACTACACGTCATCTCTCTGTAGGACCACCGCCCGAAGTCGTGTTCCTGGGGCTTATGTGCACCCCGGTGGCCACACGGCGAATAATCTAACCCGGTCACGGGGTACTCCACAACGAGTACGGAATGACTTAAAGCAAATCTCCACGGCGGCCATAGGGATTTGGGCGAGTCCAATCCTCCCAGTTTCTCTTACGGCACAGGTGTCTGTCGGAATCCACTGCCTCCGCCTCACCCTGGTAACCGTGGCATGAGGCCATTCTCGAATGACATTCAACTTGTCTGAAGCATGATCATTTTTGTTTTGTCGGTCATTATGAATCCAATCCAAAAAACATGTTTGTTTCCTTTTCATACATAATTGAAAATCCGTCATATAAATAATTGCAGAAACTTACGTGCTCCCATCTTCTTGCTTGGGTGGAGAAATGCTAGATACGGATCTCTCCAGGAAATCCATCTGACACTGGAATGATCGTCCCCTTTCGATAATCTGTTCTCCCCACCATAAGAACGCTCATCGTCCCATGTGGTTCGGGGTACTTGTTGCCCCCGGTCTCATCATGTCATGAACAATTCTTGGGTCATGACTGTGATAATCGAAAAGCTGCAGGTCTCCATTTGGAACTCTCTCGAAAAAGAAAATGTAGTCAAAATGGTACCCATAGCCAAGTGTTTAGTTTTTAGTCTGAAAGATAGAAATGAACATTGTTTCATATTCGATGGCAGAAGTTGTTAACAATCATACACTTGAACTAAGCACTCTCGGTATGCTCATGTGCGTCCTGGACGCCTTTGATGCGATGAGCGGTCCATACTCTGCCGTGGTGAACGAGAGGATCTTCATGTACCAAATCACGACCTCTATGTGATACGTGTTCCTTTTCTTGGAATTATCTACGCAATATATTTGGACATAATCTTCCACAGTTAACCACTCCCGGGGGTTTTACGGCGAAAGATCTCTTTGGTAGATGCTCACTTCTTAGAGTCCCGATGATGGAAAATATCTGTCCTCCGCTACTATCGTGAGGAGCATCGATCATTTAACAAACCAATCACATTCTGGTTCCCGATAATTTACGAAACATTTCAAGCAATACTGTTTATACACTTTTCATGTTGGTCATTTTTTGAAAAATTTTATTAGCGATTTCGGAGGGTCTTCTGGCTATTGTGATTCTGCATGACCTCTTGGTCTCTTGCACTATGTCGTTCCTCCAGAATAGTCATCTTTGAAAAATTCCATCAAAATTGCATTAAAGCTTACTTTTTGAAAATGAATTTTCATCTGTGACTTTCTGTGCACGATCGCGTGTATACGCAACTTGCCCTTCTTCGAACACGGCATTGTCTTTATTAGGATGCGCGTTTTTGAATAAGGGTTTCAAGGTAAAAATCACTTAATTTAGTTTTTAAACGGACAAAAAATGAATAAGCAGGGATGATGCAAGAGCCTACAAGAAGTTTGTTGGTTAAAACGGTCGGTTCTTCTGATTTGACAGAAACAAGTTTTTGGCTCGAGCTCTTTTTCCAAATACGACTATTTGTGTTAATGAACCAAATGAGAGGTAGTTTGTGTATTTATGGCTAAAAATTGAAAATTTTGAAAAAATTTCCTTATGTTTATTTTTCGATCTATCTTATGTTGTATAACCTAGGTTGTAGGTACTTGGGTTTGAAGTGTATTTTCGGTGCCGCTTTGACGATTTTGGAATTTTCGGATTTTTGATCCATACCAGTTTACGACTCTTCACAGCGGTGTATGATCTTCAACGGCATGTAGGTTAGGGAATCACCTGGGTGCATGCCACCTCTGTACTCCCACTCTTGGTCACTTGCCTTAGGGTCGATCCCATCGGTCATGAGCATTACACCCATTCTGCTAAGCAGTTTTTAAAATCATGACTTGATGAAGTGAAGAGCCTTCAACTTCCATGGGCTTCCCTGGTTAGTTGTAACTGCTGCTTGTTTGTATCTTGTACTTTCATGTGAGCTCGAAGTCCTCTTTGGTCACTTCATATATTACTGTGTTGAAGCTTCATTCTCCTTCATCATTTATCATTTTTAAACATACCTAGAGCTCACGGTGTCGATGAGTTGTATTCTTTTACTTTTGTTGTATATTGGCTACTTGTTTATCTGGCCTTTTAGCATGACCTTCATTTTGGACTCGATGTTTAATAACTTTTGACTTGTATTTCTGTGCAAGTTATGCTTGCATTGCTCAGCTATGGGCATGACACCTTCGGACCCATGGATGGAACGTTCCTGCGGTATCAACGACCGAGTTTACATGCCCATTGAACGTAGGATTGTTTCAATCCCGGGAACCTAATGCATACGCTTTTGCGATACTCGTTCTATCCATTTGTACCATAGCATTCTTTTATTCTTTTTCGAGCTTATTATATGAAAAAGACAAAAAAAATCAAATATAACAAAAAGGCGAGAGCAGGATGTGTCTTAGATTATTTTGATGGCGATACGATCGATTTGTAGCCGCTTGAACAAAAAGCACATATGCTTATATATATTTAAAATCATTTTGGGATGGTTCTAGTTTGACCTAGGTTCGACCTTTACCATATTTCACTTTATGGGTTGTCTGGAAGTTGATTTGTCTCTTCCAATCACATATGGAGGTTTGTTTGCCTCCTGTGAAGACGGACTTATCTGATGTCGCACTACTGCCATGGTAATCACCAGAGTCGTGCTTTTGTTCAAGAAGTCTACTTTGAGTACGACCAAATGCAGTGTCTCTTGACTCATTGAGTCGGTCTTCTGGGGTCTTGTGGTATCTGTGTTCCTGTCATCGAGATGTTTGATCTTACGCTTGTCTTTGGTTTGAGAAAGGTCCCATTGACTTCTTCTTGGGCGGACGCTCTCTTATCGACTACGACACATTGCTGCGAGAGCAAGCCTGAAAGCCGCACAACAGGCCTATTTCCGCCATTGATAGGTGACCTCGTACTCGGCATTTGATCCATCATCTGTGGGTCTTTAGTGATGGTTTCTGTGTTCGACGTCGGCATTCACTCTAGCAGGATTCGTACGTTTTGGATTTCCATTGACCCTATCGATGGATTTCTCGCCTCGTATTAAGCTTTCCTTCTTGGTTTGGTTCGAGAGGTTTCTTAGTCGCGCTAGCTTCATCTTTGTACGTCGAACGTATACATTTTGGTTCCATCACTCTACTTCGTCGTTCATTTAAATCTTCGCCTGCTGTGGTTACACTCGTGGCCCCAGGACTGATAACAGGATGCCTTAATACACCTTCCTTCCGGCGGATCTTTTCCCATCGACTCCGACTCGTGCTCAAGAACAAGATCTGGGGTCTTTATTGATACCTTAGGGTTTGGGTCATCGATGTGGAGACTCTTCGCTATCGCTGGGTAGAGATTCATCATTGCCTCTGATTGGTAGATTCTTCCAGTATTAGGCCTTCAACTCACTCGACCTACTTGTCAAATTGTCTTTGAGGGCACCTTAGCGCTCATTATCATTATCGGTAGGTTGTCTCGCGTTGATTGTAGGCTTTTGTCATTGCCGGTAATCAACGATTTCTCACATAGTCGACTTCGGCTCATTCATTGTTGTGTGAGGTCGTGCGTTGACGATGGGTGAAGACCTCCCAGGTTAACCTTGACATTCCTCGATTCATGACCCCGTGATCCTTTAGGTTACCCCGCATGGGTCAGCCCCGCTGCGTCCACCCTTGTATGTTAACGATTCGCTTTGTTGACATCTTATATGTTGATCCACAGGATTAGTGATTGTGGGTGATCCCACCACTTATGATGGTATGAATTGATGCTTATTTCTCCAGACATCACGATTGCACCATATTTTGCTGTTCTATATGTGATACTTGGACATTGATACGGACATGTATTTCCGAACCCTGCCTAAGATGATTCACTGTGTGCTTTCAGTTCGATTATACTTGTATACATATTGGATCTGTTGGAAAATTGCTTTCCATATGATGTATTTTTGGTAGCATGGGTATGCACTTCACCTCATGAGTTGACTCTGGTTTCTTTCATTGGTTTTAGCGGTGAAATACGGTAAAGTCCTCTCTTGTCCTTCAAGAGTTCTTTCTATGTGCATGTACATTTCGGGCATCATGTACCTTACGACCTCATATATTAGGGGGCATGTTATAGCATCATTTCTCACTTTGACATAGTTGCGTTGCTTTAACAGCACACAGGCACCATTCTCTGGAGACTTGAGACAAATTCACCCAAAACAGTGAAAAATCACTCCATACGCGACTATGTAAAATGCTCGCGTGTGTACGCGTTACGACTGAGAGCTTGCCTCGCATGTGCCATTAAAATGATTAAAAAATATATAAAAATCCTAATTTCGCGTTGGGTTGATGGTTCGATGGTTCAGCACGGCCAAGTAATAGCCCCAATAACAACTGCGAGAAACTACTTGGAGGACTATAAAAGCCCACTCATGTGTGGCTAAGTAAGAGAGGAGAAAGTAGTGATGTTCTCTGTTGGTTCTATCGATGATTCACTTGTGCCTCTTGCACTTTCGATTCATTGAGAAACCCTTGTTTCCTTGAGATACATCCCTTTATATGTTGTCTCTCCTTTTGATTTAGAGGAAGGAGACTTGAGGCAAGGGTAGGACGGATCCAGGACGACGATGCAAAGAGGCCTTGGAAGAGATTAAGAGTGATCTCTTGATTACTTTTTTACACATTACTATTTATAATACGGAAAGTATCATCTCTGTTCAAGAAATACGCGTGTTTAGTGTATGCTTTAATGTATGAAGAATATTTATTATACAAGCATTCATTATGATTTATTTAATGTTTTATATGAATCTCACTAACCTTAGGGGTAGAAATGTGTTTATGCTGACTGAAGTCGCTGTGCTGGTTTCTTCTTGTATTTCAGGTTAAGGAGAAGGACAGTTGCGAGGGAGTTTGAACTCCACGTGGATCTACTTCAAACGACGTAGGACCAACGGAGGTAAACACTCTCCATTATTGCTCTATTTTAGTTTTTATGAATGTGCATGATTGTGTGAGTCTACATTGATGATGCCGCCCTGCTGCGTAAGGAGTTGGACTCCCAGCAGCACGTCTGGGGTGTTTAATTACGAAAGCAGAGCGGCGACTGCGTCGGGATCACGTTCTTGTGATTATCTTTGTTGAGTTGTTCCAGTGTTTGACGGTACCAACGTTTTTATCTTTAACGATTACGATTGCTTTCTTGCGGTCGATGCGAAGTCTTGGTGTCTTTCACGGACTTGTTCTTTTTGTTTTCATTATCTTTCTTTGTATACGCTTTTTTTTGCGCACGATCGCGTGTTTGTTGTTTGCCTGCTTTAGGTCTCGCGTATGCCTGTTTGATTTTGAGTTAAGATTACAGTGTTTTTGGTCTTTTAAGGCTGTGGAGAACTGTGTCTGTGAAGTCTTTGTGCTCTTGGAGTGTGTGAAAGTGGTTTTCAACTCTTGTTTCTCTTTCGTTTGTTAAAAAACTAATCTTTTTTAGCGGAAGTGTTCTTATTGGTCTTCAGCACTCACAGATTGAAGTTCAAGAATTGTGCAGGCATTCTTGTTTAATGCCCTTTATCGGAAACAGCTTTAACTCAGCTAACTCCTATCTTTGTGTTGTGCTTTGCATTGCGTTTTTACTTTGTTTTCGATTGGTTTCTTGAGTTTGTAGGCTGAAAAGGGTTTGTTGCAATTTTTCAAGGGCTTTCTTGCTTCTTTGGAAGTCTTTTATTGCGACAGGTTGCACTATTCGTCTGGGTTGCTTGGGATTCTTGGTCTTAGTTGCTCTTTGTGATCTTGATATCATTAGCTTTATAAGGTTTGGGGCATAGTTGAAGTTTGTGCTTGGAATTCGGTCTCGTTTTGGCTTGAATTGGGATGGTTATTATTGGTCTTCTTGAGCTCTTGTTTTATAAAAGCTAGCTTAAAAAACATTTGTTTGCTTTTGTTTTTTTGCATTTCAAAAACTCCAAAAAACATTTTAGTTTTTGTTTGTTTTTGCGTTTTTCATTTCGTTTAGGTATTATCTTTTGGAGCTTTTGTGAAGTTTCTTGCTTCTAGTTTTTGGTTTTGATTTTGAGGAGAAGTTGTCATTTAGGTTTCTTTTTCTTTTGTTTGTCTGATATTTTTGTTGTCTTATACTAAAGTTCTTGTTTTCAAGAATTGACTGCAGATAACAAAAGATGAAGTTAAAAGCGAAGAGCTTTGAGAGGAAATTTCACCTTGTTTTTAAAGGACTTTCATCTTAAATTTGTGCCTGATGATCTCATTTGCATTGATACATTGAATCATTTAGTTAGCTTCTTGGTTTGTGAGTGTGAGTTTGTAATTAAGAAAAGAAAAATACATTTTTTTAGTCTGTCTGAAGACATATGAAAATTTCTCTTCTTGAAAAATGACGCATGTGCATGTGGTAAGTTTTTATTAATTTCTTTGCGTCAAAACACCATTGGTTTCAACTCCATATCCTTGTGACTTAATACAACGATAACTTTAAATAAGCGATTTAATCTGAAATCAACTAGCAAGTTTTATAGTGTCGACCCACCAACTAGCTAGGTTGTAGGGCCTTGGAATAGGTGGTGGAGGATTAACTCTCCAAAGCGCTCAAACAAACACAAAGTTTAATTAATTAAACTGAGAATCCTTTCACAATTGAGCTGAAAACTCATCGAGGTCAGCGCGGTGAAGGTTGAAGGATACCCCCTCCCAGGTGGTTAGATACGACCTCCAAGACCGTTCCGCCCGACACGATACGGATTGGTGTGTCCATAGTTGTTGTTCTAGGTTTCCCACAGTGTTGCGGGGGAATACTGGCAGTGCACCGAGCGTTCGTCGCCGCATCACTTTCGGCGGTATACAGGGGGTGCCCTTGCGAGCTTGGTGTGGTAAGCAAAGGCGTCGTTGGGAAAAGCTCGGTGTCGCTTGTTTAAGTACCTTCGCTAGTTGTTACGGGCCCTAATCATCATTTGCTTTCGGAAAGGCCCCTATACTTAACTTTCTGTGTATTTTAGTGTCCGGTCCTCATCACCGGACGGAAATGTGGGCTGTTATCTTGTTTCTCGGGGGATTTTGATTTTGTGAGTATATTTTATCCCTAACTTGCTATTTTCACTTTTCTTAAGTCTAATATAATAAATACGGTAAAAGTGGTTGATCGAACGCCATAGGCGTTCGAGAGAATCCGGGGTTGTCTCACGAGTGCGAGCAACTAACCAAAGAAGGCGTAAGACGACTAGCGGTGGTTTTCTGCAACGGTACGACGGCGGAGAGATCCTCACTAAGGTCGAGTTTGGACATGCTGATTAGAGGTGTCGGTTCAGAGAAGGCGATGCTCACCTCGAGTATTGTTTCCTCGGGGAAGAAGATTTTCGAGATAGAAGATATACACCGAGCACTGCGGCTACGGTCCATCCTCTTCCTCTTGATCGTCGGTTTACATTGTTCGATGCGTCGGACGATCGAGGGGCAGCAGGATCTTCCTTATCTTTCTTGTCTTTCGTGTGTGCAGGCGGGAGCAGCAGCTTCTCGTGAGTGTTGCGGGCATTGGGACCCCCATGCAGCCAAGGCAGAGGCTCTTGCTCTGTCTTCCGAGTGCTTCTGTGCTGCTATGTTCGCTACGGGTTCACCCAACGTATGCTGTCAATCTGGTCCCTTCGTTTCGAGGATGTCATTCTTTAATCCTCTTTCCTTCTGTGGAGTACGTGCTCTCGCCCACTAACGCCCGGCTGGTGGTGGATCGACTTCGTTTCGGTTTTCCCCTTTGGGGCCCCGGGCATATTCCCGGTCCCAGAGTCTGTCTTCAGGGTCGTTTCCTTTTCGTCCCGGACCCAAAGTTTCAATCCTTGGGCTCGAGCCAGTTCGGCTTGCTTTTATGAGATGGAATCCTGTGTTTGCAACGTGGTGAGAATCGATTCATCGCAAGGTCATCGAGGAATGCTTCTTTCACCATCGAGTACTTATCGATCTTTCTGTCTGTCTGTCCGTGGAACCCTGCAGAGAGCTTTCCTCTTCGGTCGATACTTGACGGGGGAACAGTACGGGTTTTGGTAACTCGGCGTGGGAAGGAGTTCTTCTCCCGAATTTCTGGTCATGCAGCCTGGTACTCATCAAATCATTTATTCTTTTGAATGTTGGAAATCATCCCATCGAGATGATTCTCGAACTCACCTGGAATTACCATTTTAAACAACGTTAAACTTACGAGACTTGTCGAATTAACTAATGACCGGAATTCGATACTAGTACGGGGTGACCTCCCAAGTTCCAACAAAACTTCCTTCGAACATTCCTGGTTTGAAAGTGAAATGGTGAAGATACGAGGCAGTCCATCACCACTTTCACTTATGGTGCTCTTGAACTCTTTGATCGACGACTCGATTAGATTGAGATTATTTGACGCACATATTTGGAAATACCCGCGAAGTAGTATATGAAATGTGGGGCGGGTTCGCCATTGGGCAGCTGTCACTTTTCGAACCATTTTCGATTTGCTGTCGAGATATGAGGGTGGTGGCTCACAGCTAATTTTCGCCGGATAGGGCAACCACATTTACGGTCATGTTCGGGGAATGGAGAGAAGAGAAGCTATCGAAAGCCCTTATTCGAGGTGAGTTCCTTCTCGAGTGGTTTCGAAATCGCTTCGATCGAAGACATTTCAAAAAGGATGTATCCCTATCGGGGGTATATTCGAGAGCGAGCATACGAACGGCGGGTTCGACCCAGTCTGTTCTCGATCACAAGGGTACTTTATAAGTATTTGTGTGCTCCTGCTCCAAGTTAGATTTACTTGAGCCCAAACCTGATACACACTGGTAGCGAGCTTGTCGGATGAGTCATTATTAGTGCGGCTTGACTTTGCTTTCTCGGTCTGTTGATTGTCTTTACAATCTGCTCCTTAGGTGGTGTTACTCTTCAGTTCATCACCTTCCGGTCACTTGTCCATAAATACTGTCCAATCTTAGACAGGTAACATTAGATGGGGAAGAAGAAGGGGCAGTAATAATAAGAAGAAGACGAGAATGGGAAGGAAATACAAATAAAACCAACGAGCGTGTTGGTGAGGGCCAAAGGAGAAAAAAGTGAAGTTTCATACCAAGCTTTGTGGAACCATCACACTGACACGAAAATTCGGATGCTCGGCGCACCAATGTCTCGGCGGGGGATTCTTCCAAGTTCCCGAACGCTAACAAACCCTTTTCCCCAAGAAACGATTAATTCTTTGAGCGCGATCAAATCACGGGACTGTACGGAATTGTGAGAAGGAAATTCCGCCGAATATCTTCGCAATCAGGTGCTCACGTGGATGTCGCTACGAGATCCCAAGTGATTGTGGCTTGGAAAATCTTTGAAAAGCTGAGAAGTTCACAGTGTTCTTGAGCCGCTTCATCACGAAACCATTTGTTGAGTCTGTACCTCGGATACGAAGGCATCCTCTAGCGGTCATGATTGTCCAGAACGCAAGCTTTCCCCGAACTATCGATTGTAGAAGATGCGGCATGGGTCCTTGTGTTATATGCACTTTATGGGGGTACTCCGGTCTTAATAAAAGCTCGGTATGGGTGCTTTATCACTTGCCATTGGAGCTATTGATCGAAAAATTCTCTTGATTACACTTTGTTGAAGAATTTTAGAGAAAGACTTCCTCATCATATAGCCTTTCATATTAAATCATCGTACGGAAGGAGCTAACATCTTTCGCACGGTTGTTGATGAGGTGCTTCTACTTGCGTGATATCTTTCGCATGTTGAAGAAACACTTGGATGCTCCAAAAGTACACTCAAAATGCAGCACCTTCTTCTTGCATTAGAGTAGTACGTTCTCCCAGACCCCATGGTATTGTCTTGGCTGTTATCCTTGTTAGAGAAAAATTGTTAACAAGTTGAAGGTGGTAGATGCGGTGACAGTTACAAACATACATTGGGGAGGAATGGATATATGAGATGGATGCCATTGCGTCTCGTGCCTGACGGTGTGTTTCCCCACAGAGGAGGATAGTGAGTGGATCATTGGTGCATGCCTCTTATTGAACACAGATGCGCCCAGCACGACTCATCGTCTAAGTTGGATAATAAAGGGCGCTGTCGAGGAAATACGGGGTTGGAATGTATTCTTCACGGTGGGTTCTTTTAGGTCTTCCTCCACAAGGTGTCTGTTAATACTATTTCATCCTCCCGAAATACCCTTCGAAGGAAGTTCTTTTCGAACTCATTGTTTTCGAGACCCTTGGACCTTACCTTCTCCATGAGCCACATTGAAGAAGAGCAGAAGTGGGTGGAATAGCATTTTCCCGGTTACACGGTACCGAGTTGCATATCGATGCAACCCAGTGACCTTTACGGTACGATCCCGGCTCCTCTTTCGCGGGAAGAGTTGGATGGTGACGTGCTAAGAAAGCTTGAACGCTTACTTCTTCAGCTATTACGAGTTGTCTGAATACCACTCTTCACGCTCCCCAGAAGGCCATCTGGTAGCGATGGCGGTATGAATGAAGCGAGTAGGATGACTTGCATCATGGGGGTCTTGCTTCCTACGACGAGCGAAGTCGGGAAACCAATTTTCAGTCCTCGGTCTCCTGAACTGTTCACCCGGTCTTGGGCTTATGCTTTCGGCACGGGGTTTGTCTTAGAGGAACATGCGTTTGTGATCTCTCCTACTATCTGGTGAACATCTCTGAGAATCCCAATATTATAGAAATGTCCTTTACGTGGAGGTAGATATTCAGAGTGAAGGAATTCAAATCTATACGAAACTTTTCAAAAAGTATGAAGATGTTTTGCTTGGTCTTATGAAAATACACAACAAACCCATCTATCGTCCGACCGCATGGAATCCGAACGCGTAAACGCTAATTTGATCGAGCAAAAGCACGTCAAGTTAATCCTAAGGAAGGAAGCGACCATGGCTAGAGTTGAAAAAGGCTGGCAAGGCGAGTTCATTTTCCGGTTCTGTTGAATGGGTTTCAAGCAAAAATTAAGAGTGAATATAAAAAGCAAGAACGATTTAAGTGTTAATAAGTTAGGGAACTGAATAAGGCGTGTACGAATAATTACCCCACCTTTCATTGATCGAATTGTTGACGAGTGTGGGTAAGTTTTCTCCTTCATGGACGGTTTCTGCGGTTATAATCAAGGCCTATAAAATCGAGAAGATCAACATAAGACCGCATTTATTTGTCACTGAGGTCGTTTGTATAAGAAAATGCCTTTTTGTTCTTAAAATGCGGAGCTACCTTTCGGCGGGCCATAATATTACGCCTTCCACGACATCGAAAAATCATTGAGGCATACTTAGATAGTCTAGGCTGTCATTTAAAGAAGATAGATCATCCGGAAGTCTCCAAACAAATATTTGACGAGATATCGTTTTATAATTAATTTTTGAATGCGAACAAGTGCGTTTTAAGAAGGCGACGTACGATGGTGGTAGGATTTATGGTAATACGGGAAAGGGCAGGGTAGATCCTTCAAGGTTGAGCAATACTTCGGTTGCCTCCCGTCTTCATCTGTCTGACTTCAAAGTCTCCAAAAGTCTAACTTTCTTGGGAGGGTTTAAATTATTATCTTTGAATTTACAAAGCGATATATATGAATTGTTGAAGAAAGGAGTTCCGTTTCTTTGAGACGACTACGCTCCAACGCTCATTGATGCCTTGAGCATTAGCTTGTATCTGCTCCCTTTACTAAATAACGATTATATGAGAGATTTTCTTGTGTACGGCACAGAGATCTACAAATGGTATGGTTCTGGTTTGGAGATGATGCTCTTGTTGAGCATATTGTTACTGCGCCAATGGGGTGACCAGGACACAGACTTCGATACACCGGAAGTAGAAAAATTGGCCTTAACGACGGTCCATCTTTGTGCGGCGACTCAAGCATTACATTGTTCTTCGCAAAACATGTCTTGTGGTATAATCCATTTCGATTTTCCTCGGCCAGAAGCCCCGAAGTGATTGAAGACAGTATAATAGATGGTTGTGATATTACGAAATTGATCTGAAGTTCATATAAATCAAGAAGTCATTGGTCTTTGCGATTGATCCTAAGTTGCCTTGTGGTGGGAAATGATCTATGATGGGTCGCTAGGACGAACACGCTGTTAATCTCTCCCGGATCCTTAGTATGGGAAGTGTCATTGTATATCTACAATGCAGTTTCTCTTCTTTTCGAAAGATGGCGTATGAAAATTCACGTCACTCCAACTAGTTATACGATTGTTGGTGATGCTTCATCGGTGCAGTTCAATCCTGGAAACGGCTGCTTAACTTTGAGAAAGAAAGAACACAAGAAATTTGTACATGCTCAATTCTCACGGTGGAGCTTTGTGGGGGTCGTTATCAGGACTTTCGGCCCAAAGATTTTTGCGTCTTGGCTATACAGCCTCGATTTTGAATATTGTGAATGAACAGTGTCATCATATCGGTATATAGAAAAATGCGCTCATCCCGACTCCGCTTTCCCGATGCGTTCTTGTGGACCCTTTACAAGTGAGGTATGGATTATACTTGTAACATGGCAGAAAAAGTCCTGAAGTACATGCTCGTAACGATGAGCTACTTTCTGAAAGTGGAGTCGAAGCTATGCTAACTTTTGGGGAACGATGGTGGGCGGCTATTTTCTTCTTCAACCAGAGTGTCGTTTCGGGTATACCTAGAAAGTTGTCCTTTGACCATAAGCAGGTCACTTTCGAGCTGATATGATGGGCGAGTTGGCTCTTCAAATTGAGTTTTACGGCAAGGAGCATTCATCTCCATATTGTCCTCAGAATAATGAGCAGGGTAGAACGTTAACAAATCCTTGAAGACAATTCTTCAACGGACAAATTGGTGGCTGTGAATCCAGCGGCATTATGCTATATCACTGCGGGCATACGAACGTACGATTCTGGCTATTGTTGGCTTTCTTTCTGATTAGGTTGGTCCACGGGTGGAATCCGTGTTCATCGAATACGAGATTCCTTCCTTAGAGTGCGTGATGAGCTTCTTTACGACACTTCTCGGTACGGCGAGAGCGGCTTCTTCATACGGAACATCTTGATGAGCAGCGCTAGGGAATGCGCCACGTTCGAATGGCTTCCGCACTTAAAGTTAAAGCTCGTTACGATGACGTTAAGCCTAGGGTCTTTTAAAGTGACTGTTGTTTTGGTCTATGCCCAAAAAGAAAAGATGTCTTTGAAATTGAAAAGTTTAAGTCAATGATATTGGGTATGGCCCCTATATCGTTAAAAAGGTCCTTAAGAAAGGAGCGTATACCTTGGTTGACTTCGAAGGGAACGAGTTGCCGGAGCCCCGAAATGGGCTCTATTTGAAGAAGTATTATGCCTAGGCTTTCGCCTGGCATTTTGCTTTGTATATAGTATTTTTTTGTCTTGTACATATCTGTTTGATTTTCGATTTTTGATGAGATGGTGATGTTTTTGATCTGCTTTGGCAGGTTGTGTTGATGTCATGAGTCATTTTGGTTTTGCCGATGGTGCTAGTAGACACACCCGGAACTTAGCTTCCGCGGCTTGGGTGCTTCATTATCCTTCCGGTCAGCTGTTAGTATCAAGAGGGGTCTGCATTGGTCCTGCTTCCAATAATATAGCAGAATACACTGCAGTTGTTCATCTACTCTCGGAGGCAATATCTTTGGGTGTTGATTCGTTAGTAGTTTTCTTGGACTCTCAGCTGGTGGTGTCGCAGTTGAACAACACTTATCGGGTACGAGATCCATTTTTATTACGATTGTTCTTGAGGGTACGTTTGTTACAAAGGTCATTTCAATTTTTAACATTCATTCATATTCCTCGAGCTGAAAATTGGTTTGCTGACTCATTGGCTAATCAAGCTTTAGATTGGCATATTAATCATTCAATACAATAATTCTAATCATCAAAAAACATCATACATTTGATACATTTATCACATCACATCAAATATCACTGTATATATATCATTGGTATGTCAAAAAACTTTACAAAATTTGGATCCATAAATTCCGTACAAAACTATGGGCTTATGCCCCATCATGTTCAGTCTCAAAAAACAATATACAGTCATCTAATATAAAATCTGTCTACTCCTGAGGACCCTGCCCAGAAGTCATGTTCCTATAGAACATAACTGCAGTGGCCACACGGCGGAATAGTCTAACCCAGTCCCGTGGTACTCCTACAACCCGTCTCTGGACGGCTTCTGGCAAGTCCTCCACGGCAGCCAGAGGGATTTGGCGGGTCAGTCCCTCCAAGTTTCTCTGCACAGCTTGGAGTGTCCTGTCAGAATCCGCTGTCTCCGCCTCACCTCTGCAGCGCTTGTGACGTGCTAGGCCCTCAGGACGAACTGGTCCAACATCTGAAACATGATCATTTTTAATTGTCAGTCATTATGAATCCAATCCAAAAACATGTTTGTTTTTTTCATTTTTTCATACATATTTGAGAAAATAAAAAAAAAAATAATATAAGTCAAATTTTTTTTGCAAAACTTACCGACTGCTCCCCATGCTGCTCCGGGTGGAAGTACTAGATCTGGATCTCCTCGGAAGTCCATCCCGGCATAGGGATAGTCGTCCACTGCGATGATCTGTTCTCTCCACCACAAGAAGAACTCATCGTCCCAGGTGGTTCGGGGTACCTCGCTGCCCCCCAGTCTCTTCATCATGTCTGCCCAACGGGTAATTCTTGGGTCCCGCGGGCTGCTGATAGTCGAGATGACTCTGGGTCTCAAAGCTGGAACTCTCTCGAAGAAGAATGTAGTCAAAATGGTCCCATAGCCAAAGTGTTTTGTCTTTGTTTGGCGAATGGAGGTCAGCTGTTGTTTCATGTTCTGTAGCAGGGCTGTGCACCAATCGTAGACGTGAATCAAACACTCTACAGCTATACTCATTTGCGTCCTGGACGCCTGATGTAGTGAGGCAGATCCTGCCACTCTGCCAATGGTGAAAAGGAGGATCTTTATGTGCAAGTCCCTGATATCTCTGATTGCGATCTGTGTTCCAACCTTCTTGGAATTTTCTACGCAGTAGATTTGGACATAGTCTTCCACGGTCAACCCCCCCAAGGGCTTTCCGTGCAAGTCCACTGCATCTCCCCTTCTGGAGAGTCCAGTGATGAAGTATATATCTTCCACTTCTATGCGTAGTGGCATCTGATCGATGATGAAACAATCCTGATCTGGTTCCCAGTAATTTACGAGCATTTCAAGCAATCACACATTACTTTTCATATTGGGCATCTTAAAGAATTTGAACAATCCACAGTTTCGGAGGACATTTTGTGCTGCGCGATCTTGCATGACCTCTTGGTCTATCGCGCTATGCTCACGTTCCCTCCATGAGATAGTCATCCTGAGAAATTTCATCAAAATTTGCATTAGAAATACCTTTTTTGAAATCGGACCTGCGCATACGCTACTTTCCCTGTGCACAGTCGCGTGTATACGCGACTTGCCTTCATTGAACCCGCGTATGCGCAGATACGCATTTTTTAATAAGGGTTTCAAGGCAAAAAATCACTTAATTTTAATTTTCAAACGGACAAAATGAATCAACAGGATGATTAAGGAGCCTACCTGAAGTTTCGCTGAATTCCGACGGTCGGTTGTTCCTGATTTGACGAAACAAGTTTTTAGCTCCAGAGCACTTTTTCCAAATCAGCAAATACAAATGAACCAAATGAGAGGTAATTGGTCTATTTATGGCTAAAAAGTTGAAAATTTTTGCAAAAATTTCATATGCTTAATTTTTCGATCTGTCTTATGCTGTATAACTCGATTGCTTGGAAGTGCCCAGTTTGGTATAGTTCAGGTACATTTTGGCAATTTTTGAGATTTTTCCCGGTTTTTGATCCATGTTTTCCGACTCTTCACGGCAAATATATGATCTTCACTGGCATATAGGTTAAGGAATCACTTTCCGTTGCATCTTGCATTCTAGCCTCCATACTGATCACTTGCCTTAGGGTCGATCCCATCAGGTCATGAGTATTACACCCATTTCACTCGCCGATTTTTAATTATGACTTGATGGTAGAGCCTTCCTTTACATGGGCTTCCTAGTTAGTTCCTCGCTATCACTTGTTGCCCATGCTGCTTTTTATGTAGGCTCGGGAGTCCTCTTTAGTCCCGCCATGTCTTCTGTGTTGGAGCTTCATTCTTCTCCTTCATCACTTATCATTTTTTCTGGCTTATACCCTAGAGGCTCCCTGGTGTCATTAAGTTGTATTACTGCATTGCATATTGGCTACTTGTTTATCCTGGCCTTTAGCCGGCTTCATTTTGGACTCGATGTTTAAGCCAACTTTTGACCTTGACTTTCTGTACAAGTTAACCATTGCATGCACTTAGCTATCACGACTTGACACCTTTGTACCCATGGATGGAACGCTCCTCTGAGTATCACTGACCAGTTTTCGCCACCTTGCATTGAGCATAGGATTGTTCCAGTCCCAGGAACTAGTGCATCTGATTCCTTGATACTCGTTCTATCCATTGTATCATAGCATTCTTTTATTCTTTTTCAGGCTTATTATGAAAAAGACAAAAAAATTAAATATAACAAAAAGAGCGGGAACGGGATGTATCTTCGTTATTTTGATGGCAGTACAAGAGTTAGTTTGTCGCCCTTGAACAAAGCACATATACTTATATATATTTCCTTCATTTGGGATGGTTCTAGTTTTGACCTAGGTTCAGCCTTTACCATGTTTCACTTGTCAGTTCTCCCCCGATTGGTTATCTCTTCCAATCATATGGAGAGTTTGTTTTGCCTCCTGCAAGACAGACTTATACAGTGTCACTTTTTACTGCCATGGTCATCACAGAGTCGTGCTTTTGTTCAAGGGAAGTCTAGCCCGAGTCGGCCATTCTGCGGTGTCTCTTGACTCATTATTCAGTCGGCCTTCCCGGTCTTGTCAGTATCATGTTCTATCACATCAGATGTTTTGGTCTTCTACTCGTGCCGGTTTGAGAAGGTCCCCATTGACTTCTTGCCGGCGGGTTTATCTCTTATCGACTACGACACATTGCTCTGAGAGCAAACCTAGAGCCGCACCTTGGGCCTATTTCCATCATTGATAGGTGACCTCGTGCTCAGCATTTGATCATCATCATGGGTCTTTGACTGAGTGGTTTCCCCTGTGTTCGACGTCAGCACACATTATCACACTTTGGATTCGTGCAGTACCTTGATTTCCATTTGACCCTATCGGTGGATTTCTCGCCTCTGTGTCAGCTTTCATTATTGGTTGGTTCAGAGGGTTTCTTCCGTGCGCTAGCTTCATCTTGTGCATGTCGAAAACGTACTTCGGTTTTGGTTCCATCACTCTACTTCGTCCGATTCCTTCCAAATCTTGGCCTGCGGGTTACACTCGCGCTGGACTGATGTGGGATGCCTTAATGCCTTCCTTCCAGCAGATCTTTCCCCATCGACTCCGACTCATTGCTCTGGGAACAAGATCTAGAGTCTTTTGTCAGTACCTTAGGGTTTGCAGTCATCAGTGGCAGACTCTTCGCTATCGACAGTGGGGATTCATCATTGCCTCCTGATTGATAGATTCTTTCAAGTGTTCGACTTCAACTCATTCATTCGCACTTGTCAGATTGTACTGGGGCACCTTGACACTCATTATCATTATCGGTGGGTTGTCTCGCGTTGGTTAACGGGATACATCAATGCCCGGTAATCCAACGATTTCTCACATGGTCAACTTCAGCTCATTTATTCCCAGTGTGTAGAATTGTGCCGTTGTGATCGGTGAAGACCTCGGGTAGCATCAGCATTTCTCGGTTCACTGTTGACAGTCCTTTTAGTTTCTGCCAGTGTTACCGTCCACCCTTATATGTTGCAGTTCAGCACAGCAGCATCTTATATGTTGGTCCCCGAGTTGCGTGATTGTACCGTTTGATCCACCTCCTATGATCCGGTACTTGGAGATTCAGTTACTTATATGATCAGACATCCAGTTGCATCTTTGCTCAGCTTTCTATATGTGATACTTGGACATTGATTCAGACTTATATTTCCGGGCCCTGCTCAGATGATTCACTATGTATTTTCAGTTCAGTTATACTTGTACATGTTGGATCTATTCAGTACTTTCCATATGATGTATTTTTGACTGAGCATGGGTATGCCCGCCTCAGCATTGAGTTGAATCTCTGGTTCTTTCATTGGTTTTTGGCAGGCTGAAATCTGGTGAAGTCCTCTCTTGTCCTTGCGAAGTTCTTTCTATGTGCATAATACATTTCGGCCATCATGTACCCCTTTTGACCTCATATATTAGGGGGCATCTGTTATAGCATCATTTCTCACCTTGACATGATTCATGATTGCTTTATGGCTTTATGGGCACCCATTCCTACAGACTTGGACAAATTCACTTAAAAACAATGTAAAATCCCCCATACGCGACTATGCCCGTGTTTTTCCGCGTGTATACGCGAGTACAGCTAGACTTTTCCGCGTATGCCATTAAAATGATTAAAAAATATATAAAAAATCCCTAATTTCGCGCGGGGTTGATGGTTACTCAGGTAGTTCAACCACCCCAGCCCGTGGCCAACTGTTTCCAACTGCTGAAACTACTTGGAGGGACTATAAAAAGCCCTCATGTGTATGGCCTAAGGGAGAGAGAGAAGTATTGATATTATACTCTGTTGGTATTCCCTATCCAAGTTTGATTCCCCGTGCCTCCTGCACTTTCCCAGTTCATTACAGGAAACCCTTGTTTCCTTGAGATATACATCCCTTTATATGTGATCTCGTATGCACCAGTTTGGAAGGAGTCTTAGCGAGGCAAGGGACTGGACGGATCCGGACGACGGTCTGCGAAGGCCTTGGAAGGATTAGGTGATCTCTCCACTTGATTAATTTTGTACGTACTATTTATAATACAGAAGTATCATGCTGTTCCCGAAATAAACGTGTTAGTGTATGCTTTTATGTATGAGAATATTTGTTATACAAGCATTCATTATGATTTATTTAATGTTTTATATGAATCTCACTAACATTTAGAGTAGATATATGCTGTACAACTTGTCCTTTGTGCCGGTTTCTTCTTGTATTTCAGGTTAAAGAGGAAGGACGGCTAAAAGAGAGTTTGACTCACGTGGATCTACTTCAAACGAGGGATATACGGCAAATCTCTCATTCTGCTCTATTCAGTTTTTCTGAACGTGCATGGTTGTGTGAGTCTCTGTTAAGTAGTACGCCCCTGCTCTGTGGAGGTTGTATCCCAACCAACCTCTAGGGTGTTAATTCCCCGAAACAAGAAGGCATTTAGGTTGGCAAGAAAAGTTGAATGTAAAATTATGGCGACAAGGAAGCCTACCACTCAATTCTATAAAGAAGGAAGTGTTGCTACGCCTAGATTTCCACAACCTACAAGGTTGACACCACAACAATTGGAAGAAAAAGAGCAAAAGGGCTTTGCTACAGTTGTGATAGAAAATACACTAAAGGTCATAAGTGTGCTGAGAAGAAATTATTTTACATAGATTGTGAAGAGGAAGAAGAAAATGAACAAGAAGAGGATATACACCAAAAACCAGCCCTAGAAGAGGAAGAAATGAGTCCGACCATATCGTGTAATGCATTGGCAGGAATTACCACTCCTCAAACTCTCAAGATAGAAGGACATATCAAGAAGAAAAAGGTAATAGTGTTGATTGATTCAGTAGCACCCATAATTTTATTCATTGTAAGGTAGCCAAGGAATTAAATTGTTTCCTATACCCAGCACCAGAATGTCAAGTGATGGTTGCAAATGGAGGAACTATAAATTGCTTTGGAAAATGCCATAATATCAAGCTAACCATGGGGAATATGTATTGACTAGTCCAATTCTTTCCATTCCTATGGGAGGTGCTGATGTTGTACTAGGAGTACAATGGTTACAATCTTTGGGGACGGTAGTTTTTAATTTTCAAGAACTTTTCTTGAAATTTTTTTCAGAAGGAAAGGAAGTTGAATTACGAGGTATTGCAGGGAAGCTAGGAAGGATAATAAGCTCTAATGTCATGACAAAGCTTCTAAAGAAAGAACAACGAGGCGTAATTGCACAATTATGCTCACTAGAAGTTCCAACATCAAAATCATCTATTTCTGCAGATCTCCAACAAGTCTTGGACAATCATTCCAAGGTGTTTTAAACTCCCAAAGGACTCCCACCTATTCGTGATCATGATCATGCTATTCATTTGATTCCAGGAAGTGTTCCTCCAAACATCAGGCTTTATAGATATCCTTACTTCCAAAAGAGCGAAATTGAACGTATGATTGCAGAAATGTTAGAGGCGGGTATAATTCAACCTAGTCAAAGTTCTTTCTCTGCTCCTGTAGTATTGGTACACAAGAAGGATGGATCGTGGCGAATGTGTCCGGATTATAGGGAGCTTAATAAGCTCACCATTAAAGATAAATTTCCCATTCCTGTGATTGATGAATTATTGGATGAATTACATGGAGCAATTTATTTTACCAAGTTGGATCTTCGTTCAGGATATCATCAAATTAGAATGAAGACTGAAGATATTCCAAAAACAAGATTTCGAACTCATGAGGGTCATTATGAATTTTTGGTCATGCCTTTTGGCCTTACCAATGCACCTTCTACATTTCAAGGGTTGATGAATTCCATTTTCAAACCCTTCCTTAGAAAATTTGTGCTAGTATTTTTTGATGATATACTAATCTACAGCAGGTCTTGGAAGGATCATGCTGAACATGTTGATAGGGTGCTCAAACTATTGCAGGAGAAACAATTATATGCAAAAATTTCCAAATGTTTCTTTGGAGTACAAGAGGTGGAATATCTGGGTCATATTATATCTCACGAGGGTGTTAAAGTAGACCCTAACAAAATTAAAGCCATTAAGGAATGGAAAGTCCCCAAGACAATGAAGCAGTTGCGAGGATTTCTCGGGTTAACAGGCTATTATCGCAAGTTTGTTAAGAATTATGGGAGAATAGTAGCACCTCTAACAACATTATTGAAGAAAGATGCATTTTCATGGACTCCCGAAGCAACTAAGGCCTTTGAACATCTTAAAGAGGCAATGTGCCTAGCACCGGTCTTAGCTACGCCAGACTTCACAAAAACATTTATTGTGGAATGTGATGCCTCAGGAAATGGAATTGGTGTGGTTTTAATGTAGGAAGGAAGACCCATTTCTTTCGAAATTCGTCCAATCAAAGGAAAGTATTTACGTAAACCTATTTATGAGAAGGAAATGTTAGCAATACTGCATGCACTAAAGAAATGGTGAACTTACCTAATGGGAAGACACTTCAAGGTAAAAACTGATCATGATAGTCTTAAACACTTTTTGGAGCAAAGACTATCTTCAGAAGAGCAGCGAAAATGGGTCACAAAGATGTTGGGTTATGACTTTGAAATAATCTACAAAAAAGGAAAGCTTAATGTTGTTGCAGATGCACTCTCAAGAAAGAATGAAGAGGTGGAAGCATTGCTTTGTGCCATTTCTATTATCCAACCACATTGGATAACTGAAGCAAGAGATGAATGGAAGAAGGACAAAGATGTATGGACACTCATTCAAAAGTTGCAGCAAGATCCTAGTACATCCGATACATTTAGTTGGAAAAATGATTCCTTATGGTACAAAGATCGCTTATATCTTTGTAAGAATTCCCAACTAAAACAAAAGATTCTTCCGGAATTGCACACTTCTCCTTTAGGAGGACACTCAGGATTTTTAAAAACTTACCACAGGGTGAAGAAAGAATTTTTTTGGGATGGCCTTAAATCTGATATTCAAAAGTTTGTGGCGGAATGTTTGGTTTGCCAGCAGAATAAAGTGGAGACAATTAAGACCCCGTGACTTCTACAACCTTTATCCATTCCAAGTCAACGTTGGGAGGAGATTTCAATGGATTTTATCACAGGTTTACCTAAGTCCGAATGAAAGAGTGTCATCATGGTGGTAGTTGATAGACTTACCAAGTATGCACACTTTTGTGCATTATCTCATCCATTTAAAGCAAGTACAGTTGCTACTACATTTATGGACACAATTCAAAAGCTACATGGAAACCCAAGGGTTATTGTGAGCGACAAAGATCCCATTTTTACCGGAAATTTTTGGACGGAGTTATTTTCTTGTTTGGGTACTCAATTAGCTCATAGCTCATCTTATCATCCTCAATCTGATGGTCAAACTGAGATAGTAAATAAATGTTTGCAAGGATATCTTCGTTGTTTTGTATCCGATAAACAAACACAATGGGTCAAGTGGTTACCTCTCGCTGAATGGTGGTATAACACTTCCTTCCATACTGCAGCAAAAATGACCCCATTTATGGCACTTTATGGATATCATCCACCATCCATCACATCATCTTTAAAGAAAATTCGAAGGTTCAAGCAGTGGAAGATCACATCGAGCATCAGCAAGAAGTTCTCCAACTCTTAAAGGATAACCTGAATTTGGCACAAAATCGAATGAAACAACAGGCAGATCAACATCATAGCGAGAGAAGTTTTGATGTAGGATATTGGGTATTTTTACGGCTACAACCATACAAACAAATGTCCCTCAAGCAAGAAAAGAAGGATAATAAATTATCGCCAAAGTACTATGGTCCTTACAAGGTGTTGCAAAAGATTGGTACTATGGCATACAAATTGGAGCTTCCTGCTTCTTCGCGAGTACATCCAGTTTTCCATGTTTCATGCTTAAAGAAGGTTATAGGTGAAAATCTTCCAGTTCAAACAGTATTGCCAGAACTTGATGGGGAAGGGGAAATCATATTGGAACCTGAAGCAGTCATGGAAAAAAGAACTCGACAACTACGGAATTGATCAATTTCAGAGTATCTCATCAAGTGGAAGAACTTACCCACTGAAGATTCTACATGGGAGGATGAGAATTTTATACAGAAGCACCCGGAGCTACTCAAGAGTTGAGGACAACACTTTTTTGAAGGAGAGGGGCATGTTAGGTCCCTATATCACTAGTATAGCCCCTTATTATTGTTAGTGTAAAACCCTTATTGTTATTATTGTACCCTTGTAACCCCCATTTTGTTATTATTGTGCCCTTAAATTATTATTGTTAGGTCGGCTAGGATTACATTGTGGCCCACTAGGATTACATAATGGCCCCATGGACTCCTATATATAGAAAGGAGGTTTTGTGAATTGTATCATCCAAGAATTGTTCATTTATGTAATGTATTGGAGGTTGCCCCCTCGAAGTGGCTTATTTCTAAGGCGTTCATATCTCTTTTCTTCTAATTTTGGAGCTGGTTACACAACATTAAATTCTGCATTTTGGAGAGCTGTTTAAAGTTGGTTTCTGAGTTTTTCAAGTAAAATTTCTGAGTTTTTCATTGAAAAATTTCCTGCTGCTGGGCTACTGGAAAGATTTCTAAGTTTTCATTGAAAAATTTCTGAGCTTTTGGACTGCATTTTTTTGCTGCTATATGGCCTTCTGCAATTTTTTGAAGAAAAGCTCTGGGTTTTTTAAGTAAAGATTTCTGAGTTTTCTCTGCAATTTCTAAAGTTCTACTGCTGTACATTTGTAAAATTCCTGCAAGAAGAAAATTTTTTTGCTCCTGCTCTCTTCTGTTTTAAATTAAAAAAAAATTTTAAAAAAATAAAAAAAAATAAAAAAAAATAAAAAAATTAAAAAAAAATAAAAAAAATCCCTGCAACACCACAGCCCTTCGGCCTTCCCATCTCTGCATCACTCGGCCTTACCATACCTCCTCTCACCTTGCTGGCCCGACCTACTCCACCGTCGGCCCACTACCCTGCAGCTCTATTTTTCAACACCCCTCCCTCTCCAACACTCCTCTCGTCCCCAGCGCCTCTGCTCACACCTTATCACTCCACGATGCACACTCTACAAACCCCGCTCTCCCTAAACTCCATCCCACACTACACACAACGCTTTCTCCTCACTCTCCCTAACCCCCTACCCTATCCTCCCACTCGAGCGCTCCCTAATCCCACTCCCATCGCTCCTCCCCCTGCTGCTAGAGCTGCCCCCTTCCACGCTCTCCCCAATCTGCATCTACACGGCCTCAACTCCACTCCCTGCCCAAACCCCTCCAAGCGCCGACTCCCATCCACTGCTCTCCACTCTACACTCCACCATACGCTCCCCTAAACAACACTCAACCCATTCCCATAACCTAAAACCTAAAACTCTACGCTCACTCCCTCTCAACGCGGTCTCCTCCCCTACCCCTTACGCTCTAACCTACCCACTCCTATCCTTCCCCAACGTGCCTCCATTCCCCTTATCACTCCATTCCCTTTTTAAATATTTAAAATCCCTTTTAATTAATATTTTCCCTTCCCTTTTAAATATTTAAAATCCCTTTTAATTAATATTTCCCCTTCCCTTTTTAAATCTTTAAAATCCCTTTTAATTAATTCCCATAATCCCTTTTTTAATAATCTTTTTTTTAATTAAAATTTCGCTTAGTTTTCTCACCCCCCTCCCTTTTTAATTTATTAAAATCCTTCCCATTTTAATAATCCCCTTCCCATTTTTTATTTAATAAAACCCCATATAATAGCCACCCCCCATCCTTTTTTTTTTAAATAACCATTTTTTTAATTAACATTTCCTTTAAATTTCCCTTCCCATTTTTTTAATTAATTTTTAATTAAAAAAAAAAAAAGCAGAGAGAGAGAAGAAGAGAAAATATGAATAGCAGAAATGAAGAAAATGGCATATGAAGAGCAGATGGACTACACATAGAGAAAATTGCAGATTTGACATTGACATAAAGGTGATTTTTTTGAAGAATTTTACATAAGAAGACAAGTTTGCCATCATTGCAAAATAGCTATTTGAAGGAAATTTCAGCTGCCTCAAAGGCCTCTTGCACAAGTGTTTTCAGCTACACATTTACAAATATTTTGCAGAGATATGTATTGAGCTAACATTGTATTTTGAGTGGAATTTGCCTCTTCATTCATAGTTGGAATCAATGAATTTGAGTTGTTGATGTAAGTCATTGTTGATTTCCCTCCATCATTTGAGGAGCAGCTTTTGTACTTTGAGATTTCCATAGTTGGAAATTCTTTTGAGTCATTTGTATTGCTTGTTGCATCACATTGTAAATGGGTGCATTTTCGGTTGAAGCCAACACCCTTTCATTTTTTGAGCCTAAGTTGTTGAAATGGCTAAAATCAATGAGGCATTAGTGTTGTTGAATAACCTCATTCATTCAAATGTTGATGATGTGATAAAAATGAGCAAGCATGCTCTTTGTAACATTCATAGTTGTTTGCTAGATGCACAAGAAAAGATTGAGTTTTTACAGTTGGAATCTCAACTTCAACAAGATGAACTTCAACAAAAGAGTCACCATTCTGAACCTATTTCTGTTCATAATATTGTGAAGGAATCTCATCAGAAGAAAGAAGATAAATTTGCAGATGATCCACATTCAGTGCCTTGTAATAGAGCAGATGTACATGTAGATGCAGTAGCTCAGCCTACACTTCTCAAGCCCATCATCAGACCTTGGGAAGAGCTTGTCCACAACAAGCACCGAACTGGTCTTGGATATGACAAGGATGTGACCTTTCATATTCCAGACTACACCAAGCCCATCATATTTCAGAGTGCCGGATTCTTGTATGACAGTTCACCTGCAGCTGTTCCAGATCCTGTTCCACTTCCTCAACAGATTGAGAAATGCCAACACTGTGATCGAGTTGGCCATATGAAAGATCACTGCTTTGATCTTCATCCATGCAAGCACTGTGGTCGGCACACCCATTCTTCAGACAGATGCTTCAAACACAAGCCTCCTGCAAGAACAAAGATTCATCTTGGATGGATCGCTTCTTGGCAATGGGCATCAACAGCCAAGAAGATGTTTAAGTCGCATGTCGAATATACCATTAATGCATCGACCTGATAAGAGTTTTCGCCATCGTCCAATTGGCTCTATGTGGGGGAAAATATGGCTGCGTATGTTTTGACGCTGATTGGTGTAGGCCTTGAGCTTGCATCTTCAGACCTCAAAATGCTCAGAGTTGTGCCCTAGCCCAAGTGAGCCTGAGCCATAATTGGTCATTCCGGATTCAGAGATGTAGCCAGAGACATGGATTCCCATGAGAATACCTTCGGTTGGTGGAAAACCTTAAACCATCATCTTTGGTTGGTGGACAACCTAAAACCACCACAGGTAGTAGACCTCCCTTCTTTTAGGTCGAAGGTCTCCCTTTCATATGAGCAACACTTCCTATAGCAGAAGCCTTTAGCTTAGCAGCCTTCAGCTTCTTGCCAGCATTGGTTGAGTTCCATGAAATGCTTCAAGCATTCCAGAGTTGTTGGTAATTCTAAAACCATCACAGGTAGTAGACCTCCCTTCTTTTAGGTTGAAGGTCTCCCTTTTTTATGAGGGAGAAGAAGCCTTCAGCTTCTTGCCAGTTTTGGAAGAGTTCCGGGAACTGCAACAAGTTTTGCGTTCCAGTGTTTGTGGTCATCCTAAAACCACCTCTTCTTTCCAACATTTCAGAGAGTTGATTCAGCCAAGTGCTGCATGTATACTTTGCAAATTTGTATTACAACTCTTTTCTTGGACTCACACATACCCCTTCGGATTAAGGGGGGATGTTGGAACACCTAATCCTACATGGGTAGGTGTGGAATGCGAAAAGTTACAATGGAGTCCAAGTGACCTTGGAATGTGAAACCAAGAGTCAGACCATTGTATTATAAATGTACATCATGTATAATGTAAAAATAAGAAAGCCTCACGCTTATCCTTCATTGTGTGTTGATCTTCCTCATACACCATGTGTGTGCTTTAACATGGTGTTTAACAACATCCTCATCCTTTCTTGAGAGTGCATCTGCAACAACATTTTGCATCCTTTTTTTGTATATGATTTCAAAGTCATAATCCAACATCTTTGTCACCCATTTTTGCTACTCTTATGAAGATAATAATTGTTCCAAAAAGTATTTAAGACAATCATGATCTGTTTTTACCTTGAAGTTTCTTCCCATTAGGTAAGGTCACCATTGCTTTAGTTCATGTAGTATTTCCAACATTTCCTTCTCATAAATAGGTTTGTATAAATACTTTCCTTTGATTGGATGAATTTCAAAAGAAATGGGTCTTCCTTCTTGCATTAAAACAACACCAATTCCATTTCCTGAGGCATCACATTCCATAATAAAGTTTTTTTGTGAAGTTTGGCATAACTAAGACCAATGCTTGGCACATTGGCATCTTTAAGATGTTCAAAGGCCTCAGTTTCTTCTAGAGTCCAAGAAAATGCATCTTTCTTCAGTAATGATGTTAGAGGTGCCTCTATTCTCCTATAATTCTTGAAAAACTTGAGATAATACCCTTTCAACTTGATAAATCCTTAAAGATTCTTTACGGTTGTGGGAATTTTAAATTCATTAATGGATTTAATTTTGTTGGGGTCTATCTTAACACCCTCATCAGATACAAGATGGCCCAAAAATTCCACCTCATGTACTTCAAAGAAATAGTTAGAGGTTTTTGCATATAATTGTTTCTCCTCCAATAGTTTGAGCACCCTGTCAACATGTTGAACATGATCCTTCCAAGACTTGCTGTAAATTAGTATATCATCAAAAAATACTAACACACATTTCTAAGGAAGGGTTTGAAAATGGAATTCATCAAAACTTGAAATATGGAAGGTGCATTAGTAAGGCCATAAGGCATGACCAAAAATTCATAACAACCCTCATGAGTTCCGAATGTTGTTTTCAAAATGTATTCAATTTTCATTCTAATTCGGTGATATCCTGAACAAAGATCCATCTGGGTGAAGTGAATTTCTCCATGTAATTCATCCAAAAATTCATCGACGACATGAATGAAAATTTGATCTTTAATAGTGAGCTTGTTGAGCTCCCTATGATCTATACACATACTCCATGATCCATCCTTCTTGTGCATCAATACTATTGGAGCAAAGAAAGAACTCTAACTAGGTTTAATTATACCAACCTCTAGCATTTCTACAACCATATGTTCAATTTCACTCTTTTGGGCATAAGGATATATGTGAGGCTCGATGTTTGGAGGAACATTTCCTAGAATCAAATGAATAGCATGATCTTGATCGCTAATAGGTGGGAGGCCTTTGGGAGTCTCAAACACCTTGGAATGATTTTCCAAGAATTTTTCGAGATATGGAGAAATAAATGATTTTGATGTTTGAACCTCTAATGAGCATAATTGTGCAATTACGCCCTGTTGTTATTTCTTCAAAATCTTTGTCATGCCATTAGATCTGATTATCTTTCTTGGTTTCCTTGAGATACCCCTTAATTAAACTTCCTTTCCTTCCCAAAAAATATTCACGAAAATTTCTTGAAAATTAAAAGCTATCACTCCCAAAGATTGTAACCATTTGACTCTTAGTACACCATCAACACCACCCATTGGAAAGGAAAGCATTGGACTATTAAATAAATACTACCCCATGGTTAGCTTGATATTATGGAATTTCCTAGAGCAATTTATAGTTCCTCCATTTGCAACCATCACTTGACAATCCAGTGCTAGAATTAGAAAGCAATTCAATTCCTTGACTATCTTACAATGAATAAAATTATGGGTACTACCCGAATCAATCAACACTATTAACTTTTTCTTCTTGATATATACTTCTATATTGGGATTATGAGAAGTGGTAATTCCTATCAATGCATTAAAATATATGGTCGGATTCATTTCTTCTTTCAGTGGGGTTGGTTCCTGGTGTATATCCTCCTCTTTTGATGTTTCTTGTTCCCTTTCTTCCTCATGTTCACAATATATGTAGAATAATTTCTTCTCAACACACTTATGACCTTTAGTGTATTTTATATCACAACTGTATCAAAGCCCTTTTGCTCTTTTTTCCTCCAATTTTTGTGGTGTCAACCTTGTAGGTTGTGGAATACTAGGAGCAACAACAATTCCATGTTTATAATTGTGAGTAGTAGACTTCCATGTTTCCATAATTTTTCTTTCAAATTTTCTTGCCACCCTAAATACATTCTCCAATGAATCTGGTTCCCAAAGGCGAACCTCATATTGGATGTTATCTTTTAAATTCCCTATGAAGACATCAATCCTATGTTCCTATGGAATATTGGTTACCCTAATATTCAATTTTTAGAAGCCTTCAATGTGCTCTGCCATTGAACCCTTTTGTTTGAGATTTATCAATTGGCTAAAGAAGGTGTCCCTCTTTGTGTATTCATAATGTGCTATCATTTCTTTTGTAAAAATTGACTAGGTGGCGAGCGGTTTATGATAACAAATCCATCTATACCATACAAAATGATTGGGTTCTAAATATAAATATGCACATCCGTAGACCAAAATATTGCTCCATTTGTAGAATCCATGTTATCTGATCCTTGCCATCAAACTTCGCCATATCTATTTTTAGAATGTGGTGGTTCTTAAACCCCACATTGGAGTCTCTAAAATCATAATTCATATTCCTTTTTTCTTCATCATGATTTTCATGGATTACATTGTCACCACTGGGAAGGCTTTCTTGCAACAACTTTGTCATCCCTTCCAACTTGACATTCATTGCATCCATGTCTACTTTAAAAACCTCCATGTTTCCCTTTATATCATCTATGTCACATTTTATTCTGATTTAAAACCATCCATGTCCCCTTTTATTTCATCTTTGGTTGCTCTTTGTGTTAGTGTCAGTATTGGTATAATTCCACCAGGGATCAAAACACATTTGCATGTGCATCTTAGGTGTCCCATACTGAATAATTTTTTTATCTGTCTGTTAGCTCATGACTTAAATTTGCTTCGTTGGTGTTTTTCATTGTAAAATAAAATTTTCTCCCTTCAAGATTCATATTGCTAACTCATTCCCATGTTCCTTTGAGCATAAAAACATATAAAAATGCTCTGTTTTCACTTGAAAATTTTTAAGTCAAAATTTCATTCAAAATTAGGTCAAAATCAGTCTCACTAGGTCACTAGGGTTTTTGCATTTTTCAAGGTCTTCCCTTCATTCCTATAAGATTAGCACACATATGAGGGATTGAAAAATATTATCATGATGGTTTCATTATGTTTTAAAAGATTGTATTTTCAATTTCAGGACTTTTTATCAAAATTGTTATTTCGATAAAAAAGTCATTTATGTAATTTATTTATTTTTATTTTGTCAAATGTAATTTTATGCTACTATATGTAATAATTAATCCCAAACCTGTCAAAGTGAACATGTCAAGACTTAGTGAGAAAAAGAAAAAGCCAACTCCAGATCGATCCAACGTGCAAATGAAAAAGTGTCAAAGTGTATTAGTGAGAAAAGAAAGAAGACTTCAAAACATAAGAAAGAGGGTTTATAAAGTTAAATCAAATTCCACTTGCCTATAAAATCCCATCAATCAGTTCAAAAGAGTCATTTTTTCCTTTCAAAGAGTAAGAAGCATTAAACAAAGGAAAAATATGTGAAGTTTTAAGCGAATTTGGGCTAAGTTTCCTGGCATTGCGCGTTTAGCACTTGGCGTTGCATGTTTGCACTGGCGTTGCGCGCCGGGAACTTGGTGCTCCACCCTTGCTTGAATTTTTCAACGCAACTTTCACTGACACTACACACCTGGAGCTCAGTGCTACGTGCTTACAGAGGCACTGCGCGCTTGCCAGTGGCGCTGTGCGCTTAGCCATAGAAGTTTCCTGACTGATCCATCAATCCAAAACACTTCAAAACTTCTCCAAATTTTGAGAAAGACTTCCAAATAGATTTTATAGTAGTAAGTACTTATTTTAAACTTGATTTTAAGTCATTTAGTCATTCTTAAATGATTTTGAAGTGTAACCCTAAGAAAACCCTAATTATAAGCTTGTGATCACTGATTTTACACTTGTTTCATCCTCCTATAAAGAAAATCAGTCATAAACAAGGGAAATTAAATTGATTTAAGGTTTTCATTCATCTATTTTGTCCCTACACACATTCCCTTCACTTACACTCATTCCCTTCACTTTTCAAAGCTAGTCATTTCATCCCCTTCCCCTCATCTCATTTCACTTACACCCTAAGGTTTCACAAATCAGAATTTGAGATGTCAGAAGAAGAAGACAGTGGCATGGTTGGTGAGGCACAAATGACAAGGAGAAATGATCACAAAGGAGGGAAAATAAACAAATTTGAACCCATCACCACAAGAGAACTCATGGCCTCTCCTCTCATTGTTTCTTGCTTTAAACATGTGGGATGTTTTGACTTTTGTGAGAGAGTGCAACAAGTCCAAAATCATCCGGAATTAACAAGACTATTCATCATCAATTTACATGACAAGAAAGTCAATCTTGCTGGGGTTACTTTTGAGATGTCTACCAATGCCATTGCAGCTTCTACAGGGATACCTAGTGTGGGAGAGAGGTGGTTTAAACAAGCAAACCTGGACATGAGTTATTTTAAACCATACCTCAAACCTAGGTATGAAGATCACAACAAGTCCATTTTCCCTTTTTCTCATCTTGTTGATAGGTATGCGCCCATGATGAGGATAATAATGAATTATTTCACTTGTGAGGGAAGGTTTTCCTGTCTTTACTCATACCATATCTGTCTTCTTATGCATTTCACTAGAGTAAGAATGCTACACATACCATATTATCTTTTCCATAGCATTGAAAAAATGCCTACATTGTTCAAAAGAGAGATTACAATCAAAAAATGCAGAGCCTTTTTCATAATTCACTCATCAAGATGGTAGTCATGCATCAACTCCAACAGAAAAACATTCCATGGGATGCATTCATTTCCAATGAGGTTTTCACTACCACACCTATTCATCATGAGCAGGATGTTCCTTCATCATCCCATCCTCCCGAATCCATTCCTCCATCACATCCCGCTACTCATACATCACCACCCACTCACATCCATTCACCTCATGTTAATCCTTCCTCATCACCTTTCCACAACCTTTCACCATCACATCATGATAATAGAGCATCAAGCAATGAAAGGGATATTGTGGCAGCTGGCACTAAAATGATTGATATTGAACCATTTCCTTTGACATATCAGAGAGGCCACAATCATGTGTTTGCTTCACTTGATGTGAAAGGGGACATGCCTTATTCATCATCAAAACATGTTGATAAGGGCAAGGAAAAGGTTACATAGCATATCATTGATGATGAGGAAGGAAAAATGAGACAAAGCATGAATTTTAGTTGATTGACCTAGGTGAGGAAGATGAGAACAAAATCACCAATGTAATTCTTAATGGAAAAGAAGCATGGCTTGAGAGAGCCAATTTTCATCTGGAGGGCTTGCTAGAGAGGGAAAATAAAGACACTGACATTCAAAGGAAGATGGCGAAACACTATGCCATGAGAAAACAAGATTGCAAGGGCTAAGCTCAAACGAGCCCATGCAAAGATTCTGGCTTTGACCGGGTGAAAAGAGAAAGATAAGTTGGAAATACTTGTTGAGGTGTCTCTCCATGCCTCTAACCCTTGATCAACAAAAAAATTCACAATTTTGGCACATTTTGGCAACCTCGTACATATTTTGATTTTTGGATAGTTTAGCACACAGAAAATTTGCTAAACGCACAATGCCACTGGCACTACGCCCTTTTTTGGGCCATCGAAATGGAAAAAGGTTAGAATATTCATGTTCATAATGACAAGTACATCAACCTCAGAAAGTTTCAGGATATTTGGAGTAGAACTGGTCCCTCAAAAAGGTCAAAAACTATTAAAAAGTCATGTTTCTACCCTCTTTTTGGCCTTGGCGCTGCGCATTTACCAGTATTGGGAACATGATTTTTTCAGGGCATATAAACAAAATTTTGGAAAGTAAAAGTATATCTAGAAAGTAGACAAGATAGGATTTCCAATGAGATATCATGAGATCAATTTGGATAAGGGGAAGGCCTCCAAAAGTGGCTCACAAAATAGGTCAAATTTTCTGTCTTAGCGCTGTGCATTTACCAAAAAATTCACAGTTTGACTAGTTTCAGTAAATTTTGAAATTTCACCTCTAATGTAATTTTCACTTGGGTAAATGAGAAAGTGGTTTTGAGGTCTATAAGGTGTAGTTTTTCATTCATTGTAATGGTTGGCCTCAGTGGAAGAGATTGTATTGCTCAAGTAACATTCTGGCTTGGACATTAATGGAAATTTACAATGATTTTCTTGGGATCCCTATGGTACAAGTTTTAAACATTGTTTCTTCTCTGTGATTGACTTGTTAGAATATATTGTTAATTCATAATCCATTTCACATCTAAAATATATTTGGTTTCAAGTTTGAAAGAAAAAATTCATATTTAGTTATGCTCTATTTTGGGAAATTAAGGATAATGCATTTAATTTCTTCAGTTTAATGAAAATAAATTTCATATGATTTCCTTAGCTCCTCACCAGTATTTCCATCTCATTTAATACTCTTTGAATGTTTAAACCTTTTACTTGTCTTTCCCCATCAAGAAGACTGCAATTTCATTCTTTTGGCCCTGATCTATTCCCTTGACCTAATTCCTATTCAGTGAGCCCAACCCCAAAATCAAAATCAAAACCCCTTGTACTCCCTAGCTACCCTAAAATCCTTTCTATCGAGCCCTCTTGGCAGTGATTCTACCGAGATATCCCTCTCTGATTTGGTAGGGCTAGATACCAAATCCAAATATTGGTTTGAGGTTACCTCAGGATTGCCTATTTCAGCCTTAGGATCAATTCAAGTGATAAAATTTTGGTGACTCCACCGGGACAGAAAAGAGTAAGATCAAATCAACCCCAATAATAAGTTTTTATTGAAATTATTAAACTTGTGGATGGTAATTTTTAGATTTTATTCAAAGGCTGAATTGAAAAATTTGTAAAGTGCATATTGGTTTTTGAAATTGGACATACTGGCTTCCCAAAGATACACCAAATCCAATCCCAATCTAAATCCTCCCATCATTGTTAGTGAGCCTCAGAGCATTGGAAGAAAAGGTAAAGCTGTTGTTGAAACTTCTACTTCACTTGAAAATAAATTAGAAAGAAGTCCCATTCACAGAGCTCATTCATTTCCTGAAGGGTTAGAAAATTTGCAAGAAATTGATTTTGATGTAAATTTTGAGCATAGTTTATTTCGAAGTAAATATTTGAGTTGGATTGATGAGACAGTAATTGATTCCTCCATTTCTTTTCATAGTCCTGTTGAAGATCAGTTTTCATACTCTCAATTAGGGTTTCAATCAAGGTCTCAGTCAACAACACAATTTTTACAGTCTCTTAAAGATTTGCAGAACTACTCTTCACAAGTAAGTACTTGGCTGGAAAGCAGACCTTACATCTCACCTTCTTCTTCCATCACTTCATCTACTGTTACTCAGAATATCCCTCTTCCACCTCCTTCTTCATCATCCGCTGTTCACACTACTCAGTCAGGGACAACTCTTCCTTTGATCACATCAGACATCCAAATCCCTATTATTCCTATTGTTCATCCTCCACCTCCACCTCTAGTCATGGCTGCAAGATATGCTCCCCTAGTTCTCCCTCATAATTTGGGTCAGAAGCTTGCATATTACCAAACCAAAATCCCTTTGTTTGATGAAACTCAGTCTATAACAACTCAAAAGCATGTAGATAAGATGAATGACTTCTTTGATCTGCATGAAATTGATATAGAAGATGTAAATATGAGGTTGTTTGCACAAAGCCTTAGAGGAGAAGTCATAAAATGGTTCAAAGCTCTACCGATAGCCACTATTGATACCTTACTAGTTCTGCATAATCAGTTTGTAGAAATATGGGAACAAAAGAAAAATTCTCTTCAAATCTAGTCTGGATATGAGAACATGAAAAGGAATTTTGGTGAGTCTGTTCCAGATTATTGTGCGAGATTTAATGCAGTGTACAAAGCTCTTCCTGCACATATGAAACCAACAGAGGGTATGGCTTTGGTAAAATTATCGGGTGGATTTGATGCTGATATGGCATATCAGTTGTGTGAACATGATCCTACAACTCTAGCGGATTTGCAGAAGAATGTTGTAAGTGTGGAATCGAATTTGCTGGCCAAGAGAACAAGGTTGAGATCAGAAGAGAGGGTGACTATCAAAGAAGAAACTTCTAATTCTGAGGAAAATATGGATTCATTACTCCGAACTGTGGAGAGAATGCTTGAAAAACAATCTATCTTAGATAGACTTGAACCACAAATCTAGAATGCAAATTTCAGAGGACATCAATAGTTGAGAATTAAGCAAAGAGAGCAGAAAACACCTAACCAAACATCACAACAACAACAACAGATCCAGACTCCATTGCAACATAATTATGTCCAAGTAGAGGAGGAAGAAGATGAAGATCCAGTGATTGAAACAAATCATTTCTTTACAGCAGATGGATTACCTATGTACTTGGCTGAAGATGATGAGTACACTAAAAATCTGGATTCTCCAAAAGATGAAGGCTATATCTTGTCAAATGATAATGATTTAGAGATTGAATTAGAAGATTATCAACATGGATATATGAATGCTTTAAGTGCACAACATAAAAAATATTCTTTGAGGAGCAAAGATGTACCTGTCAATCCTATTCAGGAAAGGAAATAATCCCAATCAAAGAATGATTTTTCAAAAAGGGTAAAGAGACTGCAGATCAGAATCATAGTAACAACAATTAAGCATCAACAAGCTCAACTACTAAAGAGAAAGATACTCAGAAGAAATAAATTGTGACAAGGGAATTGAATCTTAGAAGAGATACTGCTGTCAAAGAGGTAGATAAAGTCACAACCTTTAATTTAGAAAATGAAATAGCTAAATTAAAAGTTTCAATTCCTTTGACAGAGTTAGTAAAGAATAATCATTACAAAGATCAGGTGTCTAGAATGTTGTTTGTTGATCCTTTGTCTGATATGGTTAATGTTGAATATGACCATCCCGAGCTCATTTTTGGTCCAGCTATTGATGGTAAATTAAGAGAGAGTGAAGTTCATCCTTTTTATTTGAGCCTTAGATTGCATGAGTACATACTTCACAATACCATGCTTTATTCCGATGCCTCTTACAATTTGATGCCTAAGGCTATTATGGAAAATTTAGGCATGGATATCACCTGACCTTATCATGATTTGTACTCATTTGATTCTGGTAGAGTTCATTTCATTGGTATCATTAAAGATTTAGTGGTTTCCTTAGATCAGATTCCAGCTAAGAATATTTTGATGGATGTGGTGGTGGCTGATATACCACCTTGGTTTGGAATGCTACTGTCTAGATCATGGGGAGCCAAAATCAAAAGTACTTTACAACTTGATTTCTCTTATGCTACTATTCCTATTTTTGGGCAATTGAGGAAATTATATCGGGAAAATAAAATGAAGTATATGATAACTAGTAAGGAGAAGCCAATCAATCATCCGATACACGATGTACATATAGATCTTGAATCTTTTATTTTTTATAATGAAGGTGATTTTAATGATGTAAATAATTAGTTAGTGATAGCAGAAGATATTGCAGAAGTTTTAGAAAATTTTAGAGTAGTTTTGGATAAAGAAAAAGAAGTGGTGACTTCATAAGTGACAACCTCTGAAATGATGATTTCTCCCGAGAAACCTCCTGAAGAGTAGAAAATCAGTACAAAACAACAAAATGAGGTCATTGTCCCAAGAAAAATAGAACCAAAAGTGGAGTTTCAACATCTAGAAGATGAAGAAGGCTTATGGAGCATGGACTTCGATGGTGCATTGGGTAAAGAAGGTGCAGGTATTAGTATTTGGATCTAAAGTCCAGTTGGTAAGTTAGGTGGAATTATAGCTAGTGTTAGAGAATGTTCTTATAAATTGGTTTTTGACTGTTCTAATAATGAAGCGGAGTATGGAGCCTTGATTACAGGTCTTAAAATTCTGAAGAAACTTGGTGCAAAATGAATTTCTGTTTATGGTGATTTTGAGCTTGTCATAAAGCAGGTGAAAGGAGAGTATCAAGTAAAGCATCTGCAGATGAGATCTTATAGAAATGTAGTTTTGGATCTCTTAAAATGTTTCCTGAGTGTACATTAACATCAGTACCAAGAGCTCAGAACATTATTTCAGATTCTCTTGTACAATAGAAAGTAATCTTAAAATTCGAGTGAATTCCAGTAATAAATTTGAAATTAATATCAAACATAGACCTACGGTTCCATATAATTTAAGGTATTGGAAAGTTTTTTGGGATGACAAAGAAATAAATAGTTTTTTTTAGAATGAAGGAAAATCCAAAGATGCTTATATTGATGATGTTTGTGATGTTGATGATCAAGATATAGAAACTCATCAGATGAATGTTTTGCAACTGAAAGATAATGTTATTCCTAAAGGTCTAATACCTTTAGAAGATTTGTTCGATCAGGATGATGTGAACATGAAGCCTACATTGACTCCTACAGAAAAGGATGTGGAATGTGTGAACCTTGGAACAACAGACAAGCCCAAGATGGTTAAGTTGTCCAAGACATTGTCTCCCGAGGCGAAACATAAGTACATTAAATTGTTGTCTGAATTTTCTAATATTTTTGCATGGGATTATGCAGATTTGAAGGTTTATGATAAGAATATTATTCAGCACACTATTCCCATCAAGCTTGATTATAAAACCTTCAAGCAGAAGTTGAGAAGGATAAACTCAAGATTGTTTCCATCCATCTAGAAAGAGGTAAACCGACTGTACAAATTAGGTATTATTGTGCCAATTAGGTTTTCTGATTAGATTTCAAATTTGATGCTGGTAAGGAAAAAGACCAAAGAAATAAGGTTATGCATAGATTTATAGAATTTGAATAAAGTATCTTTAAAGGATAATCACCCCCTTCCTAAGATGGATCATGTTCTGCAAAAGGTAGTTGGAGCATCACGGATGTCACTACTTGATGGTTATTCAGGTTATAATCAGATATTGGTATATGAAGAAGACCAAGGTAAAACTACTTTCACAACAACTTGGGGAACTTTTCAGTATGTTAAAATTCCATTCGGACTCATGAATGCAAGGGCTACTTTTCAGCGGGCGATGGATATAGCCTTTTCTAATGAGAAGGATGTTTTATTAGTAGTGTATCTTGATGATTTGACAGTGTTTCTAGTTCTGATGATCAGCATTTGTATCATCTGAGAATTTTTTTTCAGAAAATGCAGGGAGCCCTGAATTTCTTTAAATCCGAAGAAGAGTCTTTTTGCCTTGGAGGAAGGTAAACTGCTTGGTCATATAATTTCCAAAGATGGCATTCGCATTGATCCTTCCAGAGTAGAAGCCGTTCAGAAGATAAACTTTCCACGGAAAAAAAAAAGAGATACAAGATTTCAATGGTAAGATGAATTTCTTATGCATATTTTTCCCTAATTTAGCTGAGAATTTGAGATAAATGACTAATATGTTGAAGAAGGACAACAGTGTAAAATGGACCATGGATGCTATGAAGTCATTCAACTTGGTAAAGATTTCTTTGAGCACAACTCCTGTATTGGTGAGTCCAGATTATACTAGTGATTTCATTATGTTTTCATTTGCATCCGAGCATACTTTGGCTACAGTTTTAATGAAAAAGAGAGGTCAAGTAGAAAAACCTATTGCTTTATTTAGTTGAGCCATTCGAGATGCTGCTATTTGCTATAAAATTATTGAGAAACAAGCTTTAGCCCTAATCAAAGCTTCGAAAGATTTACGGATTTATATTTTACATTCACAAACTGTTGCCAATGTTCCAAATGCAACGGTGAAACAGATTCTCACACAAACTGATCCTGAAGGTCGGAGAGGTAGGTGGATAGCAGCTATGCTAGAGTATGAACTTGAGATAAGGCCTACCAAACTGATCAAGGGACATGGGTTAGCTAAGTTGATAGCTGAATCCAATTTGCATGCTCTTGACATAAACCTTATTGCAGCAATATCAGATGATGAAGAAAATGACGCTCTAATATAGGTATTTGAAAATTTTCTTACTTCACCATGGTATTCTGATACAATATATGTTCTTCAGCACTTAAGTCATCCTCTTGGAGTGTCAAAAAGTCAGTTTAGGTCTTTGAAATTAAAATCTGCTAAATACTGCATTATAGGAAGTGCCCTTTATTGGAAAGATCCAGGAGGTGTTCTTTTGAATTGTTTGGTTGAAGATGAAGCTAAGCAGGTAATGAATGACTTTCATAGGGGAGATTGTGGAGGTCATTTGTTTTGGAAAAAAAAACTAACAAAGTTTTGAGAGCAGGGTATTATTGGCCAACTTTATTTTCTGATTTATACAAAACAGTCACAAACTGTCATGAATGTCAAGTTTTTCAGGGAAAAAGGAAACTCCTTCCTCTTCCGTTGAAACCTATTGTAGTAAATTCTCCTTTTCAACAGTGGGAACTTGATTTTATTGGGGAAATTCATCCCACATCATCAGGACAACACATATGGATCCTAATAGCCACCGACTACTTCACCAAGTGGATCGAGGCTATTCCTACAAGGCAAGCTACGGACACGGTAATAATTCAATTTTTGGAATCCAATATTTAGTCTCGTTTTGGTTTTCCTCACAAGATTATTACAGATAATGCTGTAGCATTTAATTCAAAGAATATGGTTGAATTTTGTCACGAGTATAATATCAGATTGGATCATTCCACCACATATTATCCATAGGGCAATGGATTAGCTGAGTCATATAACAAATCTTTAGTGAATATCATCAAGAAAATGTTAGAGGAGAACAAGAAAAACTGGCATAGGAATCTTACCAATGTTATGTGGGCAGATTGAGTGAGCACAAAGAAGTTAATAGGTATGTCACCTTTTGAACTGGTTTATGGTACAGATACAATGATTCCTACATCACTTACAGTTCCGGTTATGAGATTATTACAGGAGGCAGATAGTGAAGAAGATGATATGCAATGTCGAATCAATCAAATGATTCACCTTCAAAAAACAAGAGAGGAAGTTTCTCAGACTAATTATAAGCTTCAGGAGAGAATAAATAAGATTTATGATCAGAAAACCAAAGAAGATAAATTTCAGTTGGAGGATGTAGTGCTGAGATGGGATGCAAGAAATGAAGATGAAGGTAAGCACGGGAAGTTTGAAAATATTTGGAAGGGACCCTATAATATTTTGGCTTATCGAGGACATAATGTCTATTTGCTATAGGAGATGAATGGAGATGAATGTTCAGGAGGACCAGTCAATGGTAGGCTCCTGAAACATTATTATTTCTGATGCAGTTTCTGAGATCACTTTCATTGTACATACAAATTTATATTTCTTGCAAATTTTAGGGTAGAAGATCATCTAGGCTTGGGGCCTGAAGTGAAGGATATAAAGCTTATTTATTTTCTATTGTTTTCAGAGTTTTGGAGTCAGTTTTGAGTTAGTGTCAAAGTCAGTTATTGAGTCATTTTCAGTTTCTTGAGTTAGTTTAAGTAATCTGTAGTTTTTTGGATTGTTTGAATGTATTTACCCAATGGTTAGGCACTTGGTCTATGGTCTTGTTGACACCTACAAGGAGCTACCATCTCCAATAAGGCCAATGTTAGTGTCAGTATTGGTATACTTCCACCAGGGATCAAAACACATTTTCATGTGCATCTTAGGTGTCCCATACTGAATACTTTTTTTATCATTCTGTTAGGTCATGAAATAAATTTTCTCCGCTGGTGGTTGTCATTGTCAAATAAAATTTTCTCCCTTCAAGATTCATATTGCTAACTCATTTCCATGTTCCTTTGAGCATAAAAACATATAAAAATTCTCTGTTTTCACTTGAAAGTTTTTAAGTCAAAATTGCATTCAAAATTAGGTCAAAATTAGTCTCACTAGGTCACTAGGGTTTTTTCATTTTTCAAGGTCTTCCCTTCATTCCGATAAGATCATCACACATATGAGGGATTGAAAAATATTATCATGATGGTTTCATTATGTTTTAAAGGATTTTATTTTCAATTTCAGGACTTTTTATCAAAATTATTATTTTGATAAAAAAGTCATTTATGTAAATTTATTCTATTTTATTTTGTCAAATGTAATTTTATGCTACTATATGTAATAATTAATCCCAAACCTGTCAAAGTGAACATGTCAAGCCTCAATGAGAAAAATAAAAAGCCAACTCCAGATTGATCCAACCTGCAAATGAAAAAGTGTCAAAGAGTATTAGTGAGAAAAGAAAGAAGACTTCAAAACATAAGAAAGTGGGTTTATAAAGTTAAATCAAATTCCACTTGCCTATAAAATCCCATCAATTAGTTCAAAAGAGTCATTTTTTCCTTTCAAAGAGTAAGAAGCATTCAACAAAGGAAATATTTGTGAAGTTTTAAGCAAATTTGGGCTAAGTTTACTGGTGTTGCGCGTTTAGCACTTGGCGCTGTGCATTTGCATCGACGCTACACGTCTGGAACTTGGCGTTGTGCCCTTACCTAAATTTTTAAACACAACTTACATTGGCGTTGTGCGCCTGGAGCTCGATGTTGCGCGCTTGCCAGTGGTGCTGCATGCCTAGCCAGAGAAGTTTCCTGAGTGATCCATCAGTCCAAAACACTTCAAAACTTCTCCAAATTTTGCCAAAGTCTTCCAAATAGCTTTCAAAGTATTAAGTACTCATTTAAAACTTATTTTAACTCATTCAATCATTCTTAAAAATTATAAGTGTAACCCTAAGAAAACCCTAATTATAAGCTTGCAATCACTGATTTTACACTTGTTTCATCCTCCTATTAAGAAAATCAGTCATAAACAAGGGTAATTACATTGATTTAAGGTTTTCATTCATCTAGTTTGTCCCTACACACATTCCCGTCACTCACACTCATTCCATTCACTTACACTCATTCCCTTCACCTTTCAAAGCTAATCATTTCATCCCCTTCCACTCATCTCATTTCACTTACACCCTAGGGTTTCACAAATCAGAATTTGAGATGTTAGAAGAAGAATATAGTGGCATGGTTGGTGAGGCACAAATGCCAAGGAAAAATGATCACAAGGGAGGGAAAATAAACATATTTGAACCCATCACCACAAGAGAACTCATGGCCTCTCCTCTCACATTTTCTTGCTTTAAACATGTGGGCTGTTTTGACTTTTGTGAGAGAGTGCAACAAGTCCAAAATCACTCGGAATTAACAAGACTATTCATCATCAGTTTACATGACAAGCAAGTCAATCTTGCTGGGGTTACTTTTGAGATGTCTACCAATGCCATTGCAGCTTCTACAGGGATACCTAGTGTGGGAGAGAGGTGGTTTAAACAAGCAAACCTAGACATGAGTTATTTTGAACCATACCTCAAACCTAGGTATAAAGATCACAGGTCCATTTTCCCTTTTTCTCATATTCTTGATAGGTATGCGCCCATGATGAGGATAATAATGAAGTATTTCACTTGTGAGGGAAGGTTTTCCCGTCTTTACTCATACCATATCTGTTTTCTTATGCATTTCACTAGAGTAAGAATGCTACACATGTGACATACCATATTATCTTTTCCGTAGCATTGAAAAATGGCCTACATTGTGAAAAAGAGAGATTACAATAAGAAAATTTATAGTCTATTTCATCATTCACTCATCAAGATGGTATTCATGCATCATCTCCATCAGAAAAACATTCCATGGGATGCATTCATTGCTAATGAGGTTTTCACTACCGCACCTATTCATCATGAGAAGGACGTTCCTTCATCATCCCATCCTCCCGAATCCATTCCTCCATCACATCCCACTGCTCATACATCACCACCCACTCAAATCCATTCACCTCATGTTGATCCTTCCTCATCACCTTTTCACAACCTTTCACCATCACATCATAATACCAGAGCATCAAGCAGTGAAAGGGATACTGTGGTAGCTGGCACTAAAATGATTGATATTGAGCCATTTCCTTTGACATATCAGAGAGGCCACAGGCATGTGTTTGCTTCACTTGATGTGAAAGGGGACCTGCCTTCTTCATCAACAAAATAGGTTGATAAGGGAAAGGAAAAGGTTATAGAGCATATCATTGATGATGAGGAAGAAAAATATGAGACAAAGCATGGATTTCAGTTGATTAACCTAGGTGAGGAATATGAGGACAAAATCACCAATGCAGTTCTTAAGGCAAAGAAGCATGGCTTGAGAGAGCCAATTTACATCTGGAGGGCCTTCTAGAGAAGGCAAATAAAGACATTGACATTCAAAGGAAGAAGGCGAAACACTATGCCATGAGAAAACATGATCGCAAGGGCAAACCTCAAACGAGCCCATATAAAGATTCGGGCTTTGACCGAGCTAAAGGAGAAAGAGAAGTTGGAAATTCTTGCTGAGGTGTCTCTCCATGCCTCTAACCCTTGATCAACAAACAAATTCACAATTTTGGCACATTTTGGCAACCTTGTACAAATTTTTATTTTTGGATAGTTTAGCACACAGAAAATTTGTTAAATGCATAATGCCACTGGCGCTACGCTATTTTTTGGGCCATCCAAATGGAAAAATGTCAGCATATTCATGTTCATAATGAAAAGTTAATAAACCTCAGAAAGTTTCAAGATATTTGGAGTAGAACTGGTCCCTCAAAAAGGTCCAAAAATATTAAAAAATCATGTTTCTACCCTCTTTTTGGCCTTGGCGCTGCGTGTTTACCAGTATTTGGAAAACATGATTTTGATAGGGAAGATGGACACCATTTTGGAAGTAAAAGCGTATCTGGAAAGTACACAGGACAAGATTTCCAATGAGCTATCGTGAGCTCAATTTGGATAAGGGGAAGGCCTCCAAAAGTGGCTCACAAAATAGGTCAAATTTTCTATCTTGGCACTGCGCGTTTACCAAAAAATTAACAGTTTGACTAGTTTCAGTAAATTTTGAAATTTCACCTCTGATGTAATCTTCACTTGGGTAAAAAAGAAGTTACCATTTTAAATATCATGTTTTAACTTTTACCTAAGGTTGATATATCAAGTAAATCATTAGTTTGAAGTCAAATACATCTGTTCTAAAAGTTAGGAATGAGTCACTTTCCTCATTCTAGGCTTTAGCATTCAGTTTGGCTTTTGGTGTAACAACTCCCTCACCTCATGGATTCGACCCTTGAGGATGAGAGAAAGTGGTTTTGAGGTCTATAAGGTGTAGTTTTTCAGTCATTGTAATGGTTGACATCAGTGGAAGAGTTTGTATTGCTCAAGTAACATTCTGGCTTGGACATTAATGGAAATTTACAGCCATTTTCTTGGGATCCTTGTGGTACGAGTTTTAAACATTATTTCTTCTCTGTGATTGTTTTGTTCGAATGTTTTGTTAATTCATAAGCCATTTCACATCTAAAATATACTTGGTTTCAAGTTTGAAAGACAGAATTCATATTTAGTTATGTTTTATTTTGGTAAATTAAGTATAATGTGTTTAATTTCTTCAGTTTAAGGAAAATACATTTCATATGCTTTCTGTAGCTCCTCACAAGTTTTTCCATCTCATTTAATACTTTTTGAATTTTTAAACCTTTTACCTATCTAGCCCCATCAAGAAGACTGCAATTTCATCCTTTTGGCCCTAATCTATTCCCTTGACCTAATTCCTATTCAGTGAGCCCAACCCTAAAATCAAAATCAAAACCCCTTGTACTCCCACTAGCCTAAAATCCTTTCTATCCAGCCCTCTTGGCTGTGATTCTATCGAGAGATCCCTCTCCAATTTTGTAGGGCTAGATACCAAATCCAAAGGTTGGTTAGAGGTTACCTCAAGATTGCCTATTTCAGCCTTAGGATCAATCCGAGTGATAACACTTTGTGAGAGCGCAATTTGTTGCACTTGGTCTCGTAATTTTGATATATCATGCTGCAATTCTTGCTCTTCACGCATCATAGCAGAGCTTTTAGAGGGCTTAATGGGTGTAGAATTATTTTGTTTAGGATGATTTTTAGAACCCAATACTAATATATATGCCTCAATATGCTCCTGGAATCACTTCAAATTGATTTTTCGAACAAAAGTCGTGCAATTTTTAAAAAAATACACACCTTTTTCTTGCTTTTAGGAGCTCAATCTTTTAAATAGTTTCAACTTTATAATTTCAGATTTCCAAGGTCTAAAATTCCTTCTTGTGGTATCCCTCTGAGTCTTTTTTCCAAACCACATGTCAGACCAAAATTGGATTCTTTAAGATAATGTTATATAAAATATCCCGCAATTACCTGATTATGAACTGTTTCCATAGAGAGAACTTGTTTGTAATCCCATGTGTCACTATTTCAGCCTTCAAACCTAAAATTGATATACAAGAAACTACAGTCTGTTGATTTCTGTCACTTTTTATGAAATTCCAACCCGATGCTTTAATATAAATTCATGACGATTTCCCCTCGGTCACTTGTTTGACACTGCATGAAAAAACCCTAAATTATTCAGACCCATATCTCATAAAATATAGCAAACCAAGATCTGAAATTCTGAAAAAAAGTTCACAAAAAATTTGGCTCCTCGTGGTCGCAATTTTAGCATATGAAGCTTTGTAGAAAAAAATTTATAGTGAAAATTACATGATGTCCTGTTTGAAGCAGCAAAATCCCAGAATCAAATGCTGTGATACCAAATGTTATGCAACTAGCTCACAAAACTAAAGAAAAGATATATCAACGACTTAAAAATTATCCTCTTCAAGGGGGAAACCTCCTTTACATTACACAAATGAACAATTAATGGATGATACAAATGAGAATACCTCCTTTGTATATATAGGAGTCTAAGGGGTCACAATATAATCAGAGCCTACATGATAATAATAATGTAAGGGCACAAAAATAACAATATGGGGGATACATGGGCACAAAAATAAAAATAAGTGGACTACACTAACAATAACAATAAGGGGGATGCACTAGCATTATAGGGACCTATCACAATTTCAAAAATATGTGTCAATTGCAGAATTGAAAACATATTTGCATTCAAACTAGGCACATCATAGACATTCAGGATTCTACCATGTTGATAAGGGACATTGCCATGACCAACAGCGTCAAGAACATGTTATCCCTATCTAGGGAGGGAAATAGAGAAGTGTAATTTTCCATATGGCGGGTACAACCAAAATCGACAACCCACTCATTCTATGCAATATACGCATGCAATGATTACATTCCAACTAAAAAAGTAAAGTTGTCAACAAATTGCTTAGTTAGCTGTTCATTTTCAAGTGATTTGACTTTATGCTACAAGTCATGTCTCTTATTGAAATAGGTTTTCTCCAAATTTCCAACCTTCCCACAATAGGCACATGCCTTCTTTTTACGATTCTTCTTAGTTGATTCAGTGCCATTATGATTTTGAGGTTTCTAATTGAGATACTCTTGTTGATTTAAAATTTCCTTCTCTATAAAATTTCCCTTACCTTTTAACAGATGAGGCTAAGGCTTATTACCAAGATTCCCTTAATCAAGCAACCTTTGTTGGTTTATGATCAACAAATCAGAGAAGGTATCAAAGGTATAATCCTTACCATATTCCTTGTGCGATCTCTAGTGGGTGTAAAATGAGGAACATAATACATCCGATAAGGTGTCTATAGATTCATTGGGACTAGTTCTATGAGTTTTTCATCTTTCTTTGGATAAATATGTCCACATTTTCCCAATTTCAATTGTAGCTCTTTAATGTGAGCCAGATAGTCCTACATTTTCAAACAAATGATGATCAAGATAAATTAACTCATTTTTTAATTACATGACCTAAATTTCATCGACTTTGTCAAGAAATGACCTTAAATTCTTCCAAAATTCATGAGGGCAGTCAATCCCCCTCATATGAAAATGAATTTATAGAGAAATATAGATTGTGGTGACCCCAACAACCTCATCCTTCTTTTTGTTGATTACAAACTTCATGTGACCATCTATTGGATCTGGAACAATGGTCTTCATATATTGCGAGAGCCCTTTTCTCTTTAGAAGGGTTTCCATATCTTGTGTAGAGAAAACATAATTTTTTTAGTTCAAAAAAATAGGATCAATCTTGGATACCATATTTAGAATATCATGATAGATCTTATCTTTCTCAAAATAAAGGTTCCACACGACAAAAATATTGATCTAAAGTCAATCACGAAAAGGTATGAATCAACATAATTTGTGAATAATAGGGTTACGCCTTAAACTATTAGCTCTAATACCATGTTGGGGTATTATATGATACCAGAAACCAATAACAAGAATAGATAACATAATATAATCATAGATTAAACATAAGAGAAAATAACGCTCCAAGATGATAGTTGATGTCTAACGACATTGCTATATCATTTTAGCACAACACATTATGATCATAACATAAATATGCATAATTACCTATATTACATGGTCATAATTCATATTTTCACCACATTCATTTTCAACATATTTGACCTAAAGGGTACTTTATTTATAGGTACCAAATCTAACCAGTTTCCTTGAATTGTGCAAGACAGGGAAAGATTTAAGGATGAAAAATTATCTATTGATATATTTGTAAAATTATTCAAATATATAATGATTTTATATATAATGCTGGCGCTTTTTAAGGTAAATTAATTTTATATTTTAAAATTTGGGCAAATCATTTTTAGAAAAAAGGGAAATTGGCGAATCTTTTTTTTTTGGAAAAATCATGGAAAATTAGCCCACTTGCGAATATTAGCCCCAAAAATTTTCCATGGTGCAAGATTTGGTCCAATGAAGAGGCTCAACAATTAAATATGTTTTCGGAAAATTCATGTTTTCTCGTTGAATATATTTATGTCAGTTAGTTGATTAATCAATTCGATTTGATTATCTAGTCAATTCCTTCAACCAATCAATTTGGAATACAACTAGTCAACCACTGTCTTCTAGTCAATTACATGACTAACCCATCGAAAACTTAGTTGACTGTCCCACAAATTAACAATTCTATTGGTTGTCTAGTGTTATTTGACCCTTCAAATGACTACCTCCATAAGCTATAGGGATGTGATGAACCTGTTATCACTCCATCTGTTTCCCATGGCTAAGAAAGGAGACTGAAGGAGATAACCTCAAACCAATCTTTAGATTTGGTAGCTAGCCCTACCAAACCAGAGAGGGATCTCTCGATGTCAATTTCATAGTCAATGAGGTGACTAGAAAGGAAAATATCTTAGGCTAGATATAAGCTCAGTGATTTTGATTATGGTTTTGTTTTGAATTTTGCTGGATAGGAAGTGTTAGTCTAGGAACTAGGTCTAGGTTTCAAGGTTAGATTTTAATTGAACAACTGCAGAGATGAAAATGAGGCCAGGTAGGTATACTTAGAAAAAAATTTAGATGGTCATTATGGTATAGGGTTTGAAAAATAGAGAATCAAATGAGCATGTAGAACAAATTTATGAAAATCTCATTAAACATAGCACAAAAGTAAGAATTCTGCTTAAAGACTCATAAGATCATCATTTGGAAGCACACATGTGATGGAAAGAAAGCATAATAATTCAATTTTATGGTAACATTGAGAAAAAACAATACTAATAACCATACCACTGGAGTCCCAAAATTATAGCTGCAACATGTCTTTGATTTCACTGTAAACAAATGTACATAAGCTCCACAATGCAATATCAACTATCCAAAATCTAAAATGACTTGAGTTGGAGTACATATAGAAAATATAGAATATGCCACCTCAATGGGTCGAAACATGATCCAAAACACTTCATTAATGCACCTAATGAGTCATTACCTAGATTTTAGGGAGTTAGAAACAACCCCCCCTAATTTAGCTAACAACTAGGAGTATTTGTCTCCTTGATTAATTACAAGATCCCTCAATAATGAGGAGAAAAATGGGCTTCATTAAACATAAAAAAACTCATGAGACAAATTTTATCTCGAATATTTGACCATTTTTTACTGGCACCTATCCAGAAAGCTTCCTAAACAGAAACATAACGTGTTTTGACAGAAGCATAACGTGCACTTGGAGGGGATTTTAAGGTGATTTTTATGCATCTTTTTGCTGGTTTGAAGATTGGATAATGTATCCCTCAATGTCCTCTAGCCAACTGAACCTTGAAACTTGAAAAATATCACCTGTAAGACACTCAAAAATTCATTTCCCCAAAGTTACTCTAGAAGTATAGCGTGTGTTGAAAAACAATGGCAGAAACATGAAATTTTGGGTGTTTTTTGAGTTTTCCTCCAAAATTAGGAACTGTAATGCAAAACCAAAGGCATATATGGGATTTACACATCAAAATTCATCCATCCATTTAAGGCTGACCTCCATTGGAGCCTCTAAGAAAAAGCGTAGCGTGGCCACGCTATGCTTTTGTACAACTGAAATTGACAAAATTTCCAAAAACTTAAAAAATTACCAAAAATTTCTACAAAAATAGGGTTCAAAGGTGGATAAATATATTTCTAACCATAACGTTTTTTGAAAAATTGAGAGAGGTTTTTTTTCTTTGGTATGTTATGAGCAACAACCTCCTCTAGTTTTCAAAAATAGTTTCCCATTTGTTCACAATACAAGTTTGACGCTGATCACTAAAAAATGCAGAAGCGTAGCGTGCTCTCAACAAAAGTGTAGCGTGGTATTTGAGTGGGTGTTTGGAGGCCTTCCCAGAGGATTTTTTGGCTGAACGTGGTATGATTGGAAAGCTGAGGATTTATGATACACAATGGATTCATCAAGCACTACAAACCCTTGCTCCAAACCCCTGAAAATTTGACTTGAAGACAACTTGTCAAGGATATGTTGGAAACTTTGAAATGCTGAAATGAACTTGTGTGATGCTTGATTTTCCTCCAATTTCAAAAGCGCAACAAGTGAGATAGAAGTGCAACGTATGAGGTAAAATTGTTCTTTGAGGATGAATTTTGATGCTCTAGTATCTGAAATGCAATTCGATGGTGGAGAGAGCTCTTAGTAAAGTGAAATGAACAATTTGATGCTTTGAATGGTTTTTTATAAGCTGGAAGTCAATTTTTTCTTAAGTCGTAGAGGTGACATCATTGATATTTTTCAAAAACTGAATTATGCGACTGCAACATAGTCAACATAGTCTTTTGAAATGAAAATATTACCTTTACATTTATTGATTTTTTTCCCTAAGTTGCTAACTCCCTTTAATGGTGATTGAAGTGATGGATATGACTCTTTTTTATTTTTATGACAATATAATGACAAATCAAGTGAAACCCTAGACTATGACCTAAATGATGATATGTTAAATTCTTCATGACATAAGACACTTAAATGAAGACAAGACCATTATGAGTGATGTTAAAATGAAGAGGTGGAGGGAGTAGCACTGACCTAGACAACAACCAATGATCACATTTTATTTGAAAAATTATTTGAAACTAGAAAATTTGACCTAGGAACCTATCAACTAACCTTGAAAGAGTACATTTTATCACTGGTGACTGACATACACTAACATTGGCTTTAGCTGGGGATGGAAACTCATTTTAGGAGGTGTCAAGAACACCATAGACCAGGTAGCCTCATCCATTGGAAATGGAGTCAAAATAAAACAATAGACACTCAAATGACTAACTAAAACAAAAACTGAATTTGACTACTAACTGAACTTACTTATGGCAGCAGAACTTCAGGATCTTAGGGCCTTCGCCTCGAGCTTCATATTCTGATGATAACCACTCACCTATTGAAGATATATATACAATCACGTGACATGATCCCTCTAGTGTAACCAATCCAACAAACAGTTACTTACTTGAATCCCGATCACACTTTCCTTGAGCAGGAAAAAGAAACAATAACTAGGAAACTCAAAGTGTCCACTGAACATGTGCTCATGATCCATAAATACAAGAAGATTCATCTTCCCATATGGCTGCAACAAACTGACCAAAGGATCATGGAGAATATGCCACATAAGCTTTTCTGGATGATTTAAAGCAGGAAAAAAAACCTCCTTCCAAGCTGTTGGTTTGTCTATGTACTAAATTTGATCACCTTCATTAATGAATGCTACAACATCAAACTTCATTACTGGCTGTAACAAATTTTCCATAGGATCTTGAAAATCATGAAAAATTAGCTCTTACTGATTTGGAGGAATCAAGAAACATCCTTTTATTGCAACTAGCTTCTCTTCATGAAGAATTTCAGTAGGAGTGTGCTCTTTGTCTTTAAAAAATTCAGAACATATATATGGACAAGTTTCCTCTTGAAACAAAAATTCAAAAAATGAAATATTTGAAGAAATACTTGAATGACACTCCTCATCAATGTATTGGTCTCCTGAACACTGCTGAATACCTTCATATAATTCAAGGGAGTGATCATGATCTTCATCAATTGATTGCTGATTAATATTATCTTCAGTTCAAGAAAACATCTTTTGCTGGACATTTTCCTAAATAAAATATTCTTTTGCAAGATGATTTAGAACAACCTCTTCTCTTTAATTGTTCTCTTCTTCATCCTTGACAATCTGATCGGTTTCATTTCCGGCTGCAGAAATTGTTGTCTGTTGGGAATGTACCTGAATGTCATGGCAAAAAATATCTTCTATTTCCTCCTAATGAGAAAATAAATCAAACCAGACTTCTTCAATCTCATAAGACATTAAATCCTGTTCATAGATGTCAATTCCCATACGCTGAAAAATATCATCAAACTTTCCACAAAAACTTTCTATCAACACTATAAAAGGATAAGCTTGTTTATAATTTTTACAAAATGTTACGTAGAAATATTTAAGAGAACATAGATTAACAGATGGAAACTTGTCATACCAAAACCTTAATTTTTTTTTTCTAAGGTATCCATAAATATCTTCATCAAGCTATCTTCATGAATTTCAACCCCTAGCCTATGTATGTGCATATGAAACTTAATCAAATCTAAAGCAGCATAATCTCCTTCTTGATCTTTAAATTTAGGTAGATAGGTTAACCAATCAACACGAGGCATAAGTTTTGGAAAACTAGAGATATGAGATATATCCATAGGAACATACCTTATAGAAGTTGAATCCATATTGAAAACAGTGAAGTGACCAAGAATTTCTTCAAGCTACCGAGTGTAGAACAATGGAGTCGCCATGAAACCTATGAAATTTTGGATTCTTTGACACTGGAGTTGCCAAGTGAAAGATGCACAACCTTCTTGTGCCTGACCACTATTCACCATAAAAAATTAGAGCTAATATTTTTCATTCTTTCCCGGGAAAGATTTAACCTTTGCTCCCCGGAAACAGTGCCAAAGAGTTTATCTCTGCCTTCGTTTCCCAAGGCTGAGAAAGGGGACTGAAGGAGTTAACCTCAAACCAATCTTTAGATTTGGTAGCTAGCCCTACCAAACCAGAGAGGGCTCTCTCGATGTCAATTTCACAGTTAATGAGGTGAATGGAGAGGAAAATATCTTAGGCTAGATATAAGCTTAGTGATTTTGGTTAGGGTTTTGTTTTGAATTTTGCTGGATAGGAAGTGTCAGTCTAGGAACTAGGTCTAGGTTTCAAGGTCAGATTTCAAATGAATAGATGCAGAGATGAAAATGAGGCCAGGTAGGTATACTTATAAACACATTTAGGTTATCATTGTGGTATAGGGTTTGAAAAATAGAGAATCAGAATGAGCATATAACCTATGAGTTCATTCATCAGAGGAATTAGAACAAATTTATGAAAATCTCATTAAACATAATAAAAAAGTAAGAAATCTGCTTAAAGAATCATAAGATCATCATATGGAAGCATATATGTAATGGAAAGAAAAAATAAACATTCAATTCTATGTTAACACTGAGAAAAAACAATGCTAATAATCATACCACCGAAGTCCCAAAATTATAGCTGCAACATGTCTTTGATTTCACTGTAAAAATATGTACATAAGCTCCACACTGAAATATCAACTATCCAACCTATAAAATGGATTGAGTTGGAGTACATATAGAAAATAGAGGATATTCCACCTCAATGGGTCGAAACCTGATCCAAAACACTTCATTAATGCACCTAATGAGTCATTACCTATAATTTAGGGAAGTTAGAAACAATCCCCCTAATTTAGCTAACAATTGGGAGTCTTTGTCTCCTTGATTAATTACAAGATCCCTAAAAAATGAGGAGCATAAATGGGTTTCATTAATCATAAAAAAAATCATGAGACAACTTTTACCTGGAATCTTTGACCATTTTTGACTGACACCTGTCTAGAAATCCTCCTGCACAGAAACGTAGCGTGCATGGTAGAAACGTTGCGTGCACTTGTAGGGGATTTTAAGGTGAATTTTATGCATCTTTTTGCTAGTACAAATATTGGATAAGGTAGGCCTAGATATCCTCTAGCCAATTGAACTACCACCTGTAAGACACTCAAAACTTCATTTCCCCAAGGTTACTCCAGAAGCGTAGCGTGGGTTGAAAAACAATGGTAGAAACATGAAATTTGGGGTGTTTTCTGGGTTTTCCTCCAAATTAGGAACTTTCATGAAAAAATAAAGGCATATATGGAATGTACACATCAAAATTCATCCATCCATGTAATGCTGACCTCCATTGGAGCCTTTAAGAAAAATTGTTTCTCATTGAATCAACAAGTGTAAAATTTCCTCCAAAACTAAAAGCAACATTTCTTAAAAATAGGCTCAAAGGTGAGAAATATATATATATATATATATATTTATACATTTGTATATGAGTATAACCATAACGTTTTTTTCAAAAACCGAGAGAGTTTTTCAGGCTTTTTGGGCAGAATAACATAAACTCCTCCGCTTTCAAAAATATCATTTTTTCACAATCCTTTTTTCAGTTGATCACTGCACTGGCATGCACAAGGCCTTGGCCAGGCTATTAGTGTGGTCTTGAATGGGTATGAGGCCTTCCAAAGATTTTTTGGGCTAAAAGTGGTATGGTTGGAAATATGAGGGATGTTGTTACACAATGAAAAATTGACTTGAAGAAAACTTGTCAAGGAGATGCTGGAAACTTTGAAACTCTGAAATGAACCTATGTGATGCTTGATTGGCCTGCAGTTTCAAAAGTGCAACAAGTGAGCTAGAAGTGCAGCGTAGGAGGTAAACTTGTGCTTTGAGGATGAATTTTGATGCTCTGGTGGCTGAAATGCAATTCGAAGGTGGAGAGAGCTCTTATGAAAGTGAAATGAACAATTTGAATGCTTTGAATGGTTTTTTATAAGCTTGAGGTCGATTTTTGCTTAAGTCATAGAGGTGACATCATTGATATTTTTGAAAAAATGAATGATGAGACTACAACATAGTCAACATAGCTTTTGAAATGAAAATATTACCTTTACCTTTTTTTCTTTTTTCCCTAAGTTGCTAACTCCCTTTAATGGTGACTCAAGTGATGGTGACTTTTTTTTTTATGACAATATAATGACAAATCAAGTGAAACCTTAGACCATGACCTAAATGATGATATATTAATTTCTTCATGACATTATACACTTAAATGAAGACATGGACATGATGATTGATGATAAAATGAACAGGTGGAGGGAGTAGCACTTACCTAGACAACAACCAATGATCAAATTTTATTTTAAAACTTATTTGAAACTATAAAATTTGACCTAGGAACCTATCAACTAACCTTGAAAGAGTACATTTTATCATTGGTGTCTGACGAACACTAAAAGAACCGACATAATTTTAGGTTCCAACATGTTCCAAGTCTTGTAATCCATTTACATTTACATGCCCATACATGCATCATTAACATAGTTAATTACAATTACTATATCTATGGGGGATTAAAGGTTGGGGTGTCACATGGTTATAGCCATCAAACAAGTATATTCATAACTAAGTTCATGTTGTAGCTACAAAAACAACCATCCTCAATTCCTCTCAATTCCTTGTGCCCAAAGGGAATTGAGGGGCCCACTTATTCAAATCAATGTTGAGATCACTTTGCCAAACCTATCCAACACTAGTGAGTTATGATCAACTATCCTAACATGAGATAATGGAGGAATACTTGTGAAAATGATGTGTATTTTTTGACCAATCCAAAAGAAAGTGAGATTTCATGCTCTAGCCTACTTAGGTAAATCTTAGAAAGATGTGTCCACTTGAAATTTATTGCAAATTTGAGCCATTTTGAGCTTGTGAAGCACCCCCATGGGCCTATAACTAGCACTATAGCACTCACTTAACCTTCTATATTATGTTATAGCCTCACATTTGAGCTTGTAAATTTGTTTTTAGCTTTTAAAATTCAATGTAGTGCCCTCTTTAACCTCAAGTTAGTGCTATAGCTCCCCTCTTTAGCACCATCCTAGTGTTAATGTCTTAGAACAAGCTTGGTCTTGAGCCTTCCTCTAATTTTTTTCTTTGTAAATATACTGAACCTTTTTCTAGTGCCATAGCACTTTGTGGAGCCTCTATGCAGTGCTACACTTTTCATTTTTCTTTTCCACTGATGATTTTTTTCCCTCCCTATGTCTCCTTAGCACTCCATTGAGCCTCTAGCCAACACTATAGCACCATAGTGACCCTAGTCTAGCACTACAATGTCATTCTTGCACTTTAAAACCCAATTTTGGGCCTCCTCCTTTCGTGTAGAAACCTGTTAAGCCTCAAGCATGCACTACACTGCCTTCTTAGTTATCATCTCAAAGCTCTAGCACATGATTGAGTCATATCAAAATTTTAAATCTTGTCTCCAACTTTAAAGGTTACCTTTTGAGATTTTATTGCCTAACACTAAGTTAACAAAAGGAAAAATGAGAAAAAGATAATTTTAACAAGGAAATTACTCAAAATAATTAATGTAAAAGCCCAATAAAACTATTTAAAAGAGGCTCATCTCCCTCTCCCTTCCCCATAACAACTTAGCTCACTTATTTTGAAGGTCAAATCACTTGATTGATAAATTTTTTCACTCTAGCTTTCTTAGTCGGCATTAGGATCATACAACTCAACATAAGTAAGTTATTTTTTATTTTATGCTTATTCACTTAGTTTTTATTTTTTTAGGATAATTTTATCGTAGTTATTTACCCAACTATTGTTTTTTCAGTCCATAAAATCAATTCTTAGCTTATTTTTTGATGAGTGAATGAATTTTATAAATCTTTGGGGCCACATTGTACTATTCCCGTTCAACCCTCACCCCCAATGGCTTAATGCACACTCGTTTCATTTCACACAACTCATACAACAAAATGAAAACATTCATATCAGCCTAGAAACAATTTAACAATGAATTAAGAGGCCATTTAACCACCAACTAGCTCCCTCATGAGATTTTATTCATCTTTTCTTGCCCAACTTGACCCATAGTTGTGCTCTAGCTTGCTTGTAGTTTCTTTTGGCTTATATAACATGTTTTAATTGTAGCGAAACCTAAAAAATGTGTTTCCATAGCCCAAAATCTCTCAACTATCTATTTTCTTTAACATACCCAGGGTTTTATTGAGGGCACCTAGGGTTTTCTTTCATGAAGCCATTTTCATGCTTCCAACTCAATTTTTTTTGTTTTAAATTTCAACCAATAATTTTCATTTATTTTTATTTTTGGATTTGGGTATATGAGAAAGTCTCTTTGACCAAAAACCCTAGTTTTATTCCTAACATCTCAATGATATTTTCCATGGAAAAGCACTAAGACATCCCAATAAAGACAATGAACCTAAAATTCCTACTTTTTCATAACTATTAGAAGTGTTTTTTTCACTAAATCCTAATTAGCCTTATAGCCTATACCTCTCACTAATATGCATATGGCATGATAAACTAATTTTCATATTAGGTGTTTGTTTCTTTCACTGGTGTTGTAGGAGAACCATGTATGCATCTAAGAGAAGGGCCAACAAAGCCCCAACAGTTGAAATCTTAGATGATGAAGAGCCGGATAACTCGTATAAACCATAGTTCTAGAATAATCCATGTTTTATAAATAATTTCACATCTTACACATGGCTATAGTTCTATCAGAAATTTCATAAAGACGAATTGCCTCCTGATGACCCAAACTCACTCGCTAGTTTCCCCATGTGCATAAGTTGTAGAATGGCTAGCTAGTGCAACATTTAGACCTAGAGGAAGCTATGATTAAAGATATTAATAGGAAACCCATTACTTAATTTAATGCCTTTGAGATTGAGATGTATTATAAGATGCCCATAGATGAGGTATCTCTAGATAAGGATTGTAGGAGAAAATTTAAGATCTTTTCCATATAGATCCTCAAGAAGGAATAAAAAAAGGAATTTTAGAACATAAGAAAACATATTGTACCCTATGCATACTAGACCCCATTCCAGATAATGGCTACCATGCTAGGCCAGTTGTTTGGCTGAGCTAACATTGAAATATTTCCCAAAGACTAGGTTCCATTGATGTACACTGTAAAAGTTGAAGGCAAGATTTTCAACTGGGAAGATATCTTAGCAGGAATCTCGAAGGATACCACCAAACAGGCTTGGAGCCCTAAGGAAATCCAACAATCTCAAATTTACATGGATTATTACCATTTAGATGCAAATTTTGCTAAGATGGCATTCCCAGCCATGAATTGGAGATGGACATCCATGAGGAATCAATTAAAATCTATTGCAACAACTTCCAGGAGGATCATTATATAAAACATATGCAAAAATCTTCCATTATTTCCTTACATGAATCCCTATTCAACAATGTTACTCCTTATATGCTAGAAAGGGTTAGATAGGAAATACTTGTAGTTGGTGATTAGATTGTGTTAGAAAATATAACTAATTTCGGTCTTCATAATTGCTATTGTACTTGTATTATTATATATTTCATGTAAATATCAATAGAAGAAAATAAATCTTATTTTGTAAGCATGGGTTTCATGCACAAGTCATTTGGTCTTCTAGTTCAACCATGTTCTTCGTGCTTCTAGGGTTTATTGAGTCAAAAGGATATTTTTCATAAGTAAAATTATTGTTCTAGAATCAAGTCCCATTTGGACTTTGAAAAGAAAGTGGAAAAATAATTTTATTTGAGTCAAAAATGCCATTTTTGTACCCACAAGACTAAATTGGTCCTGGAAGGGGTAATTACACCTCCTAGATGTGTATAAATAGAGACAGATTCAACCTCATTTGAAGCATCGACCAATCGAGTTCAATCTTCGAGAAAAGAAATGTGAAACTAAAGAAGAAAGAGCTAGAAATCAAGAGAGAGAAAGTGAATTCTAATGAGGAAGGAAAATATGCCCTAGTTCTCTCACACATGTGGTATTCTGAAGCTACTACAAGGTCGAAGTTACAGATTCATTGCAGGTTTGAAATTATGAAGTTGGGGACCGAAATTCTAAAGCTAGAAGTAGTTTTGAATTTTTTGACAACATTGAATTTGACTTGCTGGAAGAGCTTGGGAGGAGGGTTGACTTGGGTCTTGTTGAAGGTCTTGGTCTTGTTTTTCAAGTCTTGGATTTCTCATTTGATTTGATTCTATATGAAGAATTTTTTTTTTGGGTTTTCCCTTCGCTTGGAGTGTATATCTTGTGTTCATTGTCTCTTTGTTATCTTCATGGTTTATGGTTTTGGAAATTTTTTGATAAACATAACATAATAAAGTAATAAGAAGCCAACATAACTTCACAATTAATTATGAAGTAAAGAGAAAACACCCTAAGTGTTACCTCTATTTATTTCTCAACATGGAATCAGAGCTAAGGTGAAGAAGAGGGAAATTTTAATATCACTCTTTTTGGCATGAGGAGAAGACATTCATCAAACATAACTTGAAGAACATCATTTGTAGAAAGGACATGAGGAAAGACACAAGAAAGGATATAATTAAGGACACAAATAAGGGACATAAAAAATGATACAAGGAAGAAGAATCAAAGGGTTCATATTGAAGGAAGGCTACTACTCTCCACTGAAGGCTCTTGTTTTCCCATGAACATCTTGAAGAAGAACATTAATCTTTGTCTCTTGGAAAATTATCAGTTTGAAGGTTCTTTGGAAGATATTTTTATAGAACGAATCATACAAGGAAGCATACAGAATCCTGTGAAGATCATCTACTCTCTTTGAGGCAACTTGAAGTCAATATTATTCCAAGCATCCTAGAAGTCATTATTCTAGGGCATCTTTGAAGTCTCTTGGAAGTCTTGGGAACATGAAGGTTTTTTAAGATCACTTCATGAAGTTATACAATCTTATATTAATCAAGTACTACATTATACTCTATGGATAAATATTCAAATCAAATGAATTCAATTTGTAAGGAAGGAAATAATCTTGATGGGTTGACACACTTTAAAGCATGTAAGAAAATAATAGAGTTGATACTTGTAGAAAATGAAGTCATGGATTACGTTCAAGGAAAAGTTGCAGAACTAGAGAAAGATAAGACTCAAGAATTGGAAAAGTACATGAAAGGAGAAGTGAGGGCTCAAAGTATTCTCATTGTATCCATTAAGGATCATCTCATTCCTTTTGTTGTATATTTAGGCACATCTAAAGAAATATATGATAAGTGGTGAAATTGTACTCTATTAGCACTACATGTCAGAAGATATCTCTAAGGAGTAATATTTATAAGACAAGGTTATCAAAGGATGAATACTTGACCTCATATCTCTTAAAGGTCTCACAAATAAGGGGTCAATTACAAGGGCTTGTATAAGTTGTTTCTAATTGTGAACTAATAGCTTGTATACTCAATGCATCATCTCTCGAATGGAGTATTTATTTTACAAGCATTTACTCAAGAAAGGATACTATGAACTTTGATGAGATATGGTATTTTTGATGACACCAAACCAAATGAAAAGTCTCAAGATTTTGCTACCAAAGTAAATAATAAGAAAGGGAAGTTTGGGAAGTTTCAACCTCATAAAAGGAACAACAATCAACCACAAAGAAATCTAGATATGTCAAAAGTGAATGCTTTGGATGCAATGAATATGTAAACTTTAAGAGAGATTGTCCCAAATACTCACAAAATAAAAGGGGCAACAAGAGGAAGGAAATAATTGGAGCACATACAACCGAATAAAATGAAGAACCCAAGAAGAAACTAAATAATGAAGACACCAAGGATCTATATTATTTAAGGGCTCCCCCATTATTAGATATACTTATAGTATATTTCCTTTTTGAAATTGCAGTTATAGTCGCAAGTATAGTTACATTTGTAAAAAAAGTCTTCGAAGCATGGCATCATGGAAAGAATCATAAATCATTGGAAGAATTAGAATCTACACCATTAGTTTCATCTCATTGGTAGTAGTCATCAAAGCAAGGATAGAACATTTTGGAGCATCCAGAACTCCGCCATTTTTGCAGCTACTTTTTGGCATCCACATCATTATAGAGGCAGTCTAATAACTAGAAAGGATCACAAGGATCCTTGATGGTGATTATAAAGGGTCTTCACTATGTGAAAGAATCTTCGTAACATGAAAAAAAGTATATATCTACTAAAATTATGGAATATTGCATCAAATAAACTCGCATAGCTGCAACATGAAGATATAATTGAGCACTTCTCATATTCAACATCATTCTAGACATTATCCTTAAGAAAATATGCAGCTTGTTTAAAAGAATATGACAAGCACAAAGGAAACATTTTGTATATATTTAAGAGCTTCTCATTAATAAGTATAATTCATGTCTTCAAGGAATATTAGAGGAAGAGCTCATTCCAGAAATATGCTTGGGAGCACAAGCATGATATATTTTGGATAAAATTGCACAAAACTTTTATGTTTGATTTCTAGACACATAGAAGCATGATGAAGAAGAAAAACTCTTCCATGCATATTGAAGCATGATAGATGAGATGATGATATGTTTATCCGGTATATAGAATCATCATGGATGGGCATAACACACGATGATATTGATCAACATATGATATGGTCTCTTGAAGAATGAAAAATGGATAACTTCAAAGGGAGCTACACAAACTATGACATATATTATTTTAAAGCACATGGATTATTTCAGTCCATGAACACACTTATTAATGTTTGAAAGTGTGAAGAAGGATTCTAATATGAAGATAAGCCATACATAAGTATGTTGATATCAGAGGGATCTAGTAGCGAAACATGACGTCTTAAAAGGATATCATGACTGGGTAATTATTACTTAAATAACTTGTTATTGATGATTCATTTAATACATTATTTGGATACCTAGAAGAACATGTTGCAAAAATGCAGAGCGAAAATATGGAAGTTGAGATATTACATCTATAACTATTTGGTTTAAACTCAATTATTGAACATATGGATAAGTTGGACAACATTGATTTTGGAAATGTGTACACCATGATATAAGGAAAGGTAGTAAGTCATAAGATATCATGTTGGTCATGCTGGATCTGATGATATTCACTTTCCCAATGGATAGAGGGAGCTATGATCAAATCTACAAGGATTGGTTTGGCACGATACCATTGATGATGAAGATACTTTGAATGATGATTAATGGAAAATGATGTAAAAGGTTGATGGAAAGAACCCTGTCATAAAGAAAGATCGAGAAATATTTTTTCTCCATAAAATCCAGTAAGGTTGAAGCCTAATTAGAACATGATGATTAGAGAGAGGAGCCCTTGCAACTTCTACTATGATCTCCACAGAAGAACATGTAGTTGATGAAAGAGACAAATAATGAAACATATGTTTGAATTAAATAAATACTATGATGAAATATCCCTGATTGAGAGGGAGCAGGAAATCTCCTTCATATTTGAAAAACAATCAAGGACCTCCTCCTTGGTTGAGGGGTGATGGTGGACACCATATTATACATAGGTGTCATGCACTAGGACAGGACTAACTGTTGTACATCTAGTGTATCAAACTGGGAGGGAGAACGAAGGATTGGATAAGAATTTGGAGAATGGTACTCCTTTGGAATTAGAAATCCAATATAGGAATTAATATCATGGACCAACACTCTTTGAGGATATAACAAGGTATCCAAGATAAGATTGGTTGAAGAGGACTGCTATTCTTTGAGGATTGGGAATCCAAGATAGGAATAATACTGGAAGGACATACTTTGTGAAAATATGGATGGGGTATGTGCCTTGAGAGGCTTTGTTGGTGTTCATATGTATGCCTCACAACATTGTGCTCTAATCTTGTGGAGAGTTTGAAATTCTTAGTAAAAAATGCCTTACTATGGTATTTTTTGACAATGCTAGTCATGATTTTGATGCTTGAAAATATGGCTTATTAATCCGACTCTTCTTATGAGAACATTTAAGTTTGAGAGTAACCTTGTACCTGTTAAGGAATTATGAATACCTCCATGGTTAAGAGGGAGTGGTGAAAATGTAACTAGGTTCGGTCTTCATAATTTCTATTGTACTTATATTATTGTATATTTCATGTAAAGATCATAGGAATAAAAAATAAATATTATTTTATATGCATGGGTTTCATGCACAAGTCAATTGGTCTTCAAGGTAAAGCATATTATTCATGTTTATAGGGTTTATTGAGTCAAAATAATATTTTTCATAAGTCAAATTATTGTTCTAGAATCAAGTCCCATTTGGAATTTGAAAATAAAGTGGAAAATAATTTTATTTGAGTAAAAAATGTCATTTTTTGTACCCATAATAACAAGTTGGTTGTGCCTCATGAAGTCGGCCTTGGAAGGAGAAATTTAACCTTTTGGATGTGTATAAACATGTTGGAAATGTTGTCATTGATGGAAAAGGAGATGGAAAAGGAGGAGCATCTAAAACAATAACTAGGAAAAGAGAGAAGCAAAGTAACAGAGAACAGAGGCAGCAGAAAGGAGGTAGAGGCAGCATAGAAGGAACAAAGGCAGCAGAAGACAGATGAGGTGGTGCTGCAGAGTAGTGAGGACAGTAGAAGAGGGCCATTTAATAGCAGATCTGGAGAGACAGAATAACCTCCGAAATAGGCTATGAGATGAAACCCTGTATTGATCGACTTAATGTCTGTGTGAATTATGTATGCATTCTTGATATGGTATTGGAGAAGGAACATTGAGTTCGGTGACAAGTGAACCCTATATTATTGGCTTAAAGGGTGACTCTGTTTTAATTAGAGTAATTAATATGAGTAGTATTCATATCATTTGAAGAAGATCAACCACTGAAAGGGTCGATCTTGTTGAAGGAAGTGGAATTGAGTATAACCCGTGAATATATCGAATTGGTTGAAATTGATTGGGGCTACATTTTTTGGGTTCGAGTGGAAAGCACTTTTGAAGAGATTTCTTCCACTTACTGACATATAGTCTCTATTTAATTAGGACATTTGAACCCTGTTTACATGGCTATAAGAACTTAACTGGTTCCTTGTGAAGTCGATAGAACCGATTCATCCTTTAGTGATCACATACAACAAACAAGTACTTGAGTCCCATTCTGGTGACAATTTCCTGTGCAGAACGTATGTATTGAGGAGTTAGAGGTTGGTGGAGAACCAATCCTGTTGAGGGTTAAATTGAAACCCCGTAGAATGGAAAGGATGAATTAGTAAGGGTCAAATATCATTGCAGGTGGAAGTCGATTAGAATTCCAGCTATTGAATGCGTAGTTGAAAAGTCTGTATAAAACGGGAAGCTCAATTCATTGGATGTTAAGACAGAAAGAAGAAGTATTATACGTTGAGACAACGTGGAGAGCAGAACTCTAAAGATAAGGAATGGAACCATGAAATTCATAGTAAAACTGGCTTCGAGAAACCAACGATCTCGCGCTGGGCAAAGGTGGTAATCAATTTTGTCAAAAAAAAGGCGATCAGGGTCTTGGGCCTACACGTGGCCTAAGATGGTATTGTGAAACCACTTACATCGCCGATTGTTGAAGATTAACACCTGCGTGATTTGGTTGCGCGATATTTGTTATATGCCGTCGGATTATGGGTTGGAGCATGACGTATGGTGGACCGTTGGATCTGTTCAACAGTTAATGCAAGAAATGAATGTGGGTCCTGAATGCGCGTTGAATCAATAGTCGAGTTATTCCAATGGTCAAATGTTTAAGTTCACGTATGCAGTGTTATAAATTGGGTTTTAATCCAAGGGAATATATATATATGTGTATGTCCATAGCTGAAGACCGAAAATCTATTGTCATGTTGATATGTGTCAATACACTTGATGTATTAAATATGTAGAGTGTTGATAAGTGGTTGAATGTGGGCCCAAATACGCCATACAGTTATCGTTGAGTTTAAGCCTAGGCTGAGGCTTTGTTGTAATGTTCTTGACATTTTACGGAGGATGAAAATATATTAATATATCATAGTTGATATGAATTGTCACAAAGGTGCACGTACAGGAACTGTATATGAGACTTAGATGGGGCTGAGCGATGTTTTATATGGGTGATGGAATTTTAATGCTATTATAATAAAATTGTGATCGATATTTTCATAGAGTATGATGTTTGATTAATATATACTGTGGGTGGTCGAAATTCCGAGTTGCGATCGAATGATTATTAATCATTGTTGGTATAGCCCGAAGATTGGGTTTAAAATCAAGGTTTATAAAGCGTGAATTGGTGTTGGTTTTAAAACATTGGAAAACACATATATTAGAATGAATCAAAGTTTATATTCCAAGACATGGACCATTATAATAAATCGAATGGATTGAAGAGTTTATTAATATTGTGGGACCCTCATGAATTGCATCGGAGAAAATTATGGAAGTGGAACATGTTAATAAAAGTTCCAATTGCGATCGCGATGAAGATGCAGACCCGATGGGTTTATGAACTATGATTCATACGTGTTTGAGTTTCGGCATCAAAGCGACACATCGCATCGGTGCAGTGAAGTGAACATTGATTAATCGCATCGGAGGAAAATAGAACATCGGAGGATTCTATTGAAAGCTGCGATTGCGATTATCGCATCGGGTCTTTCACAAAGGCATTAATCGCATCGGCAAACAGAAAAGAAAGGTTTATAAAGTTGTGGGGCCCAAACCTTTCAAAGGTTAGTGTTGGGGTTCAAAGATGAGAGCATATTACATGCGTGGTACTGTTTTAGGTTGAACCATAGGATAAAAATGAAGCCTCCATTTGAAAATTGTATGAAGACTTAGTGTTGGGGTTGATAAAAGGGTATATTATATGAAATGAGGGGTTCATGACCTTTGAAAAAAAAGTGAGATATTAAATTTCTGCACTCATTTAAATTTCCAACTCAGACAATAAGATGGAGGTGCACTCTCGTATGAATTGAGAGAGGTATATATATTATCGGAGTTAAAATCTGGGGATACATTCTTCTATACACCAAATTGAAATAGCATAAAGGGGACTATGGGTTTTACCAGCCATCACATAGTCTTCATAAAGGAAATGCCGCTTATGAAGATTGAAAAATTAAAAGTTTTACAATGGTCTAATTGTAATATTCAAATGATAATTCGATATATTATATGTAGTTGTGGGTTGCGCTTTAATTTCGGGATTGAAATAAAACATTGACTGGATTTTATAAGAAGAGCATATTATGTGCTTTATGGATTTTATAACCGCGAGTATAAGAATCTTCTGCAGCTAATTAAATTGCCAGTCCAAGAAATTAGAACCTTGAGAGTTTGCCCAGATTCAAAGGCAACAATTATATATATTGTAACGCAGTTATATATATACAACAAACACACTATTGCAGTGAATAGGTGAATATGCATAGGAACGAGAATGTGTTTTTGAAAGGTGTACAAGCACAGAAAACTGGAGAATATGCAGAAGACAGTGAATAGAGTATGCATAACAACTATATGACAGCTGTAGATACATAATTTCAGTGAATAGCAGAGAAAAGTAGAGCAGTTACCCAATAGCAGCAAAAAGGACAAAACCAACAAGCCAAGTGATGGAAAGAAGACTGAGTGAAATTTATATACGTAACTGAAAATGAGAATGTAAATGTTGTAATTGATTTTATATTATTTGTGATGCATTGGAAAGTCTCCGGAGGAAAACAAAACTCCCAATGTAATACTGAAATTAATGTACATTGTTATATTTTTTTGAATGAGCAGGTAAAAGAAATGAGAAGGAAAAAGGCAAAGAGGCATGGCTGTCCATTTCAAATTCCCTGAGGAATGCTAACAGTAAAAAAGAAATCCCTATAAATGATATCACCTTGATATGCATAGAGAGGTTAGAGAGTGAGAAAAAAAAAAGAGGAATGGAGAAATGAAGTAGTGAGGCAGAAAAGAAGGAGGAGCTGAGCAGAGAAGAAGGTGAAGCTGATAGAGAATCCGAGAAGATGCAAAGATGATACATGACAGATATGAGGACTAATGAACAACAAAAGAGAAGGTATAGAATAGAGCTGATATCCAAGGTAAATCAGCAAGTGTTTTTCTTTTGAAAGAGTAAGGAAGTTGGAGCTTCCCTATCAAGTTGTAGCTTGATAGATGTTAGTTGTAGCTGACTGAGGTAGAAGCCTCTTGTAGGTTGGTGCCTGCAGAAAATTGATGGGAGTTGGAGCTTCCTTGCAAGTTGTAGCTTGTAGAATTGAGGTTGGAGCCTCTTGTGGGTTGGTGCCTCTAGAAAATCAGTGGTGAGAGGGATTTGGAGCTTGCCTTTGCATCACAACAATAATAAGATGTGGTTTTCTCCCTTTATGGGTTTCCACTTATATTTGGTGTCTATGTGCATGACGTCTATGTGTTTATATGATATATCTATTCTGCTAATACTTGCTGCTCACATATTAAGACTGCTGGTACATTATCTAATCTGCTTATTAAGTGCTACTCACAAATAAAGATTGCTCACACATTATGTTGATGATGAAATGAAGGTGTTAATAAAGTTTAATGAAAAGTTTTAAAAGTCCATGAATGTGTTAAACTGATTCACCCCCCCAGTTTAACTAAAGGTTCACCAATTGGTATCAGAGCCGGTTCCTTTGGTGTAATCTTAAAGGATTGAAGGAGATCTGGTTGAGTCATGGACTATCAAAATGTACCTGTGTTAAATACAACAAACTTTCCTGAATGGAGAGATAAATTTAAAACAGGATTATTGGCATATGAACCTGAGGTATGGAAGCTTGTCTTTGATGGTTGCACAAACTCCCCCATGATGAAAGAACAACAGAGGAATGCCAAGGAAAAATGTGTGATATATAACAATCTTCATAACAAGGACCTTGAGTTGATAATGGATTTAACCTCTGCAAAGGAAATCTGGGACAGATTGCATTTCATGCATGGAGTAGACACAGAGGACTGCATTTTCAAGAAGGAGAAGAGAATTAAGAAGAAGAAAAATTCATGTCAACAGGAAAATGTTCAATCAAATGAGGTACCTGCTAGTGTGAATGGAAGTAAGAGCCATGAAGAAATTGCAGCTGAGGAAAAATCCAAACTTGACACAATCTTGACTGAAATAGAAAGATTGAAGAATGAAAACAAAGCCCTGAAGACATTGGTGCAAATATGTGATGAGAAAGAACATGAAGATAAGAAAGAAATTATAGCCATGAAGACACAGCTTGAAGAAGCAAAGAAAGTTGAAGACACTCTGCTGCAACAAATGGAAGAGAAAAGTCTACAATGCGAGAAACTGGAAGAAGAAGTAGTGTGCCTGAGAAAGAAACTAGAAAAAGCTCAACGAGAATTATTAATGAATACTCCACAAGTGAAAAGCTCTGGATAGCTAGACCAAATACTAAATGCTCAAAGGTCACCTTTCATAAAGGCTGGGATAGGATATGAAGGAGAAACCAGTAAGTCCAAGGTAGAAGATAACAAGAAAATCATCTTTGTAAAAGCTATAAAGAAAAATGAAGCTGCTTAGAAAATTCCTACAGAAGAAGCAGCCAACAAGAACATGAGGTGTAAAGAAACAAACAGAATCAAGCAGCAACATGAAAGAACAGAGGATGAGAGGATGAAACAATCAGTTGCTAAAGGCTTACATGCTCCTAAGGATGAATTGAATAAATTTGGAAGATGTCAAAGAAGGTTCTTTCCTCCTATGGGAAGTATCACCTGTTTCTCTTGTCACAAACCAGGACATATTGCAACATATTGCAAGACAAAACAAATCCAGTCCAACCAGCAAAGGATGCAGCAAAAGAAAATAATACCTCGAGCAAGAAAATGGAAAGGAAAATCTTTCACCAGGTACACAAATCATTTCCATGGCTACTATTATGCATGCAATAATTTTGGACATAAATCTGTTGAATATAAAATGTACTCAAGAAGGGGAACAAAGTATTATACATCAGCTCAAATGTACTTTGACAAAATAAGATGTTATGTATGCCTCAAGCTTGGCCACAAAGCAAAGGACTGTAAACTGCCATATATATTAAATAACTCTAGACAGATGATGGAAACAAAGCAAATCAAACAAAACTATGAATCTAAAAGAAGTGCAGACATTATGAAGAACCCCAATAAATTATGGAAGGAAAAGAGAAAGGGGGAGCCTATTATCTCAATAACATAATGAATCCTTCATAGTCTCAAGGGGAGCTACTCTAGGAAGGAAAGCAAAAATCCATCCAGTGACAAATATGAAGCAACATAACAAGGGGAGAGCAGTTCATAATTATTCCCCATGAGAGTAATCTAAGAAAAGCTACATGTAATGAGAACAACTATGAGATCAGGAAGAAAAAGGAAAATCCCTCTAACATAGAACTATTGAGGAAGAAGATGATCTGAAATATTAAATAGCTGATAGATTGAAAAAAAAAAAAAAAGGGACAGCAAGCAGTCATGATGGTAGAGAAAACATCAGCCATGAACATGTAAGCCAAGAAAACACCAGCACATTAAGTGATGATCACTTTGTGCATCATTCTGCTAGAATGAACAGTGAATCACATAAAGAAGGATGAGTAAAAATAGTGTCTGTCATCATTATATCATTACATCTCTCATCCATGAAAAGTTACCTTGGAGGAATGCAGTTAAGTGAATAATAAATCTTTGAGTAATCAACCCATGAAAACTCATAGAAAAGAAATTGTAGATGTCTTCCTGAATATTATTATGTTAGAACAACTGAATTTTATGTAAAGCAACAATGACTCTAGAGCAGTCCTAGAAAGGAAAATGCAGTGACATTCCTTTAAACCAGAATGACAGACCAAGCAAGAGGTTAATAATGACAAGATCAGATTCATCATATTGATGATTGTTGGTGTTAATAGTGGAAAGCTCAATAGTAGAATTCATGAAGGATGCCTTAACATTGGGTTCATGAGCAAGCTGAAGTGAAAGTAGTATTAATTAGTACTTGGTAAAAACAACATGCCTATCAATAGAATATCAAGTGTTATCATGGAGCAGCAATAAGGCACAGGTCCTCAGGATCAAAGGATTATGGCAAGAGTACATCCAGCATAAAAGGGTCAATGAAAAGGCTAAAGGATCAGTATTTTGTTTACTCTTGAAATATGATATTGAGCATTGAAACATAATTTTTTATTAGCATGCCTTCCTGAAGTCAGTACATATACATATCAGGCCTCTTTTCTTAAGATCATTCATAACGCCATGTGAAATCTGTTTGTTGAGATTCAAATTAAAACATATTGAATATGTTTTTTTTTGAAGATCATCATGATATAAAGTTTAAGTATCGAAAGTATGAAGAACTAGTTGGGTCAGTTGAAGCTCAAAAATTTGTCATTGAGTCATCAAGAACATACTTTAGCAGAAAGGATTTGCTGACATCTCACCATTAAAGAGAGATTGAGCATTGACATACATAACCCCCTTTTGTCATAAAGAAAATTGCATGGTTAATAAGTGAGATTGACCAATACATTGAATGCATATTACCTCAAGGTTTTGTTTTGAAAGTACATTATGCAAGCAGTAAAGGGATTTGATTTCTTAGATCAAATTCTGGTTAATTCATTGATCACATCTGGAACAATAACCTTCAGCTATTAAGGGTAACATCATTATCAACATCCTAGCTCATATCATCACCAACAGGTAGGAAAGGTGTACCATAGTAATAAAAGATATATTGACTTCATCACAATTGAACAGATGTTGTACTGCAGATGAGTATTGTAGAAGAAGAAATATTCCATCTACAATATTCCTCAACAGAAATATATTAGCTCACTACATCAGACATATACTGAAGTATATTTGAAGCATTATCAGTATTTTAGGTTTAATCCAATGTTGCAACTCTGATTAGATAAGTGTATATTCAAGTCCAATAATCCTCAAAGTGTTCTCTCAACAAGTCTTGTACACCAGTCTCGAGCAGCATGGTACAAAGTCAAAAGAAGAGGGTCTAAACACAACTCAGAGAGAGGAAATGCAGAAAGCACACTAAGAAATGTGCAACCCTTTGCCATTGATGTCAAAGGGGGAGGAAAAACAAGCAAAAGGAGAGCACTAAGGTATTGCCATCAATGCCAAAGGGGGAGACTGTTGGAAATGTTGTCATTGATGGCAAAGGATTTGGCAAAGGAGGAGAATTTGAAACAGTAACTAGGCAAAGAGAGAAGCAAAGTAGCAGAGAACAAAGAAATCAGAGAGGAGGCAGAGGCAACATAGAAGGAACAAAGGCAACAGGAGACAGATGAGGTGGTGTTGCAGAGTAGTGAGGAAAGTAGAAGAGGGCCATTTAATAGCAGATCTGGAGAGACAGAGTAACCTCTGAAATAGGCTCTGAGATGAAATCCTGTATCGATCGACTTAATGTTTGTGTGAATTATGTATGCATTATTGATCTGGTTCTGGAGAAGGAACATTGAGTTCGGTGACAAGTGAACCCTTGGTTATTGGCTGAAAGGGTTGTTGAGCCCCAAAGATGTCCTTCTTTTCCACCACATTTCACTTCATTTCCTTTTTCCCTCATCAATTACAGGCTTAAATGATCAATATGATTGATTAGGATTACTTTAAGAATGTATATAATGACTAACTTGCTATGTTTTCATGATTTTGTTGTTGTAGTAATTTTTGACTAGACTTAGCTACAAAATGCAGCCATTCTGTAGCTAGTTTCCGATTCCGCAGCTGTCTTCATGTTTTCACAGGTTCTAGGTGTCACCTCAAAGAAAAATGCATATGGGTAAAATCCAGACTTCATCCACATCATTCCTTGCTCCCTACGAAGTCTGAGAAGAATTCTATAGGTGGTTATGCACGTGGGAAACCAAAACTAGGAGATAGACTTCTAATAGGACAAGGACTGTATAGATGTCCTTAATCATAGTACGAGACCACCACCAGAGTTATAGTTTTATTTTAGTTGGGAAAGACATTTATTCCTGTTTTATCTCATGGGAAGTTATGTAATTTTCTTATAAGAATGACTCGGGAGACCGAGAAAAAGCTAGCTAGATTTTTTTTTGTTGCTAGATCTCAAAAGACTATAATACTCTGTTTCAAAGTATTTTCCCTCTAATGAAAGAAGCATCGCTTTATTGCAAGAGCTGAGGAAATCTTAAGGAGATTTGTATGCTAATCCGGCGGTAGAGGGCCCCTACTACCTGAGAAGCTTTTTGTTCATATGGTTTAGATAAGTAACTTAGCCTTGTTTCATTCCTAGTTTAATCAATTTTCTGAACTTTGTCTTTTTATGCTTACTTGCAGTGGATGCCACGGTCAGTATTATCCTTACAAACTATTCCAAAATACCACTAACATTGGATGAGATATAAATGTAGTATTTTAGGAGTTAATTGCATTTTTTTTCCGAAACTTTATGTTTTATGCTCATTTGCATTGAATGATACAGCCAGACTTGTTTTTACAAATGATTCCAAAATATCACTCATATTGAACGAGATAGGGCTGTAGTATTTCATAGAATTAGTTGCATTTTAGTTCAGTTGAAATACTCCGGAGGTAGATGTCACTCTAGTTTAATTCTGTCACTATATTTCAAGTTTGATAATGGCACTCTAGTTCAAATCTGTTCACTGTATTTCAAGTTAGATTAGTGGCATTCTAGTTCAGTTCCAGTTCACTGTATTTCAAGTTAGGTTAATGGCATTCCAGTTTAGTTGTGGTCACTGTGTTTGAAGTTTGATCAATTGCATTCTAGTTCAGTGTTATCCGTTGTTCTTTAAGTTGTATTAACTGTCAAAATTAGACTTCACGGCCTTCATTGTTTACAAAATACTCTTGTTCTGACTTTATATTAATGCATCATCATATGGACAGGAATTAGTGATATCAGTTTAAGGCCTTGATTGTTCTGCAATCTTTTGCAATTTCACAAATAAGCCTTTTCCCAAAAACTATTCTAGAAAATCTCTAACTCTCGAATGAGGCTTAGTAGTGACAAGTTAAGCTGCAGAATGGATTAATCTTAGCATTACAAGTTAATTCAGAGTAGAAATCTTATTGTACTACAAATAATCTTTTCGAATTGTGTTCCAATAAACTTCTAGCCATGGATGAGATTCTTTGTAATATTGTAAGATGATTGTTTACTTAGGAGAACCTCATTTGCACTAAACTTGTCCTTTTCTCAAGCTATTCCAACATATTTCTAATGAATGAATTGGATGAGTTCATGTTATGAGTTATTGAGTTCATGTTGTGATTTATTTCCTTGCTATGAGTCATTATCAAGCTTTGCATTTTCTGTTCTTTAGTGCCATACATAGTTTAGGATAGGTTTTGCTCTGTTTTAGTGTAACCATCCACTTCTCTTTACCAACACTTGGTTCTTTTCCTTTTTAACATAAAACCATAAAACCAAAAACATCAGAAAAACACTAAACACAATATAGTGAGAAACAGATACCTAGGCACATATAGTGCACCTCACTTTAGTAGTTTACTAGCCCTGGTTGACAATTTATGACATCAATTTAGGAACACTAAGTTGAGCACACATTTTGGCGCCGTTGCCGGGGAAGTGTAACTAGGTAGCCTTGTTTCTTACCTCCCAAAAACAATGATATGCGTAGAGAAAGATACTCAAGGGGTAGATTCATAAGAAGCAGAAGCTTGATTCCTAGAACACCACTTGTTTCACCAAGACCAAGAGCCAGCACACCTTCAACTCAAACCCACATTCCATCCTTTACTAATCCTAGACTCTCAGAGGACTTAAGATCATATATTCCATTAGAAATACCTTCCACTTCATCCACTAAACCTGTCTTAGAAGAAGATTCAAGGACCCCTGCTAGAGATACAAACTTTTCCACTTCCACAGAAAAATCAACCATGGAAGAAGAAGGGGGAGGAGGAGTCTTTAATGGAGAACACACACTATTTGGAGGGGGTAGAGGTAGAGGTAGAGGAGAAGGAGGTAGAGGTGCAGAAGGAGAAGGAGGCAGAGGAAGACGTAGGAGAGAAATGAGAAACTCTTTTGGGTTTCATATAGTAGATGAAGAAACCAATGCAACTATGAAAAAAATTTCACCCTCTGTCCTTCCAAACTTTTATGGACTTAAAAATGAAGATCCTAAAACCTTCCTATTTGAATTTGAAGTCCTATGTAAAACCTATGACTACTTGCGAGATTCTCAAAAACTTAAACTATTCCCTTCAACATTGAAAGGAGCAGCATTAAAATGGTTTATGAGTTTAATCAACAGTTCTATTAGGACATGGGAAGACATGAAACAAGAATTTCTAGAGAGGTATTTTGATTACTGTATGCCAGTCAACCATAATGAGGAAGTGTTTAAAATGTTACAAAAATAGGATGAAAATTTGGAAGATTTGTTGGAGAGGTTTAACTATAACATCAAGAGGGCAAAAATGGAAAACTTAGACCAAGACACCTTGAAAGCTCTCTTGTTGAAGACAATTAGGGATGAATGGTTAGATATCCTTAACATGATGGGAAAAGGGGATATATCTCAGCTCACATTACCTAAAATAGCTGAATTATGTATTAATCTTTCAAGAGGGAAATCTAAAACTGTAAAAGGACCAAGAGACCCTGCTCTTGCAAGGGCAAGTAAGTTTGCTTCTGGGACAGTAAGTAGGGCAGAAATAGGACATATGCTTGATGAATTCAAATCTGATATCTTAGGGAGTCTTAGTGAGCAAATAGACACTCTTAAGTCACAAAACAAGCAGAAAACTGAATTTGATGCCTTAGCAATATTTTGTCCCAAATGTAGAAAGAAACATGCCTTGAGAGAGTGCCCTTTGGATGCAAATGTTGTGGAGACTTGTGTAATTTGTTCAGAAAAACATGAGACCAAGAGTTTTCCTTCACTTCCTGGTCTTAAAGCTGTCCTTCAAGAAGAAACTCCTACAAGTTCCACAAAATCTCTCAATTTTGTCTCCAAGAGGCCTTGGCAAGGACCTCAAACACAGGGATTTCATGATCAGTTGTATAATCAATTCCCACCAAATTGGAATTCTTGGCAGCAACCTTGGCCCCAATTTCAAAATCAATCACAAATTTGGGCACAAGGAGCACAAAATCCCTATGGAAGATACTCTCAGTATTACCAATATCCACCATCCTATCCACCATATCCACATTTCCCTCTTCAACAAAATTTTCAACAAAATCCTCAACAAAATCCTCAAAATCCACAACATCAAAATCAACCACTTCCATTACCATTTCCTCAAAAAACAAATCAGTTGCCTGCCCAACCCATACCAAACCCCAACAATAAAAATCCTCAGAACACATACATGATAGAAGGCCAACAGTTTCCAACTTATTTGATCACTCCTTTAGACCTTAGTGATGTTCAAATTAGGTCTGGAAGGATACTTGAAAAGAGGAAACCTTCTGTAATCATACAAGAGAAAGACAATTCTGAGGAAGATTCTCTACGGGTAAATAAAAGTCTTGAAGAGAACACAACTTTCCAAGTCCCAAACATTGAAAAATCAAAACAAAAAGAACCAATAATTTCAACTCATATATTAGAGCATCCATCAACATCCACTTCTACACCTCCCTTCCCAGAAAGATTACAAATTGATAGGGGTGTAGAAAAACAAATTATGGTGCCTAATTATGATTTCTTAGATGAGCTGAGAAATGTTTGTATTAAGATCCCATTATTACAAGCTATCAAGGAAATTCCAATCTTAGCAAAGACAATAAAGGAGTTGAGCGTGAAGAAAACAAGAAAAAGAATAAGAGAGATAAAGAAAATTCAACTGGAAGGAAAAATAGCAGATATCATGATGGGTAAGATTGCTATTCCAAAGTATCTAGACCCAGGAAATCCAGTTGTTAAAATTCACTTCAATGGAATTGAGATCCAAAACACACTTATTGATTTAGGAGCAGCAATCGATATCATGAGTAGACAAATCATGGATAAACTGAAACTTCCTAATATTCTTTTTACACCCACGTTATTACAATTAGCAGACAGATCTGTGATCAAACCTGATGGGGGTAATAGAAGACATTCCAGTGTCCCTAGATTCTTGGGAATATCCTGTGGATTTTATGATCCTAACTCCTAAGAATAATCTAGGAGGGCATCCTATTATATTAGGAAGACCTTGGTTAGCTACAGCTGATGCTTTCATTAGTTGTAGATCTGGTGATATGTATATCTCTGATGGTAGTTCAACCAAGAAATTTACCTTGTATCTTCCAGTAAGAACAATTACAGAATTAGATGATACTCAATGGATAGAGGATGAAGAAGACTTACAACCTCTCTTCACAATTTCAGAAATTAGTGAGGATAGCCAGATTTTGAATACCTTAGAAAACTTTGAATCCTCTTCGGAATATAAGCATGAACAATTTCAAGAAGAATCCAACATTGAGTTTTTATCATCAAGGCAGATGTCTCTTTATTCCATGGATAAATTTGGCAGCTCTACAATTGAGATATTTCCAGGCAAAACCTTAAACATAAACAAGAACTTAGAGAAATCTCAACAAGAAGAGATAGTCAAGATCTTACAGAGACATTCTTCTGCATATGCATGGGAGTACACTGATATGAAAGGGATAAGCCCCAAGACTTGCACTTATCACATCTACATAGAGGAAAATTGTAAACCAATCAGACAACCTCAGAGACGGATGAATCCAAATCTTAGGGAGATTGTTAAGGAAGAATTGCAGAAATTGTTAAATGTTAACTTCATCTATCCCATTTCAGATAGTCAGTGGGTTTCTCCTTTGGTAATTGTGCCAAATAAAAATGGTAAATGGAGGGTATGTATTGAATACCATGAATTAAACAAAGCTACTCTTAAAGATCATTTTCCCTTACCTTTCATAGATCAGGTATTAGATACATTAGCTGGCAAAAAGTACTTCTCATTTTTAGATGGGTTTAGTGGTTATAACCAAATTCAAGTAGCACTTGAAGATCAAGACAAAACCACATTTACCTGTCCTTGGGGTACCTATGCTTACCGAGTATTTCCATTTGGACTATGCAATGCACCTGCAACATTTCAAAGGGCGGTACTAGGAATCTTTTCAGATCTAATACATGATTGTGTAGAGGTATATATGGATGATTTCACAGTTTATGGAAACACATTTGAAGAAGCCTTAACAAACTTGGAAAAAGTTTTAAAGAGATGTAAAGAAGCAAATCTTTCACTTAGTCATGAGAAGTGTTTTATGATGTTTACTGAAGGAATTGTTTTAAGACATCACATTTCAGGGGATGAGATTAGAGTTGATGAGTCAAAAGTTGAAGTTATCTCTAACTTATCTATTCCAAGTTGTCAAAAAGATGTTAGGAGTTTTCTAGGATTTACAGGATATTATCGAAGGTTTATAGAAAACTTCACCAAGATAGCATCTCCACTTTTCAAATTACTTACCAAGGACTGTGAATTCAAGTGGAATCTTGATTGCTAGTTAGCCTTTGAGACCCTAAAAACAAAAATCTCTGAAGCACCTATTTTAAGGGGACCTAACTGGAAGTTACCTTTTCATATTTCAACAGATGCCTCAGATACAGCCTTAGGAGCAGTATTGGGACAAAAAGACCTGATTCCTTATGCCATCTACTATACCAGTAAAAATTTGACTCCTTCAAAGTTAAACTATACTGTAACTGAAAAAGAGTTTTTAGCTGTTTTTCATGCCATAAACAAATTCAGACACTATATAACAGGCTATGAAACTTTTGTTCACACGGATCACTCTGCAATTAGATATTTAATGAACAAATCAATTACTAATGGCAGAGTCATAAGATGGTTATTTCTTTTACAAGAATTCAACATTACCATTCTAGATAGGCCTGGAAAACAAAACACAGTAGCTGATTTCCTATATAGACTCCAAAACATCAAAGATAACACTCCAGTTGAAGATCAATTCCCTAATGAATATCTTTTTGCAATTTCTACTTAGACTCCTTGGTTTGCTGACATTGCTAATTATTTAGTTTCAGGGAAATTTCCTTCAATAATGAATGCAAGAAACAAAAGAAAGATCATTTATGATAGTGCAAAATATTCATGGGTTGCTAATGAGTTATACAAAACATGTCCAGATTTTATCATTAGGAGATGTGTTCGGGAAGATGAGATGCCTGAGATTCTCAAAGCATGTCATGATGAACCTTGTGGTGGACACTTTGCTGATAAAAGAACAGCTTATAAGATCCTTCATTTGGGATATTATTGGCCATCCATTTTTAAAGATGCTAAAGAGTATGTCAAAAGGTGTGACAGTTTCCAAAGGGTAGGGAAACCTTCTCCTTCAGGTGAGATGCCATTGCAGCCTCAGGTACATATTGAACCTTTCGAAAAATAGGCTTTAGATTTTGTAGGACCTATTAGTCCTCCATCAAGACAAAAGAAATATATATTAGTTTGCATTGATTATGTTACCAAATGGGTAGAGGCCAAGCCATTACTTTCTGCTACTGAAGCATCTGTAGTTAATTTTCTTTTTGAGGATATTTTTACTCGTTTTGGTGTCCCAAGGGAAATTGTTACAGATCAAGGAGCTCAATTTACATCAAAGCTAGTGGAACTAATGATGGAGAGGTACAAAATCAGACATAGAAAATCTACTCCCTATCATCGACAAGCAAATGGTCAAGTGGAATTTACCAATAAAGTCATTGAAGGGATCCTAACAAAGACTATCCATTTACATAGAAGAGATTGGGTAGACAGGCTTCCTAAAGCTTTGTGGGCCTATAGAACTACATGGAGAAACACAACAGGCCATACTCCTTATGAACTTTTTTATGGAAAACAAGTTTTTTTTCCCATAGAGTTTCAGATTCAAACTTTTAAAATGGCAGTTCAGCTAGGACTTGATCTAACAGAGGCACAAAAGCACAGATTGGAGCAGATTAATGAATTGGATGAGATCAGACAAGATGCAGTCCAGAAAACAAGTATAGTCCAACAACAAAGGACTAGATGGCATGATAAGTACATCAAGGAAAAGAAATTCAAAGAAGGTGACTGGGCCCTCTTGTTTGATTCAAAGTTCAAATATTTTCAAGGTAAATTCCAAACACATTGGCTTGGGCCATATGAAATTATGAAAATTTTTCACAATGGAGCAATAAAAATCGGGACAATAGATGAAGATAAGGTGACTTTTCTTGTAATGGTCATAGATTGAAACTGTATCATAAGCCACTTTCAAGAGAAGAATTTGTCAAGAGATTCCAAGAGAACAGTGATGTGAAGTTAATGAAGAATAATCCTTCTTCTTCATCAACTTAATTGGATTTTCTGAAATCGGATGCTAAAAAAAAGAAAAAGAAAAAGAAGTATAAACATGAAAACTAATCACTGATTAGCATGTTTATACAGAAAAGATAGAGTGAAAATCAGAATCTTTCTGACACTTTAGCTTTTCAAATTTGTTCTTTCTGTAAGCAACTATTACAAAATCATAAGTGCAAACCCATATTTCACTTATGATTCATTTCATTCCATTCATCCATACTACATTTCACTCCATTCATCCATACTCCACTTCATTCCATACTTCATTCATTTCATTCCATGGTCCACCTCATTTGCATCTCAGATTTTTAAAAAATTTGATCTTTTTCTGCAATTGAATAATACAAATCACAAGTTGCAGGTCACTTTCCATACTTCACTCCACTTCATAATTGTGATTCATTTCATTCCATTATTCACTTCACTCATACTCCATTACACCATATTTTATTATCCATTTTTAACTCATTTCATACAACATTCCATTCATGCTTCAAACCATTCCATTCCATGTTTCAAGGATTCTACAGGTACATTCTGCAATCAGTTAGACATTCTGCAGCCAGTTAGACATTCTGCAGCCAGTCAGACATTCTGCAGCCAGAGATCCTGAAGGCACTATCCAGTAATCACTTGATTTAGCAGCAAATTGATCCTGCATCTCCAGGACAACAAGAAAAATCAAAGGAGTTATGAGGACTGAAGATCAATGATTTTCAAAGGAGGACAAGGCATATCAAAACCACAAAAAAATCAAAGGAAAGGCAAAGGTAAAAGTTATGAAATTATTATGGTGACATATCATGAAAGTTTTAGCATAGTTACGTCATGTATGATTCAAAAAGTTATTTTAATTAGTCATGTTGATCATGCCTATCAAACCCATCATAAAAACTTTGGACAAAATCCCTTTCACTCCGCCATTCCAAATCATCATTTAAAACTTAACGGTTAAGTACTGAAGTGACCTAATTAGTCACGTCACTAGCCCGAAGCATTTAGTGATGATTTTGAATTTTACACGGGAATTTTTCCGCGGTCTTTTCTTCCGTGATAGCTCTCAAATCATTAATCCGTGTGAATCATCCTCACCGCATTATACTCATTTCATAACCACTCCATATCATTTCTTTCCGTAGCCAATTCTTAGCCATTTCGGTCTGTAAAACAGAGGAAATATCTTTGGAGTAAAAACATCTCTTTAATAGAGATTTTCATCGTGAGCAAAGGAGCAGTAATTTGAAGGTTGAGAAAGGAAGCTATGGGTCTCATAGTAAGATCCGAACCAGTTGGAACCAAGTACTTGGAAGGTTATCCACAAATAAGAGAAATGCTACAGCAGGCTGAGTGGTTACAATTTTTGGAAAAATTTAATGGTTTTCATAAAGAAGTAACCAAAACATTTGCACGGTCCTTCAATGGAGCAGAGGTCGAAATAAGAGATATTAAATTCACTATTATAGAGGCTTTCATTGCAGAAGTAACGGAATTACCCAGACAAGGAGAATGCTGGTTCAAAAATAGGGAATTTCATAATGAGGCATGGAGGCAAATACTCAAAACACTAGGTATGGATGTTTCCATTTTTAAGAAAGGTATTCCTAGCTCGGCACTAAAGAATAAATGGAGGAATATGTTGCTCATTTTGCAAAAAATTATCACTTGTGAAGGAAGATTTGGTACCCTCTATGTTTATCATATTCAGTTAATGATGCATTTCTTAGATGAAGAAATCAAGTTGCCCTTTTTCCTACTTCATAGTCTGAAAATAATGGCCTCTAATGTTCAAAATAGGGTTCAATTTCTAGAAACCACTTTGTATCACCATGGTTTAGTCAAAATCCTAATTGAACATCATTTGAGAAAAATGGGAGATAATTGGGATGAGTTTCTAGTAAGGAATCACTTTGAAGAACCCAAGGAATCTCCACCTGAAGGCAAACCTACAAGAAGAAGCAGGAGAAGGGAAATTTCCAAAGTTGTTGAAACTAAAACTGGTAAATCAATACAAGGGGACAGTGAAGAGATGATTTCTGAGAAATTGGCTGAAATTAAGAAGCAGCTTAAGAAGGAGAGGATAATAAGAAAATATGCCAAAGAGAGAGGTGAAGGACCATCTCAACCAAGACGGAGCCACAGACTCAGAGGTACATTGAAGAAAACAAGGGTTAGACAAATGGGAATCATAAACATTAAGGATGAAGAAACACCTACTGCTAGATCACCTGAGTACTAGTACGAGGAGGATCTTGATGAAGGAGCTCCAGAGATAGACCCAGCATAGCAACAAATTTATAATTATGTTGAGACATTAGAGAAGAGAGCCTTGGAAAGTAGAGACAGAACTCCTAGCCCACCAAAATCTGCAATTGATGTACTAAGAAGAGACAAATATGAGTTAGAAGTGCTCAATAGGAATATCAAGAATGAGAATGAAATTTTAAGGGAGTAGGTTAAGCTAAAAGCTGATATGAATACAACTCTGTCTCTACAAATGAAAAATTTGTACAAGGTCAGTGAAAAATTGAAGAAGAAAAACAAAAAGTTAAGCAGGGCACTTACAAATTTGAGATTCAAATTGATCATAAGGAAGCCAGGAGGCCATTGACTGTCAGGAAAAGTAGAATAAGGGGCCTAGATGTCCTGGCAGAGGTCTCAGAGTACATGGATTAGTTGCATGAGGACATGCAAAAGCCTTGCAGTGGGGGTATGTTGAGCCCCAAAGATGTCCTTCTTTTCCACCACATTTCACTTCATTTCCTTTGTCCCTCATCAATTAGGCTTAAATGATCAATAGGATTGATTAGGATTACTTTAAGAATGTATATAATGACTAACTTGCTATGTTTTCATGATTTTGTTGTTGTAGTAATTTTTGACTAGACTTAGCTACAGAATGCAGCCATTCTATAGCTAGTTGCCGATTCCGCAGCTGTCTTCATGTTTTCACAGGTTCCAGGTGTCACCTCAAAGAAAAACGCATATGGGTAAAATCCAGACTTCATCCACATTGTTCCTTGCTCCCTACGAAGTCTGAGCAGAATTCTACAGGTGGTTATGCATGTGGGAAACCAAAACTAGGAGATAGACTTCTAATAGGACAAGGATTGTACATATGTCCTTAATCATAGTACGAGACCACCACCAGAGTTCTAGTTTGATTTTAGTTGGGAAAGACATTTATTCCTGTTTTATCTCAAGGGCAGTTATGTAATTTTCTTATAAGAATGACTCGGGAGACCGAGAAACAGCTAGCTAGATTTTGTTTTGTTGCTAGATCTCAGAAGACCGTAATACTTTGTTTCAAAGTATTTTCTCTTTAATGAAAGAAGCATCGCTATATTGCAAGATTTGAGGCAATCTTAAGGAGATTTGTATGCTAATCCGGCGGTAGAGGGCCCCTACTTCCCGAGAAGCTTTTTGTTCATATGGTTTAGATAAGTAACTTAGCCTTGTTTCATTCCTAGTTTAATCAATTTTCTAAACTTTGTGTTTTTATACTTGTAGTGGATGCCATGGTCAGTCTTATCCTTACAAACTATTCCAAAATACCACTAACATTGGATGAGATATAACTGTAGTATTTTAGGAGTTAATTGCATTTTTTTCTGAAACTTTATGTTTTATGCTCATTTGCATTGAATGATACAGCCAGACTTGTTTTTACAAAATATTCCAAAATATCACTCATATTGAATGAGATAGGGCTGTAGTATTTCATAGAATTAGGTGCATTTTAGTTCAGTTGAAATACTTCGGAGGTAGATGTCACTCTAGTTTAATTCTGTCACTATATTTCAAGTTTGATAATGGCACTCTAGTTCAAATCTGTTCACTGTATTTCAAGTTAGATTAGTGGCATTCTCGTTCAGTTCCAGTTCACTGTATTTCAAGTTAGGTTAATGGAATTCTAGTTTAGTTGTGGTCACTGTGTTTGAAGTTTGATCAATTTCATTCTAGTTCAGTGTTATCCATTGTTCTTTAAGTTGTATTAACTGTCAAAATTAGACTTCACGACCTTCATTGTTTACAAACTACTCTTGTTCTAACTTTCTATTAATGCATCATCATATGGACATGAATTAGTGATATCAGTTTAAGGCCTTGATTGTTCTGCAATCTTTTGCATTTTCACAAATAAGCCTTTTCCCAAAAACTATTCTAGAAAATCTCTAACTTTCGAATGAGGCTTAGTAGTGACAAGTTGAGCTGCAGAATGGATTAATCTTAGCATTACAAGTTAATTCAGAGTAGAAATCTTATTGTACTACAAATAATCTTTTCCAATTGTGTTCCAATAAACTTCTAGCCATGGATGAGATTCTTTGTAATATTGTAAGATGATTGTTTAATTAGGAGAACCTCATTTGCACTAAACTTGTCCTTTTCTCAAGCTATTCCAACATATTTCTAATGAATGAATTGGATGAGTTCATGTTATGAGTTATTGAGTTCATGTTGTGATTTATTTCCTTGCTATGAGTCATTATCAAGCTTTGCATTTTCTGTTCTTTAGTGCCATACACAGTTTAGGATATGTTTTGCTCTTTTTTAGTGTAACCATCCACTTCTCTTTACCAACACTTGGTTCTTTTCCTTTTTAACATAAAACCATAAAACCATAAAACCAAAAACATCAGAAAAACACTAAACACAACGTAGTGAGAAACAGATACCTAGGCACATATAGTGCACCTCACTTCAGTAGTTTACTAGCCTTGGTTGACAATTTATGACATCAATTTAGGAACACTAAGTTGAGCACACAAGGGTGAATCTATTTTAATTAGAGTAATTAATATGAGTAGCATTCATATCATTTGAAGAATATCGACCACTGAAAGGGTCAATCTCATTGAAGGAAGTGGAATTGAGTATAACCCATGAATATATCGAATTGGTTGAAATTGATTGGGGCTACATTTTTTGGGTTCGGGTGGAAATCACTTTTGAAGAGATTTTTTCTGCTTACTGACGTATAGTCTCTATTTAATTAGGACATTTGAACCCTGTTTACATGTCTATACGAACTTAGCTGGTTCCTTGTGAAGTCGATAGAACCGATTCATCCTTTAGTGATCGCATACAACAAACAAGCACTTGAGTCCCATTCTGGTGACAATTGCCTGCGCAGAACGTATGGATTGAGGAGTTAGAGGTTGGTGGAGAACTAGTCCTGTTGAGGGTTAAATTGAAACCCCGTAGAACGGAAAGGATGAATTAGTAAGTGTAGGATATCATTGCAGGTGGAAGTCGATTAGAATTCCAGCTATTGAATGCATAGTTGAAAAGTCTGTATAAAACAGGAGGATCAATTCATTGGATGTTAAGACAGAATGAAGAAGTATTATACATTGAGACAACTCAGAGAGCGAAACTCTGAAGATAAGGAATGGAACCGTGAAATGCACAGTAAAACCGGTTTCGAGAAACCAACGATCTCGCGCTGGGCAAAGGTGGTAATCAATTTTGTAAAAAAAAACGTGATCAGGATCTTGGGCCGACACATGGCCTAAGGTGGTATTGTGAAACCACTTACATCATGTGATTGTTGAAGATTAACACCTGCGTGCTTTGGTTGTGTGATATTTGTTTTATGCCGTCAGATTATGGGTTGGAGCGCGACGTATGGCGGACCGTTGGATTCGTTCAACAGTTAATGCAAGAAATGAGTGTGGGTCCTGAATGCACGTTGAATCAATAGTCGAGTTATTCCAATGGTCAAATGTTTAAGTTTGCATATGCAGTGTTATAAATTGGGTTTTAATCCAAGGGAAAATATATATATATATATATGTGTATGTCCATAGATCAAGATCGAAAATTTGTTGTCGGGTTGATATGTGTTAATACACTTGATGTATTAAACCTGTGGAGTGTTGATAAGTGGTTGAATGTGGGCCCAAATACGCCATACGGTTATCATTGAGTTTAAGCCTAGGCCGAGGCTTTGTTGTAATGTTCTTGACATTTTACGGAGGATGCAAATATATTAATATATCATAGTTGATATGAATTGTCACAAGGGTGTGCGTACAGGAACTGTATATGAGACTTAGATGGGCTGACCGATGTTTTATATGGGAGCTGGAATTTTAATGCTATTATAATAGAATTATGATTGATATTTCATAGAGTATGATGTTTGATTAATATATACTGTGGGTGGTTGAAATTCTGAGTTGTGATCGGATGATTATTAATCATTGTTGGTATAGCCCGAAGATTGGGTTTAAAATCAAGGTTTATAAAGCGTGAATTGGTGTTGGTTTTAAACCATTGGCAAACACATATATTAGAATGAATCGAAATTTATATTCCAAGACATGGGCCATTATAATAAATCGAATGGACTGAAGAGTTTATTAATATTGTGGGACCCTCACGAATCGCATCGAAGAAAATTATGGCAGCAGAACATGTTAATAAAAGTTCCGATTGCGATCACGATGAAGATGTGGAACCGATGGGTTTATGAACTATGATTCATATGTGTTTGAGTTCCGTCATCAAAGTGACCCATCACATCGGCACAATGAAGTGAACATTGATTAAACGCATCAGAGGAGAACAAAACATCGGAGCATTCTATTGAAAGCTGTGATTCCGATTATCACATCGGGTCTTTCACAAAGGCATTAATCACATCGACGAACTAAAAATAAAAGTTTATAAAGCTGTGGGGCCCAAACCTTTCAAAGGTTAGTGTTGGGGTTCGAAAAATGAGAGCATATTATATGCGTGGTATTGTTTTAGGTTGAACCATAGGATAACAATGAAGCCTCCGTTTGAAAATTGTATGAAGACTTAGTGTTAGGGTTGATAAAAGGGTATATTATATGAAATGATGGGTTCATGAACTTTGAGGAAAAATTGAGATATTAAAGTTCCACACTCATTTAAATTTCCAGCTCAGACAATAAGATGGAGTTGTACTCTCGTATGAATTGAGAGATGTATATATAGTATTGGAGTTAAAATCTGGGGATGCATTCTTCTATACACCGAATTGAAATAGCAGAAAGGGGACTATGGTTTTACCGGCCATCATATAGTCTTCATAAAGGAAATGCCGCTTATGAAGATTGAAAAGTTAAAAGTTTTGCAATGGTCCAATTGTAATATTCAAATGATAATTCGATATATTATATGTAGTTGTGGGTTGCGCTTTAATTCCGGGATTGAAATAAAACATTGAATGGATTTTATAAGAAGAGCATATTATGTGCTTTATGGATTTTATAACCGTGAGTATAAGAAGCTTCCGTAGTTAATTAAATTTCCAGTCCAAGAAATTAGAACCTTGAGAGTTTGCCTAGATTTAAAGGCAACAGTTATATATATTATAACGCAGTTATATATATACAACAGACATACTATTGCAGTGAACAGGTGAATATGCACAGGAATAATAATGTTTTTTTGACAGGTGTACAAGCACAGAAAACTGGAGAATATGCAGAAGACAGTGAATAGAGTATGGAGAAAAGTTATATGACAGCTGCAGATACACAATTGCGGTGAATAGTAGAGAAAGGCAGAACAGTTACCTGATAGCAGCAAAAAGGACAAAAACAGCAAGCCAAGTACTGGAAAGAAGACTAAGTGAAATTTATATACATAACTAAAAATGAGAATGTAAATGTTGTAATTGATTTTATATTGTTTGTGATGCATTGGCAAGTATCCGAAGGAAAACAAAACTCCCACTATAATATTGAAATTAATGTATATTGTTATCTTTTTTTGAATGAGTGGGTCAAATAAATGAGAAGGCAGAAGGAAAAGAGGCATGGCTATCCATTTCAAATTCCCTGAGGAATTCTAACAGTAAAAAAGAAATCCCTATAAATGATATCACCTTGATATGCGTAGAGAGGTTAGAGAGTGAGAAAAAAAAAAAGAGGAATGGAGAAATGAAGTAGTGAGGCAGAAAAGAAGGAGGAGCTGAGCAGAGAAGAAGGTGAAGCTGATAGAGAATCCGAGAAGATGCAGAGATGATATAGGACAGATATGAGGATTGATGAACAACAGAAGAGAAGGTACAAAACAGAGCTGATATCCAAGGTAAATCAACAAGTGTTTTTCTTTTGAAAGAGTAAGGAAGTTGGAGCTTCCCTATCAAGTTGTAGCTTGATAGATGTTAGTTGTAGTTGACTGAGGTAGGAGCCTCCTATAGGTTGGTGCCTACAGAAAATTGATGGGAGTTGGAACTTCCTTGCAAGTTGTAGCTTGTAGAATTGAGGTTGGAGCCTCCTGTGGGTTGGTGCCTACAGAAAATCAGTGGTGAGAGGGATTTGGAGCTTGCCTTTGCAACACAACAATAATAAGATGTGGTTTTCTCCCTTTATGGATTTCCACTTATATCTGGTGTCTATGTGCATGTTGTCTATGTGTTGATATGATATATCTATTCTGCTAATACTTGCTGCTCACATATTAAGACTGCTGGTACATTATCTAATTTGCATATTAAGTGCTACTCACAAATAAAGATTGCTCACACATTATGTTGATGATGAAATGAAGGTGTTAATAAAGTTTAATGAAAAGTTTTAAAATTCCATGAATCTGTTAAACTGATTCACCCCCCCCTCTCAGTTTAACTGAGGGTTCAACAAAATAGAGATAAAAGCAAGCTCATTTGAAGCACCAACCAAGAAAGTTCAATATCCAAGAAAATACATGCGAAATTCAAGAAGAAGGAGCTAAAAATAAAGAGAGAGAAAGTGAAGTCTAAGGAGGGAGGAAAAGCGAAGTATTTTTCCTTAAAATATGCCCTAGATCTCTCACACATGCAAAATTTTGAAGCTGTTTCAGGGCTGAAGTTGCAGATTCACTACAAATCTGAAATTCTAAAGCTGGAACTTGTTTTGAATATTTTGACTTGAGCTGATTTTGACTTGTTGGAAGAGCTTGAGATGAGGGTTGACTTTGGTATTGTTGGAGGTCTTGTTCTTGTTGTTGGGGTCTTGTATTTATCATTTGATATGATTCTATAAGAAGATAATACATTTTTTTTTTACCCCTTAGAGGGGTTTTGTCTTGGCTTGCAGTCTACATATTGTGTTCATTGTCTATTTGTAATATCCATGGTTTATGGTTTTGGTAATTATTTGATGAACATAACATAATAAAGTAATAATAAGCCTACATAACTGGTGAGACTTGATATTGCACCAAGAATTCTCCAACTCACAAAGGCTGCCCAACTTTACTTTATCAACCCGGGGTTCGTACAAACTTGGAGGTGATAGTGCTATATACACAACAAATGCATTCTACTCATGTCATCCTCTTCTAAGCTTTATGAAAGGGTGCTACTTCTAGGTTTTCTAGATGAAATCTGTCACAGTTCTGAATTTAGGCCTAGGTATACAAATGATTCAAAGCCATGGTGCTATCAACAAGTACAGAAATATACTACAACAAGCAAGTACATCTAACTAATCTACAACGAAAGAAATCTACACATTAAGCTATGATAAGAAATGAAAGCAAACTAGGAATCTTGCATGAAGTAAATCGCTGAAGTGAAATTGCATAAAGGTAACTAACCTAATCACACTTTTTTGGGACAAATGGCTAAACACACTCTAACTCTATGCTCTATCTATCATGATTTTAATCATGCAACTAATCATGACTTAACTATTCTTGTAAATGTGTTTGTTTTGCAGCTAGGAGAAGAAAGCACTAAGATGGCTTATGGAAGGCTTGAACACATGGGTGCAAGGATAAATGTGTATGGATGGTTTTAAAATTTATAGAGGATGTGGGTGGAGATTTATGGGCTTAAGGAGGGGCCCACTGGTGCTACTTCAAGTGCTACTATAGGTTTCCTGTAGTGCTACAGGAAAGTTCTGAATTTCTACAGGGTACGGTCCAAGGGAAATCCAAGGCCAAAAATAAGTGTGAAAAGGGTATGGAAGGTGGAGTGAAGGTGGAATTGGATGATTTGAAGGTGGCCCACCCCTTGGCCAATCACAAAACCTCTTGGGAGGCATGTCTTTCACCCCTAGGGTTTTCCCACATTGTAGGGATGAAAAATCTGAAATAGGGCTGATGGCGATTTTGATGAAAAGAGGGCTGATGAAGGGTGAGAGATGAAGATGAAGGTGCTGATGAAGTTCTCCTTGGTTGTGCTACCTTAACTTGCAAGGAAACTACCTGTTCATACACTAAAGATGGAAAAATTCATGATAAATACAATGGAAAAGATGTCTTGGATTTGGAAAGAAAATATACTTTGAACTAGAAATAGGGATCTAACACAACATTCTAAACATATCCATGGAACTAAAACAACCTAACTTATCCATTCCAAGAAATCATAAACTAAAACAAAATTTTGGCCTATGGGGAGTGTCTACCCTCCTCAAGCTCCAATGAAAGAGATGAGAGGAGGAGGCTTAACTCATAAATTTATGAATTTATAACCTATTCTACCAACATGTAAGCAAGCTAAATATACAACAAAAGACAAATGGAAGAAAACTAAAAATAGTGAATGAAAATGCAAGCAAACTAGCTAAATACTCGCAAGAAAAACTAGCTAAAATGACATGAAAGTAAAGAATAATTATACAAGAGAGACTAAGGCACATGGATTGGGCCCTAACCCACAAGCCTAGCTCTCTGAAACTAGATCAGTGAAGCACAATATGAATACTCATTTTATTGCAAAAGACAGTCTCATTACATCAACATGAAAGTCTCACTTATTGCAAGAGAAAAGAGCCTAATGGATTTCTCCAAAGTTCTAATCCTAATGAGCTCTTGCTCAACCCTATTTAACCTAAAGGGTAGCTACCAACAACTCCCTAAAAAGTAGGTGATGATTCCACTTGACTGCAAGTGAAGTGTAGATTTGGTGCACTTGATCTTGAGTTTGCTTGGCTGCCTTTGATTTCGAGCTGTTGGAGGGAATCTAGAGGATCCCTCGGCTGCCTTTGGCAGTTAAGGAGGGTGGAAAATCCCCTTAGAATCTTTCCTTGTTGTCTACTCTGAGTCTTAATGACAAAATATTCACCAAAAATGCAACATCTTCATGATTTAGCTCATGTTAGGTACTCGAAGTATGATAAGCCTCAATCACCTCCTACAATAGCATCATAAGACCATAATATAATTAAAATGCAAGAAAAAGAGACTTAATAACGCAAAAAGGTAACCATTAACCCCTCCAAATGTACCTAATTATGGAGCTCATCAATAACTTCACAAGAAATTATTAAGTAAAGATAAATCACCCTAACTGCTACGCATATTGATTTCTCAACAGTTTGGAGAAACCAAGCCTTCACATCTACTACCTAGATTTGTAACTGAACAAGTAGTGTTGCAAGAAATAACTTATCATGTTTACATAGGAGTAGGTAGCACACTTTCAAGAAACAAGAAGCATCCTTAGCCACACATGCCTTTCCGCCTAGGAGCATATCAATTGAAAGACATCAAGTAGACAAAGGAATATTTAGATGCACTGACACTTTTCCATTTTTGAATATCTGACATTCCACAAATATGATCAAATATCCACAATGAAGAATAATTGAAAATCATGCAAGTATAGGTGTGAATATTAGTAAAAGGCCTGGGTAGAAGAAGAAAAGAAAAATAATTCCTAGAATTTTATAGAAGTTATCACAAGATTTGGTTACAATCCTACCCAGAGGAAATTTGAAGAGTCTCATAAAATTTAGAAGTATTGGCCTAAGAGCAAGCAAGTCAAAAAGAGACAACTCAGAAGGAATAATGGGAAGAAAAGATGAGACATGAACAAGAGGTAGCCTAGATGGAACAAGAATCTACCAAAGTAGCTGAGGAAATTGAACTAAAAGAGAAAGAAGATGAGAAGATGAGGATAGAGTAGGAATGAAGGAAAAGAATTGAGGAATAAAGGAAAAGATAGGAGGAGGAGTATAAAATGATACAAAATTGAGCAAAATATAAATTCATAGAATAATCCATTCAAGCCCATCAACCATAGCCACAACCACAAACTCAATAGGATTAAATTGACATGGAAATCGAATTAAAAACTCCAACAATTCAATAAATTACAGGAGGTCACCCACCGGTAACAAACATGGGAATTATACAAGCCAACATGAAGAAGGTGGTGAATTTAAACAAGTTTAGATTTGATCACACCCTGAACAATATTGTGGAACACACGAATAATACACATGTTACGCCACATCTACTATCCATCCAAAAGATCAGCGAGAGGCCTATTGTGATAGACACCAAAAAATATCCTCTCGTGGTGGCTTCCATGGGTAGAACCTTCTCTTAAGAAATTGAGAGACATATACAGGCTCTCCTAGAGAATATTCAACAAAAGGATGTCTGGATAGTTGAACTGGAGGAACAAATTAAGATGGTTAAAGTCGAATCAAAGGATATGAAGTAGACGAGTGTCAAAGTAGAGGATTACAAGGCATACATTGCAGAGGTACACACACACTACAAGTATTTAGTTTAGCAAGTGTACACATGTCTACAGATCATGAAAGATACCTTAGTAGAGTTGTTACTACTCTAGGAGTAATTCAAGGAACAAGGCCCACATTTCCAAATATTCCTCAATGCATTCAACCAATTAGTGTAATGGATAAAACAATATCCTTGGTACCTTTTTGAAAGTCCCAAGATCAACGACAAAGAATTGATATATGACTCACTCACTATTAATTGAGCCATGAATACATAAGAAAAGTTGGAATATGAAATTTCCAGTTTAATGGAAATGTACCAACAATACTATTCTCTAGCTGAAATGATTACCAAAATGAACAAGATGCCACCCATTAGAGCTTACGGGAAATCCAAACTTTCTGATGATATGATCAAAGAACTAGGTGAAGTTTTGAATGCCAAGGAATTTTCCTTTAGTGATTTCACAAGCAAACTTACTAAGGACAACCTCAAACAACATATATCAAAACCAACTAAGCAACGAACCATCAGATTTTCAAATGCTATCCTTCTGAAAACCATATGAAAATATCTCTGTTTCTTCTGCTGCTGCAACAACTGAAACTAAGTGTTGGAAACCTTTGAACACTAATAGGAGGGGGTGAATCAATAGTGTGAATCTGTTATAATTGATATAAAATTTGATGAAAATATATCGGCCTGCGAGCCTAATTCGGCGGGTGTCCCACCTTTGGCCTGCAAGCCTGATTCGGCAGATGTGCCACCTCTCTCTATCTCTTCTACTGATGACAACATTCCTTCTACTTTGTATGATGACATCTAGGATGAAAATCCTCCTCCACCTCCTTAGGATCTTCCTTCATCTCCACAACTTCCAAAATGGGTCCTCTTTACTCGGAATGCAACAAGTTCTCTTGTAGGTGACCCTACAGATTAACGTCATGCACGTTCTTAGTTTGACAAAGCCTCTTATTTACTAGCTTAAGTTCTAGAAAATTATCATCCAGATACCTTTGAAGAAGCTTTAGGTCATCCAGATTGGGATGCAACTATGAATGAAGAATATCGTTCCTTATTAAAAAACGATACTTGGGATCTTTTTCCTCTTCCAAAGGGAAGAAAAATTGATAGATGCAGACGGGTTTACAGAACAAAGTTTGGACCAGATGGAAAAGTGGATAAACATAAATCTCATCTTGTTGCTAAAGGATTTTCACAATTTGAAGGAATTGAATATACTGAAACCTTCTCCCTTGTTTCCAAAATGAATTCTGTTCGCCTTGTTATTTCCCTTGCTGCCTCCTTTAGATGGGAAGTCCATCAGATGGATGTTAAATCCGCCTTCTTACATGGGGACTTTCATGAAGAAATATACATGGAAAAACCCCCTGGCTTTATCCAAAAACACTCTAGCCTTCTTTGTCACCTTAAGAAGTATCTCTATGGTCTCAAATAAGCCCCTCGGGCTTGGTATGAAAAAATGGATAGCTTTCTCTTAGATAATGGATTTTCTAGATGTCATTCTGACAACAGTGTCTACGCCAAGAAAGTGGGTAAGTCCTTAATCATCCTTGTTATTTATGTTGATGATCTTATCCTTACTGGTAGTGATCCCAACCATATAAACCATGTGAATTCTAGCCTCAAAAATAAGTTTGAAATGATAGACTTAGGACACTTGCATTATTTCCTTGGTCTTCAAGTCTTGCAATCCAAAGAAGGTATTACCCTTTCCAAATCCAAGTATGCTTGTGATATTCTATGCCATTTTCACAGGGAATAATGTAAGCCAACCCCTTCTCCCTTTCAGTCTAGAGTCAAGCTTTCAGTCACTTGTACTTCCCCTAAATTTGATGCTACCTTATATCGTCAACTTGTTCGTAAAATTCTATATCTAACCCATACTCGTCCTAAACTTTCCTTTTCCGTTGGTCTTGTTGCTCGGCTTATGCACAAACCTCATGAACTTCACTGTAAAACAACTAAAAAAATACTTTGATATGTTTGAGGTACAGTTCAGTTCAAGATTCACTACAGTGCAGGAACATCTCCATTGTTGGTTGGTTTCAGTGATTTTGATTGGGTTGGTGACCTTGATGATCAAAAGTCTACCGCAGGTTATGTATTCAATATTGGTTCAGGACCTATTACATGGTCTTGTAAGAAAAAAAGTGCCATCTCTCTTTCTTCATCAGAAGCAGCGTATCGTGGTGCTGTTGAATCCAGAAAAGAATCCCTATGGCTTCATCAAATCCTATTCGAATTTGGTCGCTTTGGTGTGATAATCAGAGTTCCATTCAGCTATGAAAAGATCCAGTTTAGCATTAGTGGAGAAAACACATTGAGTCACACATACACTTCATCATAAAGCTCATTCATGATCGTGTTCTTGAAGTGAACTATTATTCAACCAATGATCAAGTTGCCGATATATTTACAAAGGCTCTCATATAAGAGAAGTTTACCAAAATTCGATCTATGCTTGGAGTTCAGGAAAGTTATCATTAAGGGGGGTGTTGAGTCTCAAATTTGCACCTTTTTCCATACACTTTTCCATACCTTTTTCACTCATCTGAACCTCCCAAGTTGTCAATATCATGTGCAAAAGAGCATCTAACATGGTTTTTAATTATATTTTTGTGTTTGCTATTTGATTTAGATTTTGTTCATTCAGCTGCGGAATCTTGCCACTTTCCGCAGCTGCTGCAACTTTCCGCAGCTATTTTGTGAAAATCTATGCTACAGGTGTCTACAAGGAAAACGAGCCACATGGGCAGGACAGGAATGATGTGGACATGGTTCATGTCCTATTGGTTCGAGCAATTTCATCAAAAGAAGCCGCGGTCAAAGGCGTCCACATGGTAGTCAACCATAGAGTCTCATGTCGGCAGGACTCTGTTTCATGTCACATGAAGATTCATATGGCCGTTTCTAAGCCTGCAGAGGATAAATCGACATCTGTGCAGGGTTCTTGAGTCGAATTCAAGCATCCACCTCTCGAAGATTTACTTTCCAACACGGCCATGATCCTAGATCCGTGGACGTAATGGTCTACGTGTTCTTCACCGACATGAACTGTAGGAGACAGTTATATTTCTTTTGTTATATATAATGCGTTTGCATACGCATGTAGAGTTAGTCGATGTTAGTCTCTGTTATCTTTTAGTCTGCTATGTAATGTGATTACGCTGCACTAGTGCCGTAACACCACCTTTCTGTAATGACTGCTTTTTAATATAAGAAGACTCTGTTTTCCAACTTAATTTGTATTTGAGGATCGTTGCCAAGGCTGGTGTAGAGGGCCCCTGCTCAGCTAAGGTTTTGTAAATTAGTGTATAATTTTAATTTCGTTTCTTTAGAGATCATTGTGTTATAATCCATTCATATGTTCATATATTGCATTTGTTTCATTTCTGTTTATACACTTCCATAATTTCCATTTCATTTCTGTCTTTCATGTTTTATATTGTTAATCACTGATCAGTGTTCTTGTTTCAGGTTATAGATAGGCAGCCCGGGCATTTTCATAGCTTTTTGACTAATGACATGGAACTAACATTGTTCTGCTGCTAATTTGCTTTTCATAGCTTTTGTTTAATTTCAGTATTGCTTATCTGCTTCAGTAATTAAATTTAGATATACTAAGCTTCTCATAGCATCTTCAGTTGCCTCCGAAAGCCACAGCTGGACTGATGGTGAGGGATTGTATTATGAAATGTGTAGTTTAGTATTAGTTTCTTTTCTGCAAATCTAGATATATTAAGCTGCTCATAGCATCTTCAGTTGCCTCCGAAAGCCACAGCTGGACTGATGGTGAGGGATTGTATCATGAAATTTGTAGTTTAATATTAGTTTCTTTTCCGCAAATTTAGATATATTAAATCGTGCATGACATCTTTAGTTGCCTCCGAAAGCCACAGCTGGACTGATGGTGAGGGATTGAATCATGAATGTATGGTTTGATATTAGTTTACTTTCTGTAAGTTAAATATCAGTTACTCAAGTTGTTTATGATTACTTCCGAAAATCATAGCTGGACTAATGATGAAGGGTCAGAAGATAAATTGATGTAATCTGATTTAGATTTATTTTGTTGCAATTTTGAATTTACTTAAGCATAGTTTCTTTTGTGTTTAGTCGGCAGCAAGAATAGTTTGGTTTTCATGCTCAGTAGTTCATTATTTTGATTTATTAGACTAGCAGCACTTTTTCATTTCAGCAGTACATTTTCATTCTCTTTCAAGTCTTGTCATTGTAAATTTCAAATTTCTTTTTAAAGTTTCAAGTTGGTAAATCATTGTAGGGGATATCACCTCCTTGAACAAAAATAACCAAACTTGTTTTCATCTTAGAATTTCCATTTTCACCTCAGAAAACCAAAAACGACAAAAAGTTAAGAAATAGGTTATCTTGCACATATGGTGCGACGCACTTCATCAGCTTACGATTCCCGGATTGACAAATTAAATGCATCAATTTAGGATACACTAAATTGACCAAACAGGGGGATAGGCTCTAATGCCTCCTTCCTTATCCTATTGTATCACCTTTGTAAATCCTTCAATCCTATCCCAATTTGTTCTTAAGGGGGGATGTTAGGATATTCCGACACATAGGAAATATTTAAGTATAAATTTGTCTAGCGTAAATTTAGGTATGTACTTTTGTAACTTATAATCCAATGGTCACGATATGTAGTGATCTGACGATTCATTCTGTCCTCAGTATTATTGACACTTGATCCATGGCTTAACACCTGATTGGTCCATGATCTATATTTAAAGAGCATGGAGGGTCATTTTTACGTTATTATTTTTGAGAGAAGCTTATGTAAATTTTCTTTCTTTGCATTAATAAATTGCCTGAAGTGGCCATGTTGGCTTAGGCCGTGGACTGTTTCCATATTTGAGGGTTTTAACCATGTCAAATACTGGTGTACTGATCTGTGATATGTTTGTGAGTGGTGACCTTTGGTGTTTGATCTAAGGAACTTACCGTGTAAATTCCTATAGACTTATTACCAAAATTTTCCTTTTATTTGTTTACTGAATCACACATACTAATTATTAGCAACTCATTAAACATTTTTAGATCTATGCATAAATAATAAGAAACAAATAAACCATACAAGAAACATAACCATGAACAAGAACACAAGAAAGCACCAACACATGAGACATAATATATCTGGTGGAAAACCATTAACCGGGAAAAATAAATACCCTTGTTGTTGTTGCATTGCTCTGAATCTTCTATTAAGCAAAATGCGTCTTTTACATATATGAATCACTCCCATCAATAAGGAGACTCGACCTCATATACAATCATCTGAATCTGATCAACCTGGAGACTTGATTCTATTGATCAACTCGTAAGACTATGTTCTCCATGGATCTACGGTCTACGATCTGTTGAAAGCCACCATGATCAATTGATCCTTAACCAACTCCGATTGGACTATATAACTACCATTGGATTAAGAAAATATTCCTTTCATTGAAACTTTGCAATCACTGCTCCACATCAATGAAGTCACTTCTCCTCTACCCTATGCAGACCTCCTTTCATATATTTTCAAAATGTATCCCAAGAGTTTCTTCTCAACTCGATTTAGCTATGAAATATGAACTATAACGACAATACAATCTCATCAAATCAATCGAAAACAACACAATTATATGCTCTCCACTCTAGAAAAAATAGTGACAACATCAAATTTGAAATACTATCACAATATACAACCCTCACATCAGAATATAATGCTACATAATATAATTAGCAACAAAATACACTATGGATATGTTCCAAATGCATCACCAACTCCTGCAAAACTAGTTTGAGAGTCACCAACAAAAAATATTTAGCAGCATACAAAACTCTCCAAAATAATGTCCACTACAGTAGATTCAAATCTGATCTATTCTACAACATTCTTTAGTTATGCTCATTATGAAACCATTAAGACTCATACATTGAAGAAATTCTTCTCACAACTATGTCTAAACCCAATTTCCCCAATGCAACCTTCACTCATTCAATCACACACTTAACCAACCAACAAACAACTCCAAAATGATGAATATAAAACATGTAAGGAGAAATTGAAATTGGGGTTAGGATCAAGGGTGCACACATTAGAACAAATCAATCCACTAAGACAACTACTTGTGCACTAAATGACTTCACATCATTGAAGGACGTTTTCAAACCATTCCCAACCTTTATAACTAATTTTGGAAGCCTTTAGGAATTTCTATGCTAATTTTCTTCTGGTTTGCATGAGGAATGCAAAGAAATTCTTGTGAAAATATTTAGTCGCATTCATAACACTGGAAACACTTAACTGGAACCTTCAGTTACTCCCATAGGTCTGTCTACCAGAGATTGGATCCTTTCATTCACTCTCATAGGCTTTCCTCCATGCAACTAGGGCTAAGGATGAATAAAAACACCAAGCCTTCAACTCATAACCTCTTCCACCTATTGGATGCTCTTCTTTAGCTCCTGTACATGCCTCCAAACTTGTGACATAGCCCCTAACACATCTGCAAGTGGATTAAACATGTCTCCTAAGTGTCACTACCAAGTTTACCTAAAAGAGCCAACAAAGAAGGTTGGAAAGAGTGCCAACACGTCATCCTCTCTCCAATAATCATCTCCACAAGATGAAACACCTCTGATAGACATACAATACTCTGTAGCACATATCCATCATCAAACATAAGGCCATCACACTGAAACAAGTCATCTCAATGAGCATAAGCATGAAGACCTAGATGAAGAACTATATGCCAACTCAACTAGTGTGCCAATCATCATCTCCATCACATGTAGATTTGCATCATCCACCTATAGAAACATCATAAACCAAACTAATGCCATCATCTAACCATCATGAGCATGACATCAAACTGTTGACATTAATGCAAACAAAATCATCCCAATGTCAACACGACGAGCTGAAACCATGCTATAATGAATGACATGAAAACATTAGCTAGGCTATAAGGGGTTGACATCATCGCCAACATGGGCTAGATGCGACCATGAACCAATTCCAACATGAGCTAGCTGGAACCATGCACACCATAATTCCAACATTGAGAAGCATCCAAAAAAAAACACTGAATCAATCATGTCTACAACTGTCTACTGGGAAAACTATGTTGTTTCTAACTCTACTATTGAGCCTCCTGCTATGCTGTCAACACTACTCTACACTCCTTAGTATCTAATTGAAATTGATCCTTTTTCTACTGAATATCGTGGGATCTTGTATCAAGGTAATGATTCATGAGGAGAACAAATCAATGGACCCTACATATATTTCTGCAACTGTGAGACTAAGAATCTACATCTCCCCACCTCACTCCTGGAGGTATAGTTGCATGCATGGTAAAATCTACCTCTAGTTGTATAAGTTTCTCAGTCTAACTCCAATTTGATAATTTTTCGTGGTAGATACATGTTTCAGGAAGTATTTTAAGTTACTAAAAATACAATCATAGCCTCTATCCTCCAATACTGCTATAGATATCAGGTTCTTCTTCAGCCCATGTACAAACATAACATCTTTCAAATGAATATGGGAGCTAGACTCCCTCTTAAAGGTGACAGTACCAATTCCTTTGGCACTATACCTTCACCTCCAAGCTACTAAATTATTCTTTTGATCCTGCCATATGGAACAAGGCACCTGAATATATGTATCACTCAATCCCCATCACAGTGCTTGCCATGCAAGAAAAGAGAGTAAACTCTAGCTCCAATTGAGATTCCAAGGAATCTCCTCTTTCTCCTCCTACATGATCCTTGTAGGATTTCTTGTGTGGACACTTTGTTGCATAGTAGCCCAAATTCATGGCAGTGAAAGCACTTGATCTTACTCCAGTCTTTCTTCTTGACATTATTTTGGCTGGACTCAGCCTCACCTTAGGAATTCTTTCTCTTGGAATTCATTCCTTTTCCAACTAGAGAAAATCATTCTTCCTCTTCTTTGGATGTTACTCCATCACTGGTATTTCTTGTGAATTCTTATTGAACCAAATCAGACCACAACCTTTCCCAATTCGGTAAATTTTGCCTTCCATTCAAATATTCATGGTAGCTATGCCAAGATTTTGGAAGGCCTAGAAGATCTAGGCTCATTATATTATCTTCTACAACATTCACCCCAACCCTTACAAGCTCATTCGACCTTGTGTAAATCTGGAGAGATACTATGGGATAATATCATTCTTCTGCATCTTGATGTTTTGAAGTTTGTCTTTTAGGGCCAATTTTCTATAGTAACCGCTATTCTCAAATATTTCAGCCAGTTCCTTCCACATGGAAAATGGTGTCTCTTTTCCATGGAGATTTGAGACCATATGGTATCACATGTGTAGAAATTTGATATAATTGCAACTTCTCAAGAAATTTAATCTAAAATCAAGATACAAAATTCTACTCTATTGATTTATGGAATGAAGTTCACAATACATAACAACCTGAAATGACATACATACATCATATCCATATGAACAACAATGTTTTCTTGGGGAGCCCAACTAGGAAAAACCCTTACCTCACTTTGAATTATTCAGATGGGACTGAGAACCAATTAAAATTTCTTTCTTTAAGTGTGAAGCACCTCTAGCACTTGCCAACTTGTTCTCCCGCTTCCTGTTTGGTATTGGACAACACTTAGCAATTTCTTGACTCCACAAGCTCCTATTTCCTTACACAATTTAGGAAAAATTAGGCTCCTAAATAATAGGGAATTCCCTATTTCCTTCCATAATTCCCAGGGAATTTATCACTCGATCAATTATCCACTCTATACACTCAACTAGTATATATTTGATAATTAAAATGTGCCTCTGACCTCCACTCCAGTTTGGAAATTTGAAGTTCATTCATCCATAGGCTATATTTAGCTAATTGGCTAGTTAATTGATAGATCCTGAGTTAACAATAGTTCTACTACTCAACTTACCTTTAACTGACTCAATTGAAGATTGGAGCTCATTTAGCTGAGATCAACTATACATAACTGAATTTGATTGCTAAATCTTAGCAATCACTACATGCACAACTCTACTTCTAGCCTCTAACTCAAATTTACTAAGTTAACTAAGTTACAAGTCCATGCCACTCAACATAACTACAATACAATTCATCTGTTGATATGTAAAATCAATTCATTCAATTTGACTAACGCGTAAGTCAAAATTGATCTTTTTATCACTCAGAAAAAATGAAACATTATTTGACATGGTCATAGAGTTCATTTATCACAAGTTGGTATAGGATTTTTTTTTTTTTCATCTTAACCTATCCTAATCTTCAACCCACCTCCATTCAAGTCATATCATGTACCATCAGTCATCATTTGATGACATATTTCATTTTACAAGCTTTTGAATTCAAAAAGTACACTTTAGCCAGTTTTTCCTCTTTTCGTAGCGTTTTATAATGTAAAATTCCAGTTTTCGCTACGAAACTGCCTAATAGTTTCATGGCGAAACTGTCAGAAATTGAACTAGATTCACTACAAAAAATTGTTTTTTTGTTTGTCTTGTAAAACCTGAGGTGAAGTGTCATATCATCATTGGGGGAGTTAGGGTGAATGTCATTCGAGTTTTTTTGTTGTGAAACCAGCTCCAAAAATAGAAGAAAAGAGATATCAACGCCTTAGAAATAAGCCACTTCGAGGGGGCAACCTCCAATACATTACATAAATGAACAATTCTTGGATGATACAATTTACAAAACCTCCTTTCTATATAGGAGTCCATGTGGCCATAATGTAATCCTAGTGGAGCCTGATGTAATCTAGCCGACCTAACAATAATAATTTAAGGGCACAATAATAACAAAATGGGAGTTACAAGGGTACAATAATAACAATAAGGGTTACAATAATAACAATAAGGGACTATAGTAATATAGGGACCTAACATGCCCCTCTCCTTCAAAAAGATAATTTGTCCCTCAACTCTTGAGTAGCTCTGGGTGCTTTTGTATAAAATTCTCATCCTCCCATGTAGAATCTTCAGTGGGTAAGTTCTTCCACTTGATGAGATACTCTGAAATTGATCGATTCCGTATTTGTCGAGTTCTTGTTTCCGTGACCGCTTCCGGTTCCAATATGATTTTTCCTTCCTCATCAAGTTCTGGCAATATTGTTTGAACTGGAAGATTTTCACCTATAACCTTCTTTAAACACGAAACATGGAAAACTGGATGTACTCGCGAAGAAGCATGAAGCTCCAATTTGTATGCCATAGTACCGATCTTTTGCAACACCTTGTAAGGACCATAGTACTTTGGCGATAATTTATTATCCTTCTTAGCTTGCTTGAGGGACATTTGTTTGTATGGTTGTAGCCGTAAAAATACCCAATCTCCTACATCAAAACTTCTCTCACTGCGATGTTGATCTACTTGTTGTTTCATTCGATTTTGTGCCAAATTCAGGTTATCCTTTAAGAGTTGGAGAACTTCTTGCTGATGCTCGATGTGATCTTCCACTGCTTGAACCTTCGAATTATCCCTTAAAGATGATGTGATGGATGGTGGATGATATCCATAAAGTGCCATAAATGGGGTCATTTTTGCTGCAGTATGGAAGGAAGTGTTATACCACCATTTAGCGAGAGGTAACCACTTGACCCATTGTGTTTGTTTATGAGATACAAAACAACGAAGATATCCTTCCAAACATTTATTTACTATCTCAGTTTGACCATCAGATTGAGGATGATAAGATGAGCTATGAGCTAATTGAGTGCCCAAACAAGAAAATAACTCCGTCCAAAAATTTCCAGTAAAAATGGGATCTCTGTCGCTCACAATAACCCTTGGGCTTCCATGTAGCTTTTGAATTCTGTCCATAAATGTGGTAGCAACTGTACTTGCTTTAAATGGATGAGATAATGCACAAAAGTGTGCATACTTGGTAAGTCTATCAACTACCACCATGATGACACTCTTTCCTTTGGACTTAGGTAAACCTGTGATAAAATCCATTGAAATCTCCTCCCAACGTTGACTTGGAATGGATAAATTTTGTAGAAGTCCCGGGGTCTTAATTGTCTCAACTTTATTCTACTAGAAAACCAAACATTCCGCCACAAAATTTTGAATATCAGATTTAAAGCCATCCCAAAAAAATTCTTTCTTCACCCTGTGGTAAGTTTTTAAAAATCCTGAGTGTCCTCCTAAAGGAGAAGTGTGCAATTCCAGAAGAATCTTTTGTTTTAGTTGGGAATTCTTACAAGGATATAAGCGATCTTTGTACCATAAGGAATCATTTTTCCAACTAAATGTATCAGATGTACTAGGATCTTGCTGCAACTTTTGAATGAGTGTCCATACATCTTTGTCCTTCTTCCATTCATCTCTTGCTTCGGTTATCCAATCTGGTTGGATAATAGAAATGGCACAAAGCAATGCTTCCACCTCTTCATTCTTTCTTTAGAGTGCATCTGCAACAACATTAAGCTTTCCTTTTTTGTAGATTATTTCAAAGTCATAACCCAACATCTTTGTGACCCATTTTTGCTGCTCTTCTGAAGATAGTCTTTGTTCCAAAAGTGTTTAAGACTATCATGATCAGTTTTTACCTTGAAGTGTCTTCCCATTAGGTAAGTTCTCCATTTCTTTAGTGCATGCAGTATTGCTAACATTTTCTTCTCATAAATAGGTTTCTGTAAATACTTTCCTTTGATTGGATGACTTTCAAAAGCAATGGGTCTTCCTTCCTGCATTAAAACAACACCAATTCCATTTCCTGAGGCATCACATTCCACAATAAAGGTTTTTGTGAAGTATGGCATAGCTAAGACCGGTGCTAGGCACATTGCCTCTTTAAGATGTTCAAAGGCCTTAGTTGCTTCAGGAGTCCATGAAAATGCATCTTTCTTCGATAATGTTGTTAGAGGTGCTGCTATTCTCCCATAATTCTTAACAAACTTGCGATAATACCCTGTTAACCCGAGAAATCCTCGCAACTTCTTTATGGTTGTGGGGACTTTCCATTCCTGAATGGCTTTAATTTTGTTAGGGTCTACTTTAACACCCTCGTGAGATACAATATGACCCAGATATTCCACCTCTTGTACTCCAAAGAAACATTTGGATTTTTTTGCATATAATTGTTTCTCCTGCAATAGTTTGAGCACCCTGTCAACATGTTCAACATGATCCTTCCAAGACCTACTGTAGATTAGTATATCATCCAAAAATACTAGCACAAATTTTCTAAGGAAGGGTTTGAAAATGGAATTCATCAACCCTTGAAATGTAGAAGGTGCATTGGTAAGGCCAAAAGGCATGACCAAAAATTCATAATGACCCTCATGAGTTCGAAATGCTATTTTTGGAATATCTTCAGTCTTCATTCTAATTTGATGATATCCTGAACGAAGATCAAACTTGGTAAAATAAATTGCTCCATGTAATTCATCAATCACAGGAATGGGAAAGTTATCTTTAATGGTGAGCTTATTGAGCTCCCTATAATCTGGACACATTCTCCATGATCCATCCTTCTTGTGTACCAATACTACAGGAGTAGAGAAAGAACTTTGAATAGGTTGAATTATACCCGCCTCTAACATTTCTGCAATCATACGTTCAATTTCGCTCTTTTGGACGTAAGGATATCTATAAGGCTTGATGTTTGGAGGAAAAATTCTTGGAATCAAATGAATAGCATGATCATGATCACGAATAGGTGGGAGTCCTTTGGGAGTTTCAAACACCTTGGAATGATTGTCCAAGACTTGTTGGAGATCTGCAGAAATAGATGATTTTGATGTTGGAACTTCTAGTGAGAATAATTGTGCAATTACACCTCGTTGTTCTGTCTTTAGAAGCTTTTTCATGACATTAGAGCTTATTATCTTTCCTGGCTTCCCTGCAATACCCCGTAATTCGACTTCCTTTCCTTCTGAAAAAAATTTCAAGAAAATTTCTTGAAAATTAAAAGCTACCGTCCCCAAAGATTGTAACCATTGTACTCCTATTACAACATCAGCACCTCCCATAGGAATGGCAAGCATTGGACTAGTCAATACATATTCCCCCATGGTTAGCTTGATATTATTGCATTTTCCAGAGTAATTTATAGTTCTTCCATTTGCAACCATCACTTGACATTCTGGTGCTGGGTATAGGAAACAATTTAATTCCTTGGCTACCTTACAATGAATAAAATTATGGGTGCTACTTGAATCAATCAACACTAATACCTTTTTCTTCTTGATATGTCCTTCTATCTTGAGAGTTTGGGGAGTGGCAATTCCTTCCAGTGCATTACACGATATGGTCGGATTCATTTCTTCCTCTTCTAGGGCTGGTTCCTGGTGTATATCCTCTTCTTGTTCATTTTCTTCTTCCTCTTCATAATCTATGTAAAATAATTTCTTCTCAGCACACTTATGACCTTTAGTGTATTTGCTATCACAACTGTAGCAAAGCCCTTTTGCTCTTTTTTCTTCCAATTGTTTTGGTGTCAACCTTGTAGGTTGTGGAAATCTAGGCGTAGCAACACTTCCTTCTTTATAGAAGTGAGTGGTAGGCTTCCTTGTCGCCATAATTTTACATTCAATTTTTCTTGCCAACCTGAATGCCTTCTCCAATGAATCAGGTTCCAAAAAACGAACTTCATGTTGGATGTTATCCTTTAAAGTACCTATGAAGAGATCAATCATGTGTTCCTCTGGAATATCAGTTACCCTTATATTCAATTTTTGGAAGTCCTCAATGTGCTCCCCCACTAAACCCTTTTGTTTGAGGTTTATCAATTGGCTAAAGAAGGTGTTGCTCTTTGTATCCTCATAATGTGCTATCATTTCCTCCGTAAAAATTGACCAAGTGACAATTTTTTTACGGGAGCAAAACCATCGATACCATACAAATGTATTTTGTTCTAAATGTAAAGTTGCAATGCATACATTTTGTGTGTTTTTCACGTTATGGAGATCAAAATATTGCTCCATATGTAGTATCCATGTTACAGGATCCTTTCCATCAAACTTCCTCATTTCCATTTTTGGATTATGGTGGTTCTTCCTGCCAACATTAGAGTTTATGAAATCATGATTAACAGCTATCTTGTTCTCATCATGAGGTTCTTCTCCTATATTTCCGCCATTAGGAATCATTTCTGGTTTTAAGCTTGTCATCAAGCCTTCCATGTATGCTTTTAGATCATTCTTCATGTTTTCCATGTTGTCTTTCATGTCATCCATCTTAGCTTCCATGCCAGCTTCCATGCCATCCATCTTAGCTTCCACGCCTTTCTTCAAAACTTCCATTTCATTTTTTGTTGCTCTTTGCGAGAGTGAAATTTGTTGCACTTGTTCTTGTAATTTTGATAGATCATGTTGCGATTCTTCATCTTCATAACTCATAGTAGAGCCTTATGAAGGCTTAATGGGTGTTGAGTTATTTTTACATCTTTTAGAACCCAATACTAATATCTATTCTACAATATGCCCTCGGAATCAATTCAAATTGATTCTTCAAACAAGACTTATGCAATTCGCCAAAAAAAATACACACCTTTTTCTTGCTTTTGAGGAGCCCGATATTGAAATTGGATTATCTCTGTAATTGAAGCATTTCATTATTTTAATTTTGGTACTAATGTATCCCTCTAAATTATCTTTCGAATGCCACAGGTCTGACTTGATTTGGATTCTCCAAGACAAAGTTGTGTCCAATCTCCCACAATGACCTAATTATGGACTAGTTCAGTACATCGAATTTGTACGACTTGCCACGTGTCACTTTTTCATCCTTCGGCTATGAAATTGATATCAAAGAAACCAAAATCCGTGTAATAGCGAATTTTTTTTACGGAACTCCAATCCGATGCTCAGAGAGAGAGTTATGAAGATTTTCCCACAATCACCTCTTTGAGATGAAATTCAGGAGCCTGAAAAAGCACTACCTTCCACAGATCATATCTCCAAAAATATTACGAACCAAGATCTGAAATTTTTTGACGATATTCCTCAGGATTTCAGCTTCGTACCATATGAATTTCAGCTTCTGAGACTTCGTATAAAAAAAATTATAGCACAAATTCCACGATGACCTGTTTAGGAGCCTGAAAACATACCTAATTTCCACAGATCATATCTCTGAAAATATTGTGAACCAAGCTCTAAAATTTTTAGACGATATTCCTCGGGATTTTGGCTTCACACCCTAAAAATTTTAGCTCCTAAAACTTCGTAGAAAAAAATTTATAGCGAAAATTCCACAATGACCTGTTTGGAGCAGCGAAACCCTAGAATCCAAAGCTCTGATACCAAATGTTGTGAAACCAGCACCAAAAATAGAAGAAAAGAGATATCAACCCCTTAGAAATAAGCCAATTCGAGGGGGAAACCTCCAATACTTTACATAAATGAACAATTCTTGGATGATACAATTTAAAAAACCTCCTTTCTATATATAGGAGTCCATGTGGCCATAATGTAATCCTAGTGGGCCACAATGTAATCCTAGCCGACCTAACAATAATAATTTAAGGGAACAATAATAACAAAATGGGGGTTACAAGGGTACAATAATAACAATAATGGGGTTACACTAATAACAATAAGGGACTATACTAGTAATATAGGGACCTAACACTGTTAGGGTTAAATCAAGGTACAAAGGTCATGTCTGAGGTCATCATTATTGTTTTTAGCATGTATGAGTCATGATTAAGGCATGAGTTGTCATCAAAACTTTAAAACATTACCCAATTTATTATTTTGTCATTATTTGCTTCATCTTTGCATGCTATTGAGTTTTGGAGAGATGTTTCACCAAGCCAAGCTAGTTTCTGGCTTTTTCAAAAGTTGCAGGTGTCACTAATCAAGCGAGGTTGAGAAGGTATAAAATCACCATGGCTACAAGGAAGAAGACCAAAAAAGGTGGTCACTGCCTCAAATATGAGCCCATGGACATGAGTTTGTTAAATGAAGACCCAACTGCATTGGAAGTGTTTAAAAGAACAGGGTGTTTGCAATTCTGCCAAAGGCTGCAAGGGTGTCATTTGCAGGTTTCAAAGGAGTTTGCCAAAAGTTTTACTAGATCATCTTCGAAGGTGGGAATGTTAAATCTTACAGTAACACCAGAAACCATTACAGCAGCAATATGAATCCCTAGAGGAGGAGAGCAATGGTTTAAAGGCATCAAATTCACTATGCAGGATTGCAAAGAATTTATCAAGGCAAAGCATAGCGAAATTGATCTCACAAATGCTATCCCAAGGAGATACATGAAGGATAACTACTCAAAGCTTTTGTTGATCATTCATAAGTACTTCACTTGTGAAGGGAGGTTTCAAATGGTCTAATCCTACCACCTTAGGCTTCTGCTGCATTTTGTGGGTAAGAGGTCCCTTGACTTTCCTTTTTACTTATGCAAAAGCTTAACTAAAATGCCAGATAAGGTTCAAGTTAAAAAAGAAGGAAATGAAACCGCTATCTTTCATCATGGTTTGATCAAGTTGTTGGTGTTAGAGGAGTTGAAGAGATTAGGTAGGGGTTGGACATCTTTTCTGTTCATCAATGGTTTTGAAGTAGATGCTGTCACTCCTAAAAGAGTCCCGAAAACTAGATATATTTCATCACCTACAGTGGCAGAGTAGTTAGAACCATTGATCATAGAGACAGAGCCCTTGCATAAGGTTGATACACCCAAAGCTACACCTGCAAAACAAAAGCCAACAACTAGCAAACATGGCAACAAGAGAGTTACAAGGAGTCAAACAGTGGTTAAAGATAACTTAGCGGACATCTTGCATGCCATTGATATTGAAGAAACTCCCATTGTCCAAGCTGAAGATGTTGAAGAGGGAGGAAGGAAGCTTAAGAAACACAAAACATCTAAGAAGTTAGAGTTTGCAGGTGATGATGATGGATTCATGTTTCAACCTAGAAAACCAATGGCTAGCCATGTAAGAAAGGTTCTGGAAAGTAGCAAAGAGGTTCAGAAATTTAGTGAAACTGCTCAGCCATCACCAAGCATTATAGACCTCTCCTCACTTGCAAAAGAAGATCTTATCATTAAATAGAAGAAGGGAAAAGAGAAAATCACTAAAAATTCAGAGGTAGAAACCCTTAAGGAGAAGTTGAAAGAGGAAAGGGAAGAGATACCAGTCTTGAAGAAGGAGGAAAAGAAGCATAGAGCTGAAAGGATCCAATTTGAAAAAATGAGCAAGATTTGGGAGGACCAAGTCACAAGTGTCTCAAAGACCTTGGAAAATTCAGAAAAACTAATAAAGTTGACTCAACCACTAAGAGGAGAGGTCAAGCACATCAAAAAGGTAAATCTACACTTGCAAGCCAAGAAAAGGGCACTGAAGGATCAAGTGAAGGACGTAGAACAACAACTGAAGTTGATTCATGAAGAGTTGGAAAAGAAAGGTTTGAAGATGACTGTGGTTGATGAGCCCATTACTCAATTGAACATAAATGAGGAGGAAACACCATAAGAGCCATAGGCTGAGATTGAAAATGCTTTAGAGGGTTCATTACATGAAAAAAATCAAAGTTTTTCAACTAAAGGTTAGTTTGTGAAGAAAATTTTGAAATGTGCAATTTCTACACTTTTACACAGTTTCATAGCATTTCCTAGGCTTAAAGCCAGGAAAATGCTACGAAAAAACCTATAGTAGCCTTTTTTCCTCTAAAGTCACTTTTTATAGTTTTCAAGAAGGGATATTGATGGTGGTGATGTGTCATGACTTGATTGACACCATGGAACAACAAAGGAGAAAATCTATTAGGTGCAAAAGCTACTTTTTCAATGCTACCAAAACTCACTACGAAACTGTCATGTTTTCGTAGCGAGCTATTTTTGAAGGTTTTGGAGCATCTTAACAACAATTTTGGACAACTGGAATCCTCCAACATGTCAAGGGAGCTTATCATCAAATAATTATGACTCGAAGGAAGTTATGTGGAGACAGATCATCAGCCAAAGCAACTTTGAAGATAACGGTTATGCATTCCTCAAAATAAGGGTTATGTTTCACAAATCTAGGAGGGTTTTTAATATGTAAAGTGGTGATGAACTATGTTATGGGTTTTTCGAGCATGTGGTACTTATTTTGTAACCATCACATAACGATTTCAAAGATAAGGTAGAGTTATGTAATAAATAGGAGTTAGAGTCCTATTAGGATATGTTTTCTTTAAGGTGTAGCTATCAGTTTTCTGTTAGAAGTTGTTTTTCAGTTATGTGATGTGTCATAGGATAATTCGATGGTCTAGACACTAGGAAGATCATCCTTGTTGTAAATAAGGTCTATTTAAAGACAAAGCATCAAAGGAGTGAGGGGTTGGAGATTTTTTGCACCAAGCTACTGCTTTATGTATTTGACTTATATCAGTAATACAAAGTGATATTCTTCTTGATAGAATTGAGATTCTCATGAGGTTTTTAATGTATTAATGATCTACATCTTTATGTTTTACCACTTGCATCAGATTTCATTTCTATTACTCAGAATTCATAACTCTATGCTCTGACTTCCTTTAGTAATGAAATGAATGTGTTTTCCTATGTTTTATGTGTGAATTGCATTTTTTAAATACCTCTATCTTCCTCAGCTTCCATGTCAGGAAACCTTGCCATTGAAACTACTAATAGTTTATTCCATAAACCCAATGGTAGCAAGCCTACATTCTTTTCAACTTGCAAACATAAAAAACAAGTTACATTTCCAATAGAGTTAGCCATCTAGTACCATCATTATTTAATATCATAAAAGCCCCATGAGAGAGCCCTCTCAGATTGAAGAGGAGCTTCAGTCAAAATCTGGTTTGAAACAGTTACATTAAGTTGTTTGATAAGCAACCAATCAAGTACAATTTTGTGATAGCAGATCCTTTCTTTCTACAATTTATAACAACATGGTTACTGGGGTAGAATCCAAATGGGTGTATTATCTCAACTTATGTGAGGTCTAATTAGGACCTCATACTTGAGAGAACCCCTTGACTATTGATAGGTAATCTAACCCTATCAACAATTCATTATTGTCCTTAAAATATCAAATATTTCTTGAACACATTTTATCTATATTTCTTGGTGGTTTCATTTTATTTAGCATTAAATTAATCATAAAAACTTTTAACATGAATATATAAAGAACTTATCACTAAAATAAGGCACAATTATTTTTTGGAGAACTCCTAAAGAGACCTAAGACCTGTAAAATGGAAAATCTATCAAATTTTTCTAAGAAATTAATCTTCCTTCAAAGATTAGTTTTAGGGCTTAAAGCAACTTCGGTTCCATTCTCCTTTTCCTCGTTAGCAACCATACAAAAATGTTTGCAATGTTGATTCGTGAATGTCTATTTTGAGCATAATAATTATATATTTCAATTGGTTTCACAATACAAAGTGTTAGGACCTCATAATGTACTATTTTGACTACATATTTTTGCCACCTCTTTACTCTTTTTAGTCCATATCTAAAGTTTACACTATCATTCCTATCCATTTTTCCCAAAGGTATACAAAGTTCTTCTCTTTACTCTATGTTTAATTTGTTTTGCATATAATTCCACATTACTTTTATATTTAATCATTAATCGAAGATATACAGTCGCTAAGATATCGCAGATAATCCATGATAAGGAACATGTTGTTGAAACAGTCGATCCCATTACTGAAACAGTCAACCCCGTTGCTGAAACAGTCGACCTCGTTGCTGAAACAATCAATTTTGTTGCTGAAACAGTCAACGGGCATGCAAATCCCATTACTGCTCGTGATTTGCGATTTCAAAAGTGTATTTCAAGAATGAGGTCAACAAGACAAAGACAAGAAAGGAAAGTTGTTACACGGATTGTTCGGAAGCCAGAGTTTGTGTATCTATTGTAACCGTATTTTGCTATGGAAGAATAGAAAGACCCTGTTTTAAAATAAAATATCAGATTTGGATAAAAATATGATTTCTCTGTTGTAACTGTAATAGATGTCTCCTCTTTAAAAAGAGGAGACATCATCATTAGAAGGGGAGTTAGAGATCGCGGGAGATACATTTTTTTTTTTTTTTTGAGCAGAAAGGAGCAAGGCTCCATTGTAATGTATCATTTCTTTTGACAGATGAATAAAGGTTTCTTTTGAGTGCTTCAATTTAAATTCTTTCCTCCGGGGAATCTTGTGAGAAGGAAAGGGCCCGCCTTCATCACAAGATTCACCCGATTGCTCCTGTAGTCTGTTAACTTATTTATGGTTTCACACCTTAATTAAACACTGTTTGCTAAAGATTATTTATGCAATTTTTTGTTTCTTACTAGAACTCTGTTTTCCTTATTTACTGCATTATTATGTACTTTTCATTCTGAAGAAGCTGAGAGTTATTTTATTTCTAGTCATTTGTTTGCAGAGTGACTGTGTGACATTTTGATATCAGGAAACAGGTGCTGAAGATTCCCGTTTAGAGGAATAGGTCCTGTTCTCCGATGATTGATTTCTCTCTTTGGCAGTGTGACTGATAACAAGAAACAGGTGCTGAAGATTCCTGCTTGGAGGAATAGGGTCCTATTCTCCGTTATGGTTGACTGATCTTATTTTCTGCAGAGTGACTTCCTTTCATTATCTTTCCTAGGATTCTTTTAGTGAAATTCTGCAACAGAGGATTGTTTCTGCTGTAACACAAGTAGGCTTTAGCTTTTTTAAAATTAAGGTGTGAGCAGTGTGATTAATATAATTTGTGTAATTAATACTACAACCCTTCTTTGCTTTTGGAATTGAGCATATATAGTGTGTGATTGTCTTTGGAATAACAGACCTTCCTGGGTTGACAATTTATGTGGCATTTGAATTGTTAAAACAATTAAAGTGACCAACATTTTGGCGCTGTTGCCGGGGAAGGCAATTATAGATTTCAAAAGAATTGATGTTTTCTTTCTAGATGTGCAGATTGTATGAGAGGACGCAGAACCGAGAAGAAAACTAACCCTACAGGTGGCAAGGGCAAAGGAAGGGGGGGAAGAAAGACTTTTATTGACGAAATTGTATCAAAGGCTAAATCTTCATAGAGATTAAGCTCTCGAAGACCAAAGCCTCAACGCTCTCCTCAATCAGACTACAAAATAGAAGAAGTCGTGAACCCTGAAAACGTAGAGGAACCAGTAATAGATATTAAAGAACCAGCAGCCAGTGCTGAAGAATCAGAAGAAAGTGCTAAGGAATCAACAGAGAACGTTGAGGAATTAACAGAAGATATTGGATGACCAATGGAAAACATTGAGGAGCCAGTAGAAGATTTTGAGGGTCGAGAAAGTGCAGTAGGAGATCAACCAATGGAAGGAAACAACAAATAATTCTTTGGTGGAGGACGAGTAGATCCTGAAGGAGAAGGAAGAGATGAAAATTCTCTCTCTACCTTGGGATTTTCTATCAGTGATCTCCCTAGAGGAACAACCCCCATGAAGAATATTCCATTGTCAGCTTTACCCAACTTCCATGGTTTATCCTCTGAAGATCCGGATGAATTTATTTTTGAATTTGATATATTATGCAGAAGTTATGATTATGTTACTAATGCTCAGAAGTTGAAACTGTTTCCAGCAACATTACAAGGAAATGCGTTAAGATGGTTCATGAGCCTTGGAAGCTAGGTAATCACAACATGGGAACAGATGAAACATAAATTTCTGCTTAAATATCAATATTATTGTCGGACAAGAGAAAAGAGGGAGGAATTATTCAACATGGCGCAAAAGGAGGACGAGAATTTGGAGGATTATGTGGAAAGGCTGCAGTATAATCTGCAGAGATCTGATCATCTGAATGTAAGTAAAGAAATTCATAAAACAATTTTACTTAGAGGATTAAGGGATGATTGTTTAGACATGATAAACATGCTTGGTAAAGGAGATATATCTAAAGAATCATATGATGAGATTGTTGAACTCTGTAAAATATGTTCAAGAGGAGCTACAAGGAACAGAGCAAGTAACAGAGATCCCACTTATTCAAGAGTTCAGAAATCAGCCAGTGGGGGAGAAACAAGAGTTGAAATAGGTAATTTACTTGAAGAATTTAAAACTGAAATGTTAAGTTCTTTTTCTTCAAAAATTGACACCTTGCAGGTTAAAAAGAAGCAGGCTGAAGCAGAAGCAGCTCTAGCTGTCTTTTGCCCTAAATGCATAGATAAACATCCACTAAGGGAATGCCCATTGGACAAGATACCAATATGCACCCTTTGTGAGAAATATCATGAAACACAACAATGTCCCTCTCTACCGGGAATAAAGGCAGCACTGCAGCCAACGGAAGAAGAAGCTGAAGCAGTTTATCTGCTAACACAAAGAAGACAATGGAAACCAAGAGGACAAGGTATGAATTCTAGCATGCCATTTACATCTTCTAATCATTGGAATAATTATCCTTCTTTCAGTCAGACAAATTACCCTCCCTTTAACCAAATGAAATACCCACCCTTTAATCAGATGAATTACCCACCCATGCAACAAAAAAACCCTCCCTTTGTAGATCCTGCAATGTGGACTCCTTGGCCCCCACAACAACCATCTTCTTTTAATACATGGAATTCAAATTGGAGGAGTCAACAACTCCCGTATCCAAATCAATTTCCTCAATTCCAACAACCACTTCCTCTGCCATCAAGTGCCCCACCAAATAATCAAATGAGACCCCAGCTACCTGTACAACCAAATCCTAACCCCGATAATAAAGCTGTGCAAGTTATTGACATTCAAAACCAGCCTACACTTCATGTTTTCCCTGCACAATGCAATGACATCCATTTAAGATCCGGGAAAATAGTTGAACCTATTATTGATGATGTTACTTCTTTGGATTCTGATAAAGAAGAAACTGAGAAACACAATTCACACAAAGAGGCACAACCACACTCTAACAAGGATGCTGAAATAACAGAGCCACCATTCCCCGAGTGTTTAGTTTTAACTAAAATGCCTGAAACACCTGCTTTTAATCTTTTAGGGGAATTGAAAAACTTTTATGTTAAAATTCCACTTTTATAGGCACTAAGAGATGTACCAATCTATGCTAGAACCATGAGGGATATTTGTGTTAAGAAACCTGGTAGGAAAACTAAGGATCCCCTTACAGTTCATGTTATGGGTGATCTATCTGCATTGATGTCCGGAAAAACTCCTCCTGTGAAATATGGTGACCCTGGCCATCCTACTGTGACAATTAAAATTGGTAAAACAATAATCCCTCAAGTTCTGGTATATTTAGGTGCTGCAATAAATATCATGACTCTGGAAACTTCACAATTTCTACAGCTAAAGAACACAATTAGAGACACGCCAACCATCCTAGAACTAGCTGACCGCTCTACAATTAAACCAGAAGGAGTTGTTGAGGACTTAGTTATCTCGGTTGAATCCTGGAATTATCCAGCTGAATTTGTGGTGTTGCAAACTAAAACAAAGTTGGGGGGACACCCTCTAATTCTAGGAAGGCCTTGGCTTGCTACAGCCGATGCCTTTATCAGCTGTAGATTTGGTTCAATGAAAATTTCCAATGGATATGAAACCAAACAACTTACTCTTTATCCTCATGCTACACCCATGATTAGCAATGAGAGTTCTGTATGGATGGATTATGATGATAATGTTGTTCAGCCTATTTTGACTATCGGACAAGATTTGAGTCTTAAAGACAACACAGAGGACGAAGTAATTAATAGTTTTATTTGTGAACCTTCCTCTGTGGTTGCTAAAACTCACAATAATTTGATTACACTCTTTGAAACAGATACCCACGACAAGATTGAATCTGAAGATTTACCTCAAACATCAACCTCCATCTCCTCTAAAAGCATAATAGTGGAAATTGAACCTGGCAAAACACTGAACATAAATTCTGATCTAACAATTAATGAAACACAGTAGTTAATGAAGTTATTACTCGAAAATAAGGAAGCATTCACATGGGATTACACGGATATGAAGGGAATCTCTCCTGAATTATGTACTCACCAGATTTATGTTAAGGAAGGGTGTCGACCAGTCTGTCAACCCCAAAGACGAATGAACCCTAATTTAAGAGAAATTGTGAAAGAAGAACTTCAAAAATTGCTTAATGCAGGATTTATATACCCTATATCTGACAGTGAATGGGTTTCCCCATTGGTCATAGTCCCTAAGAAAAATGGGAAATGGAGGGTGTGTGTAGATTATAGGGCTTTAAATAAAGCCACTCAAAAGGACCACTCTCCTTTACCATTTATTGATCAGGTGTTGGATAGTTTGTCAGGGAAGAAATTCTTTTATTTTTTAGATGGATTCAATGGGTATAACCAAATCAGGATTGCACCCCAAGACCAAGACAAGACCACTTTTACTAGTCCTTGGGGAACTTTTTCCTATAGAGTTCTTCCATTTGGACTATGTAATGCACCAGCTACTTTTCAAAGGGCCATTATAGGAATCTTTTTTGATATGTTGAATGACTCTATGGAAATATTTATGGATGATTTTACTCCTTATGGTGTGTCTTTTGAAGATGCATTACAGAATCTTGAGAAGGTGCTTAAACGTTGTATACAAGATCACCTCTCCTTAAGTACTGAAAAATGTCATATGATGATGAGTGAAGGAATAGTGCTTGGAAATTTTATCTCATCTCAAGGAATTTAGGTAGACCAATCCAAAATACAGGTCATTCAAAATCTTCCTATTCCTAAAACACAAACGGATGTAAGAAGTTTTCTTGGACATGTTGGATATTACAGAAGACTCATTAAAGATTTTTCTAAGATAGCTTCTCCATTATTTGTGTTGCTTATGAAAAATGCTGAATTTAAGTGGACTAATCTTTGTCAGGAAGCCTTTGTAGCACTCAAGCATCAGTTATCTATAGCTCCTATTTTGAGAGGACCTGATTGGGCACTTCCCTTTCATATATCTTCTGATGCTTCAGATACTGCAATTGGAGCTGTCTTGGGACAAGAAGAAAACCTTCTTCCTTATGCTATCTATTTTATCAGTAAGAATATGACCCCTGATGAGCTTAATTATACAGTTACCGAAAAGGAATTCTTAGTAGTAATTTATGCCATTAACAAATTTCAACATTATATCACTGGTTACTCTACTTTTGTCCATACTGATCACTCGACTATCAAGTATTTAATGAATAAATTTGTCACAAATGCTCGAGTTACCATATGGTTATTGTTACTACAGGAGTTTGATATTACAATTGTAGATTGACTAGGTAAAGAAAATGTTGTGGCTGATTTCCTTTCACGGTTAAAAACTGATAATAATATTCCAGTAGATGATTCCTTTCTTGATGAGTATCTATTTGCAGTATCTGCTCACTCTCCTTGGTATGCAAACATTGCCAATTATTTGGTTGCAGAAAAGTTGCCATCACACCTATCACATAGAGAAAAGAGGAGAATTGTTCAACAAAGTGCCAGGTATAGCTGGATAAGTGGGTGTCTTTTTCACACAAGACTTGATCATGAAATTCGAAGATGCATTAGAGAGGATGAGGTGTATGATATACTAAAAGCTTGTCATGATGGCCCTTGTGGAGGGAATTTTGCCGATAAAAGAACAGCACACAAAATTTTGAGGATGGGTTACTATTGGCCCTCATTGTTTAAGGATGCAAAGAAATATGTGCGGGCTTGTGATAGATGTAAGAGAATGGGTCAACCCAATCATAGATATCAAATGCCATTAAACCCCCAGGTAGTACTTGAACCATTCGAAATATGGGCCTTAGATTTCATAGGACCCATCAATCCTCCATCCAATCAAAAAACTTATATATTAGTCTCTACAGACTATATGACTAAATGGGTAGAGGCCAAAGAACTTCTTAGAGCCAATGAAGAAGCTGTCCTAGCTTTCTTATATGAAGAAATATTTACTAGATTTGGAATTCCTAGAGAGCTAGTTATAGATGGAGGACCTCCCTTCAATTCTCATGGTTTTAAATCTACCCTTCAGAAATATCACATTCATCATAGAATGACTACCCCATACCATCCCCAGGCCAATGGGCAAGTGGAAATCACAAAGAAAGTAATAGAAGCCATTCTAACTAAAATAGTGAAGGACAACTGGAAGGATTGGTCTTAAAGGCTCCCTGAAGCACTATGGGCTTACAGAACTACCTGGAGAAATACTACAGGATTTTCTCCCTATGAATTGGTTTATGGTAAAAGTGCTGTTTTTCCTTTGGAATTCAAAATTAAAACTTTGAGAACTGCTTTAGCTATTAACCTTGATTTGACTAATGTGCAGACAGCTAGGTTGCAGCAACTTCTTGAACTCGATGAAAAGAGATTAGATGCCATTCACCAGACAACCATGATTCAACAACAAAGAACAAAGTGGCATGACAGAAACATTAAGCACAAGCAGTTCCAAAGAGGTAATTGGGCTTTATTGTACGAATCTCAATTTGAAAACTTTCAAGGTAAGCTACGTACACGATGGCTGGGACCTTATGAAGTAGATGCTGTTTTTCTTAATGGAACAATAAGACTTTTAACAATTGATGATTCTAAAACACCTCTAATAGTAAATGGTCATAGGCTTTGTTTGTACCAGCGCCCTGTTTCTAAAGAAGATTTTAAGGCCGCTTGCATGACTGATACACATTATCTTTTTCTAGGGGAGTCTTCTGCTCCTCACAGCATTTAATTATTTTCTACACTATATTTTTAGTATTAGATTAGATTTACAACTAATAATCCTTGTCAAGGGTTGGCATGTTACAATGGTATGTTGCAGATTAAGAAATAATTCACCAAGGAGGACAATGTCATCACAAGAAGATATAAGTTTAAATCTGAAGAAGATTTTCTTCCCTCATCTGATTCATTTCCTCATTTCCCAATAACATTTCATCATCTATTCCCTCATTTTCCCTTTCCCTCTTTCATATCATTTTTTCCACTTTTTCTACCCACTGCTGAAACACCATTCTTCAGCTAGTACCTTCCCTGCTGAAATATCATTCCTCAGCAAGTACTTCCCCAATTTCCCCAGTACTAAATCTTTACTTTTTAGCAACATCTTCCTTATTTTTCCCTTGCTGAAACACCATTTTCAGCATCATGTCATCCATTTTTCCCTTGCTGAAACACCACTTTCAGCATCATGACATCCATCTTTCCATTGCTGAAACACCATTTTTTTTTTCCCTTACTACACAAGTTTTCCAGTACCCCACTTTTATTCTTCAGATCCCTTGGGTGAATATTATCCAGTATTGAGCAGACTCTAATATGCTTCTGTTTCTATATTTTAGAGAAATCTAAAGATTCTTCCATCAGTATTAAGCCACTATGAACAAGCACTCTATACTTCGAATTACAAAAACAAAGGTAAAATATAAGGTATGCGGATTTTTTATGTAATACAGTTAAATAATAGTTTAAAGAGAGGATATTTCCCATTATGATTACAATCCCTGCACATTTAATCATTATTACATCACATGTAGGGGGGGGGGGATTTCGAAAATTAAAACCATCATTCCACACCATACAATTCACCGTCACTCTTCATATCCATTATTTCGGCCGTCATTGATACTCCATATCCTCAGTATAACGATTATTCTGATCGAGCCTGTGATTCTACTCTTTGTTTCTATATTTGACTTAAGTTAGTAACCATGGGAGGTTCGGTTATCAGGCATGAGCCCGACTCAACAGCTCTTCTTCAATTATTTCCAGAGGCTTACCAAATTTTCCAGCAGGCAGGATGGGTCACATATTTTGAAAAATTGAGAGAATTTGACCCTCAGCAAGTCTTGGAGTTCGCACAAAACCTCTAGCAGGACCACTCCATAGTCCAAGGGGTTAGAATTTCAGTTACAGAGAATGATATTGCCCAAGTCTCGGGTTTTCCAATCACAGGAACTCGGTGGTTTAGTAGAAAACATATTATCTTAAATGCGCAACAGGACTTCCTTCTTCCAGAAGAACGTGTTGAGATCAAAGGTCGTGGCATAGGACTGCACTCACTACCTCCTCTATGGGCCAAGGTAGCCGAATTTGTCAAGCATTATTTAACCTGCGAGGGGCGATATCAGGTAGTTTATCAACATGAGTTTGTTTTAATGAGCCACTTGCGGCATGGTAGACTACTCAACATTCCTTATTATCTGCTTGGATGTATTAAGAATATGTCATATTACTGTAGAAAGGTAAAATTTCCATTACTGTCCCTTACTCATCATCACCTCTGTCAGTTATTAATTCAGAGGGGTTTTGCTCAGCAAAACCCCCCTCTAAATAACCTACCCCTATTTCTTGACCAAGCCCCCGAAATTCACCATGAAGCCCAAATTCCCCAAGAAGCTGAAAATCCCCACGAAACCTCTGAAAGTTCTTATGAACAGAAATTGGAGAATATCCCGGATCCTCCATCAATCCCATCCTTAGAACCAGTCAATCTAATTTACCCATCTTCAAAACCATTCCATTTAGCAGAGTCATCCCAACCCACTGTTTACATCCCCAGTGATGACTCTCAGACTGAAACACCACCATCTCCTCCTATTCATAAAAGGAAGAGGCAGACTACAACCGCCTCTGTATCAAAAAGGAAAATGAGGGCTGCATCCAAAACAATCACCTCTTCCGACAACCCCTCTCCTAGGGAATAATCTTCCCATAGAAAGAAAAATAAAACCACTGCTTTCCTTGCTTTTCTACCTAGGAGAAAAATGAAAACAACTTCCATTTCCCCTGACCCCGTAGCCATCTTGTTACAATTCCAGTCATCAACACCTTTTCAAATCCTGGAATCATTACCTCTCTCATCCTGTGGCACTGCTCCACAAGAACCAGTTGCCTAGGGTATATGACATCATCTTCTACACAACCAGTAGCTACTCCACAAGAACCAGCTACTCACGCAGCAGCTGAAACACAAGAACCAGCTGCTGACGTGCAAAAGTTAAACATCCAGCATGATATTTTAAGGAAACCGACTGTAGCTGAAACACAAGAACCAACTACAATGGAGGAACAACAGTTAACTATAGCAAAAGCACATGCTCCAGTCACCATAGCCTCTCTTTTAGAAGAAAATGAATTTCTGAAGTCAAAATTAGAAGCCTGCAAGAAAGAATTGATAATGGCAAGGGAAGCTTTTGATAAAGAATTGAATCTTTATACTTTGGCTCATACAACATTGATGCAAGAAAAACACTCAGAGAATGATCCTTATAAAGAGTACATGTGTTATCAGTGTGGAAACATTTATCAAAACGCAGGATACAAGATAGTTGAAGTACCAATATCTGGTGCATCCATATCATCTCCAGTAAAGAGGGAAAACCCCACTGTCACACAAGAACCAGTAGGGCCCTCAAATACTTTAAAGAAGGAAGACCCTACTGTTACACAAGAACCAGTAGGGCCCTCAAAAAATTTGGAGAAGGAAACTAAGGTACATGTATCCTGCTCGACATTCACTGATTCTGCTACACAGACTATCCCTCAGCCCATTACCTATAATGCTGGAACACAAACTCCACCATGGAAAGAATTGGAAATAATGAACATGTGGAAGAAGCAGTATGCTGTGGATCAAGATAAAATTTTACAACAACATAAACTAGCCTGGCAAAATCAAATATACTCCAATTGGGAAAACTGGGAACAGACACTCCAGCAGCTTAAAGATTCCAGGAAAGAGAACACATAATTAAAATATAAATTAATCCTGATGTTTCAATTAGTGCAAAAACTACTAGCCGCCAGGAAACCATCTGTAAACTATTCTATGTTTCTTTCAGAGCTTCTTGTTTATTTCCAGTTGAAATCAATTAAGGATGGAAGACCTTATGAGCTGCTCATAGCTGAACAATTTGTTAAAACATTTGCTGAGGCTTCCACAAGTGATAAACATTTGTTATGCGAGTTGTATCTTCATAATGAGGCAATGCCTGAAAACAGAGAACTCAATCTTAATCCTATTGTTGGTGATATACAGATTAGGGCGTTTGTTTCTTTTCTTGCAAATCAAATCACTTGGCAAACTGCCTTCCTTGCAACCAGGCACAATGAGGATAATTGCCTTCTTTGGATAAGGCCAGAACCTCGAAATCCGGCCATTTTTGTAGCAGAGTACCTTAAGTTTTTGCAGAAGCCAAGAATGACTAGATACATACAGCAATTGCAAGCCTCTGTACTCTGAGAATTTCATCATTCAATCAAGGTCAACGAGACGGCTGCTCTGAAGGCAAACACCATGTTCTGGCAACAGTCCTCCAAGGAAAGACAAGAGTATCATCCCTTTAATCCTAGTAATCTTGAAATTGCACTATCCAGAATACCAAACTACATTAAATGTCAACAGTGTGCTGAGAATTGGATAGGCTATCATTTTCACTTTCCCATTTTATGGATTCCATCAGAACAATATCAGGCTCATTACAGGTTGGCTAACAGGGATGAGGCAGAAGCATGGCAGAAATTTCAAAGTAATCAAGGATTTAGACCTTCGACAGATACCACCTTCCATAGTTATTGCTTGAGTAACTTGCATAAAAAGAGTCAGTATTCAGAATCCGATTTAGACTAAAATTTTCCTGAGGACATGCAACCCTTTCAGTTGGGGGGGATGTTAGGACCTCATAATTTACTATTTTGACTACATATTTTTGCCACCTCTTTACTCTTTTTAGTCCATATCTAAAGTTTACACTATCATTCCTTTCCATTTTTCCCAAAGGTATACAAAGTTCTTCTCTTTACTCTATGTTTAATTTTTTTTGCATATAATTCCACATTACTTTTATATTTAATCATTAATCGAAGATATACAGTCGCTGAGATATCGCAGATAATCCATGATAAGGAACATGTTGCTGAAACAGTCGACCCCATTGCTGAAACAATCAACCTCGTTGCTGAAACAGTCGACCCCGTTGCTGAAACAATCAATTTTGTTGTTGAAACAATCAACGGGCATGCAAATCCTGTTACTTCTCATGATTTGCGATTTCGAAAGTGTATTTCAAGAATGATGGAAACAAGGCGAAGACAAGCAAGGAAAGTTGTTACACGGATTGTTCGGAAGCCAGTATTTGTGTATCTATTGTAACAACATTTTGCTATGGAAGAATAGAAAGACCCTGTTTTAAAATAAAAGATCAGATTTGGATAAAAATAATATTTCTCTTATGTAACTGTAATAGTTGTCTCCTATTTAAAAAGAGGAGACATCATCATTAGAAGGGGAGTTAGAGACTGCGGGAGATACATTTTTTTTTTTTTTGAGCAGAAAGGAGCAAGGCTCCATTGTAATGTATCATTTCTTTTGACAGATGAATAAAGGTTTCTTTTGAGTGCTTCAATTTAAATTCTTTCCTTCGGGGAATCTTGTGAGAAGGAAAGGGCCCGCCTTCATCACAAGATTCACCCGATTGCTCCTGTAGTCTGTTAACTTCTTTATGATTTTGCACCTTAATTAAACACTGTTTTCTGAAGATTATTTATGCAGTTTTGTGTTTCTTACTAGAACTCTGTTTTCCTTATTTACTGCATTATTCTGTACTGTTCATTCTGAAGAAGCTGAGAGTTATTTTATTTCTAGTCATTTGTTTGCAGAGTGAATGTGTGACAGTTTGATATCAGGAAACAGGTGCTGAAGATTCCCGTTTGGAGGAATAGGGTCCTGTTCTCCGATGATTGATTTCTCTCTTTGGCAGTGTGACTGATAACAGGAAACAAGTGCTGAAGATTCATGATTGGAGGAATAGGGTCCTTTTCTCCGTTATGATTGACTGATCTTCTTTTCTACATAGTGACTTCCTTTCATTATCTTTCCTAGGATTATTTTAATGAAATTCTGCAATAGAGGATTGTTTCTGCTGTAACACAAGTAGGTTTCAGCTTTGTTAAAAGTAAGGTGTGAGTAGTGTGATTAATATAATTTGTGTAATTAATACTACAACCCTTCTTTGCTTTTGTAATTGAGCATATATAGTGTGTTATTGTCTTTGGAATAATAGACCTTCCTGGGTTGACAATTTATGTGGCACTTGAATTGTTAAAACAATTAAAGCGACCAACACAAAGCATTTATTGTCTTCCCTTGAAGAGATATTTTCAGATAACAGAGATGTTTTTTCATTTGATTTCACATTAATAACTTGGCACTAATGATTGACCTTTCAAATGCATATGACAATTTGAATTGGACTTTTATTAAGTTGGTTTTTTGGAAAATAGATATGAGCCTAAATTCTATCAATTGGATCTTGGGATGTGCATCTTCAATAAGATTTACATTGCTAATTAATGGGTCCCATTCAAATTTTTCATGTCCTCAATGGGGCTAAGGCAAGGTTGTCCCCTATCTCTATTCTTATTTTTATGGATTTTATAAGGTTTAAGTAGAATAATTTTCTTAGAAAAAAGGATGGGAATTTTAAAAGGAATTTAGGTTTGTTGAAAATATGCAATGGTACTGAGAGGGGGGTGAATCAATATCACATAAATTTAAATTCCTTCCACTTTTTTAATCTTAATCAATCATCAATACAATACATGAGTACATAGATCAATTGTAAATACAAAATTGAAGAAGAAACACTTGAATATTTTTCAAACAATATTAAATTTATTACAAATACTTGTGAGGACACCGATCCTCTATAAGCACCAAGTTACAAAAACTGTAGGCTCCTAACTATCAAGAAGATGAGTACACCAATCCTCTGTAAGTGCCAACTTGCAAATTTGCAGGCTGCAACATGGTAGCTTGTACTCAACTGTGACATATTTGTTGTCACTTATGTTTAGGTAGCCTTGATGAAATAGGGCTTGACCTCCTCTAAACTAGCACACAAAATTTGGTTAGGGCTCAACCTCTTTCATAACTCAACCTCTTTTATAACTTGACCTCTAGAAGATCCCTCAGCCTCTCAACTGAAAAAAGTTTGGCTTCTTGGAACATACCTAAGCTTTAATAGAATTCAACCTCTAGTAAATACGTTAGCCTCTCAACATAGTTGAACTTAGCCTCTTTTTACACAAAACTCAACCTCCTTCACATCAGAACTCAACCTCTTTTAAACTAGAACCAAAACAAACAAAAGAAACTTAAAAAAGGATTCCAAAAAATCCTTCCACAACTCAACAAATACTTCAAAAAAGACTTCTACAACTCAACTTGACTTCACTTATTGGTACATGAGGTATGAACCTCAAATCTGCTCTTCTTTCTTACTAAAACAAAACCAAAATTGCTTGAGTAATGACTATAAATGCTGCTTCTCATGCCTGTTTATAGTGAATTTGGGGTCTAGGTTAGGGCCAACTTGTCTAATGGATGAGTTTTCTTATCCATTGGCTATGCCTACTTTTCCACTAGCTGGGCCAACTTGTCCAGTGGTTAGATTGACTTGTCCACTACCTGGGCCAACTTGTCCACTCGCTAGGCCGACTTGTCCACTAGCTGGGTCAACTTGTGAAACATGTAGAATGTGTAATGAATATTCAAAAAATAATTTATCCTCAACCATGAGGACTTATAAGGTGTTCTATGTATCATTGAAAAGGTCTCAAAATATGTTATTTGACTATGAACCTTTCTCTTTAATTTAGATAATATTTAACATCAATGATGACAATTTTAAACAATATTCCTCTTCTTTATTAATGTAAATACTTTGATATTTGCTTCTTCTGATAGCTTCTCCCCCTATTGTATTCTCTCCATAGCTCCATCTTCATCACCCCTATGATTTATCTTGAGCCTTCACTAAATTTAAATGAAAGAGAAAGATTCCTACTTCTTCCACCAAAGCAAAAGGGATTTTCCCAACTCCTATATAAATTTTTCTCCATGCCCCACTTGTTCATGAAGTTATTTACACAAAATTTATCTGTTTTAAGCCTATGAACCTTGGGATTTTGTTGAACATGATTTTGTAGTCAATCTATGCATATACATGGCCCTAACATTGTTTAACTTTTGGGTTCAACCTTTCTTTCGGGGAATTTTTATGTCCTAAGATATTACTATGCCCATTTTTCATCACTCTAAAATCCATAAGTATGCTTCCTTTCACCCTATATACTATTGTTCCTCAACCTTTAAATTGTCATCCTATATTAACTTTGTATTTTTCAATGTATATGCATTATACATAAGTCTGAAATAAATGAGACCTTTTCATCTTGTCATACAATGATGGGAGCATAGCTTGTTCATGCCAAGAATAAAGTTGAGCTACCATATGTTGTCTAAAGTGGGCACATATCGTCAAATTTTAATAGCCTCAAACATTGTTTATAAATAGTATATTATATCCCCACACCACACATGTGGGATATTTCGTGTCCTCGTCAATAAAAGCTTGTCACGCATTGATGGGAGCATAACTTGTATGTTCAAGCCAAGAATCAAGTTGAGCTTCCATATGTTGTCTAAAGTGGGCACATGTCATCAAGTTTTAATAAAATTCATGTCCTCTTCAATAAAATCTTGTCATGCATTGATGGGAGCATAACTTGTATGTTCAAGCCAAGAATCAAGTTGAACTTCCATATGTTGTCTAAAGTGGGCACATATCATGAAGTTTTATAACCTCAAACATTGTTTATAAATAATATATTATATCCCAACACCATGCATGTTTGTGTCCTCTTCAATAAAACCTTGTCATGCATTGATCGGAGCATAACTTGTATGTTCAAAATATTGTCATGTAATTATGGTAGCATAGCTTGTATCTTCAAGCCAAGAGTCAAGTTGAACTTCCATATGCTGTCTAAAGTGGGCACATATCATCAAGTTTTAATATCCTCATAAATTGTTTATAAATAGTATATTATATCCCCACACCACGCATGTTTGTGTCCTCTTCAATTTAATCTTGTCATGCATTTATGGGAGCATAGCTTGTATGTTCAAATTCTTGTCATGCATTGAAGGGAAAATAGCTTGTATGTTCAAAATATTATCATGCAATGATGGGAGCATAGCTTGTATGTTCAAAATGTTTTCATGCATTAATGGGAGCATAACTTGTATATTCAATCCAAGAATAAATTTGAGCTTCCATATGTGGTTTAAATTGGGCACATATCATCATATTTTAATAACTTGAAACATTGTTTATAAATAGTATAATATATCCCTACACTGTTAGCAATCAGTAATTTTTACTAACTATAGATGAATAAATATTGGTTCTAGATTTATAAAAACAAAACTCCATGAATATTGTGATTTTTAGAAATCTCACTGCATTCATTGTCCTTATAGAAATTTTTTCACTATTCCACTAGCTTGCCATGCCATGGTCACCCTGCTGCTCCTAAAAAGACTTCTTATGTGATTTTACCTACCTTTGTTAGACTCCTTTAATGCTTATAACTTCATTGCCTCATTTTACCCTATCCTTAATATACCTTCTTAAACACTTCCCATCACTTCTATCCCTCAAACGCATCATTTTTCTACAAAACCTAGCCTATTGCTACAATTTGACACTTTTCCAGACTAGGCCTGTGTTTTTCCCTTTTGGACCCCTTCCCCTCACTCAATCCTTGAAATTCCACTTTCACCTACTCTCTAACATCTATCCCTATCCCCAAAAATTTCCCCAAGAATTTAGAAAACCTTTAACCCCTTCATCCCCCTCCCTCTACAAGGTAGTCCTAAATCCCTTGTTTTGCCTACTCCAAACCCTAATTTCCTCTTCCAAATAAACTAGGGTTTGTTGTGGAAAAGAGGAATAGGAGCATAGGATCCATATGATAGGTCATATCAGCAAGAATAAAGCCATACCAACTCATAAACATCATGCCTCCATCATTTTCCAAGAATTCATTCCAAGAGTCAAGCCATTTGTCACTCATAAGGGTAGTTTCGCTTCAAATTATATTTATGACCAAACAGAGATGAATTTAACAAAAGTGAGAGAGGTTTTTGTCCATAATATGTCAAAGAATAAAAAAATCCTTCATATTTTACATAGGTTTCATGGTTTTAGAGCAATGTCAAAAATACAGGTGTCACGGGAGAATTGTCGCACTTCTGGAGTGACCTTGGGACAATCCAGTTTTCTCATAGCTGGAGTGTCCAAATGAATTTCTTGATGGGTAAAATGATAAATATATGGGAAGATATTTCCAATGATCTATCATGAGCTAAATTTGGAGTTATGGAAGGCCTCCACAAGTTGTCTGCACCAGCACTCTGCATTTCTCAACCAACATTCAACACTTTTTGACTAGTCTTCAGAGAATCAACTTTTGACAAGTCAAATCAACTCCAATCAGAAAAAAAGGTAGATTTGGAAATAAAATAGGATAATATTTCCAATGAGCTATCATGGTCCCAATTTGGACACCAAGAAGGCCTCCCAATTCCCTCTGCAAAAAGCGTTGCGCCTTTGCCTGACTCGACTCACCCGTGGGCAGGCGCTGCACCTTTGCCTAACCCAACTCACCCGTGGGCAGGTGCTACGCCTTTGCCTGACCTAACTCACCCATGGGTAGGCACTGTGCCTTTACCCAACCCAACTCACCCACAGGTAGGAGCTGCTCCTTTACCTGACTCGACTCACCCATGAGCAGGCACTGCGCATTTGCCTAGGAAGCCTGACAGGCCTGTGCAGAGGCATGCAGATGCTGTGCTTTCAGCAGGGAAGCCTGAAAGAGGCGTGCAGGCACTATGAATTCATAGCCAATAGGCCTAATAGGGATGCAGGCACTGCGCGTTTACAACTTGACGGGCCCAACACGCGTGCAGGCGCTGCGCTTTCAGCCTTGAACACCTCTTGCACCTGCAAACACTCAAATGACCTCAGAGAAACCTCCAAGCTGCCTCCAAAGGTCCTTTAAGCATTGTTAAGGTGCAAGGTGAGGTAAAGAAAAGTTGTTCAAGGTTAAAATAGAGGGATATAGTGGCAGTTATATTGAGTCTCAAATGCCAAAAAGCATGAGCACAAAGGTGCAGAAATAACCCTCTTTCATCTCCTTTTACACAAAACCCTCACCATCACCTCATGGAACTAATGCATCAGACAGTAAGGAAGCTGAAAATGAACAATCAAATGTTAATAAGGGTGAAGGAAATGAGAAGTCAAAAAATGATAAATCAAGCAATGAAGAGGAAGGCAGTAAGGAGGTAGATGCTAAGGAGGAGGAAAAAAGGGAAGAAATCAAACAACGAAGCATATTAGCAGTAGGGCTAATGACAATGATAATCTTGGCAAAGTGAAAAAGGGCCATGAAGAAAGAAGTAAGGCTGCTAACAAACATGCCTATGAAAAATATGATAAAACCAAGGAGGCCAAATAACAAATAAAACTTAAAAAAAAATGGCTTATCGATCCCCTAACAACATCCTAAACACAATGAGCAGCACAAGTCCAAAGTTTGGCAAGTTTTTGACATTTTTGGTTTTTTGATTGATCTTGAGGGCTGAAAGCGCAACAGCCTTGGTGCTACAATTTTCCTATAGGCATATAATGGAGGTAAGTTTACATTTTTGGATTCATCAGCCCAAGGACATCATGCACACCAAATTCCATAGCATTTGGAGCAGTTCCCTCAAAAGGCACAAAAACATGCCAATTTTCACCTTTCTGCCATGTTTTCATGGCTGGCGCTGCGCCTAGAGAAGCATTGGGAGATTTAATTTTTGAATGGGTTAATAAATCCCAATCAGAAAACCAAAGGAAGTTCTAGAAATTATACTCAACAGGCTTTCCAATGAGCCATCATAGAGCCAATTCTGACATCGGGAAGTCCATCAAAACTTGGCTGCAAGTGGAACAAGTTTTCCTATGCAGGTGTTGTGCCTTCAGACCTATGAATCTGCCCCCTTGCAAAAAACTCAACAAAACACACTGAAGGATATTTTCGATATTTTTTGGGCAAATCACTCCAACTTTGATTAAGGAGTTATTTTTAGGTTATCTTTCATTTATTGCAATAATTATTATGTGGCTTGGGCCTTGCATGGCCTCTTTGGACATAAATGACATTTATGGTGTATTTATGGTGTCTAGAAGCCTCTTAGGGTTTCCTCCTCCTCATTTACTAGTTAAATAGAGAACTGAGGTCTCATCGTAATGATTTGTTGGTTGTTGAGCATAATATGATATATACTCTGAGTTTACTTGTGAAATTGGCTTTGATGTCTTATGATGGCTTTGGACTGAGAAACTGTGGATTGAGCTCATTCTTAGGATTCATGAAGCTTTGTTGAATGGTGATGTATTTCACCTTAATACATGTTTTCTTCAGTTCTCACTATGTTTCTATGATCATGGGATAGAAATCTTAGAGTAGGATATGTCTTGTTGGCACCTTGCTTTGGCTGCATCCTTTGATATTTATGTTTTCTTCCTTGAAGTTTAACTAATGAATTCTTAAGTGCTCTTTAGTTTTACTGAGATGTTATGTTGAAAATCTAATTTTTTGCAAGTAAGTTTCAAAGACTACTTAACTGCTCTCTAAGTTTACTCATTTGTTGCTCTAAGGTCTGCTTAGTATTGTTTGGTTGAAGAATCCTTCATCGCTCTTCAAGTTTTTAACATGCTAACCATGCTGAAAGATTTTCTTTGTTGTTATTTTGTTAAAGGATCCTTGATTGCCCTTTAACCTACTATATTATCTCCTCCATGTTCATTTCACTCACTCAAAACCTACTTAGATCCATTTGGCCCTATTTACTTTCCCTATGAAACACACTTGAACTACTTTTGCAATCTTCAAAATATCTGTAGACTCCATAGCCCAATGGATTGACCCTCTCTTAATCTACCTATTCTTCTTGACAACTTATCCAACCAAAAAAAAAAAAAAAGTAAATCCTAATCCCTATAACTAGCCTAAAATCAAAACTCTGAAATCAAAAAATTTAAATCCTTTACATAAGCATAGAGAGAGCCCTCTCTAAGTCCAGGAAGACTAGGTCCTAGGACTCCAAAGATTGGTTTGATGTTACCCCTGTTAATTTGTTCTTGCCAATATGAAAATTATGGGGACCTAACATAAAAGCGATCACGGTGGGACCTTTTGAGTAAGTAACAAGCTTATACATCCTTAAACAGTTCAGAAACCTTTGTCAAATAGTATCCAGTGATTCATCACTACCTCATCGCCTAACATAGTGGCGATCATGGTGGGACCTTCTGAGTAAATGATATCTTAGACATCCTTAAGACCTCAGAAAACCACAAAATTCCTTAGATTGGAATTTAGTTGTTGATGATGGACAATAAGAACATCCTTAAAACAGTAAACATCATCCACCTGGCAACTCCATTGGTCTTCAGTAGCCTTGTTGACCCCACTAGTTCTGATAGAATCCCCTAGAAATGCATTAATCATGCTGATGGTGGACAACAAAGTTGAAACCCTCCACCTGGTGACTCCACAACTCTCAATAGACTTAAAGACTCCACTGGTAGAAGACTCTAGAATGGTTGAAAAGATGCAGTGACCCTTTCTAATTTACAAACATGGATCTAAGGATACAATGGAGATATGCTCTGATGAACGGAGATCACATCCCTAGGTTCCCACACAAAATGCCTCAGATAAATTGGGACAAAAACCTGCCTACATTTCAAGATGAAAAGACTAATGACCCCTTGTTACATCTCATCAAATTTCATATACATGTATGGAAGTTAAAAGTTGGATGGCATGAGGATTTCCTTATGAAAATGTTTGTGCTGACATTGGAAGGAAAAGAAAGGGAATGGTATGAATGGCTAAAACTTGGTAGCTTGATTTCCTTAAAATATCTCCACAAGGTATTTTGTGATCATTATAAAGAAAATTCTCCATCCTTATCCTTGGCTGAAAATTTTTGTGATCAATCTCAGGATATCTTACAATAGCTTGTAGATATTGATGAAGATTTAGGAAATTTTCATCCTGAAGATCTCTTAGCAGCTATTCATGATTTTCATTCTCAAATAAATTTTCACATCAACCAAGAAGAGTTGGTTGAGGATGAAATAAAACAAGAGATGGAGGAGAACCCACAAGATCTCTCTAAAGGCACAAGTGATGATTCATCATCTCTTCTAGGTGAGGCTTAAGAAGACATTCAGCCTCAAAATCAACGTTCACAAGAGAAAAATAACTACTGTAATGCTATCCAAAGAAAGAGAAAAATTCTTCCTCTTTTAACTGAAGAGGAAATAACACCGATTATAAGCATGCAGCCAACCTCTAAACCTTCATGTGAACAGAACATTTCTATGTATTTTCCCGCTAATCCAATATGTTTGATTGGTGACATTAATTATGTTGATGATTCTCCAAAGTTTGATCAGTCTGATGATGATGATTTTCTCCAAAAAAAATCTAATCTTTCAGAGCAATCAACAATTGATTTCTGGGATGAAGTTCAATGTCATCAACTTGAAAATAGTAATCAGCCAATATCAGTCACCTATGACATTGATGAGGAAAGTCTGGAAAGTTTGGAAGTAAGTGAAGGATCTCCGATTCTTTGTTCTACTTCATTTCAGTCTATCAGAAATAACTTTCATGTGATTGGAAATCAACAGTATTTCAGTTTGGATGTTGAGGTTAGGGAAGATTATGAACTTATTGGGAAAGTTGTAAATGAGACACATTTTCCTGAAATGGTTGAGGAAATCATTTGGGACATGGAATTCTCCTCAGCTTCAGATTTGTAGCCACCAAGTTCCATTGAAGTTAAAATTGCAGATGAAGGCTTGGAAATTGATAATCACAAGGGTTCTCCAGCTCATCAACATGATGGCCTTCACACATATTTCAACCCACTCAATCAAATCATATTAGTTTTGCTAGAGGACAACATTGCAATATATGATGAGACTGATAGTGCAGATGATCATGAGGAAGAGGTGGAGTTTCTTGTTCAAAAGAATCCCAGGCAGAGCCAAGTGAAAGAAGGAGTAGTCCTAAATCAAGTCTTTTTCTCAAATCCTCTAAGTCAAGTATTATTCCAAGATCCATTTGTTGTTTTCCTAGAGGTATCTAAAAGAAGAATATGCTATGTCAAGAGCAGTTTGTTGTAGAATATAAAGGAGATCTTAGGCACTACTGTTCAAACACAGGTGAGGTGGGAGTGGATTTTCTATTTTGATAGCACACTCAAAGAACTGAATGAAAATCACCCATGGAATCATCTACTTGATTGGTTATATTGGAAAAGAGAGTTCACCAAATGAATGTATGCCTCCAAGTTAGATTAGGATAGATTAGGTATGCAAAATAAGGTTAGCACTGTGAGAATATTTCTAGTTTGTAGTCTTAGAATGCCGATCTAAAAAAAAATACAAAAAAGAAAAAAGAAGAAAAAGAGGGCAGTTTTAAAGAATAGGTACAACCCCATACCAAAAAAGAGTACTTCTGAAAGTGAGCAAGCCTAAATGCCACTACTTGAGAAAGATGGTCTTATTCAGTCATACATCCTAACCATGTTTGAATATGTTTAAATTTCTACTGATAAGATAGAGAAACAATATTTTCCAAACAATGAAAACTTGGTCATCAGTAGATTAGGTTAGGAGAAGAGATACTGGTTCCCAAAGCTCAAATTTGAACCAAAGAGAAAGAGATGGATGCCTAAAAAATTCTAAATCATAGCCCTCATTTTTTCTGAGTTTTGATTGTACAAAAATAATGACTATGTGTAGCTTGTCCAAATGCCATAGCCCATGGCAAATCAGATTTCTCGATCTTGGTTTGATCATGCTTCAATTTTATGTTAGTAGGTTAGAGAATGAAGTTTGTCAAACATCTTAATATTGAAAAACAAGTACACTAGGTAGAGAATAAGAGAGTTCATTAACCTTATCTAAACTTTTGGAAGTGATAATGGTACAAGTAGATAGTTTTTCATGCTTTCAAAAGAAAATAATGTCAAGGGTTTGCTAGTCCAAGTGCACCAAAAGGAAGAAAAAATGTTAGACAAGGTATGACAGGTAGGTAGAAATGAGGTTGAAGAAAACAGGTCTTTCAAATTTTGAGATCATAGCTTCAAGAGAACATCATAAAATGAAGGAAGAGGGATATACAAAGTGCAAGCAAGGCACTGGTCTTTAAAACTCAGAGATCTGAACTATGAGGTCATGGATACCTCTTGAAAAGGAGTTGCCCTCCCCAAGTGGAGCCACTATTAGCCATCAGTAATTTTTACTATATATAGATGAATAAATATTGGTTCTATAATTCTGAAACAAAATTCCCTGAATATTGTGAGTTTTAGAAATCTCACTGCCTTCATTATCCTTATAATTTTTTTTTTCACTATTCCACTAGCTTGCCATTCCATGGTCACCCCGCTGCTCCTAAAAATAATTCTTATGTGATTTTACCTACCTTTGTTAGCCTCCTTTCATGCTTATAACTTCATTGCCTCATTTTCCCCTATCCCTAATATACCTTCCTAAACACTTCCCATCACTCCTATCCCTCAAACTCATCATTTTTCTACAAAACCTAGCTTATTGCTACAATTTGACACTTTTCCAGACTAGGCCTGTGCTTTTCCCTTTTGGACTCCTTCCCCTCACTTAATCCTTGAAATTCCACTTTCCCCTACTCTCTAACATCTATCCCTATCCCCAAAAATTTCCCCAAGAATTTATACAACCCTTAACCCCTTTATTCCCCTCCCTCTACAAGGTAGTCCTAAATCCCCTGTTTTGCCTACACCAAACCCTAATTTCCTCTTCCAACTAAACTAGGGTTTTCTATGGAAAAAATGCATAGGAGTAGAGGATCCATATGATAGGTCATATCAGCAAGCATAAAGCCATACCAAATCATAAACATCATGCCTCCATCATTTTCCAAGAATTCATTCCAAGAGTTAAGCCATTTGTCGCTCATAAGGCCAATTTAGCTTCAAATTATATTTATGACCAAAAAAAATGAATTTAACAAATGTGAGAGAGGTTTTTGTCCATCATAGGTCCAAGAAGAAAAAACCTCCTTCATATTTTACACAGGTGTCATGGTTTTAGAGCAATGAAAAAAATACAGGTGTCATGGGAGAATTGCTGCACTTCTGGAGTGACCTTGGAAAAATCAGGTTTTCTCATCACTAGAGTGTCCAAATGAATTTCTTGATGAGTCAAATGATAACAAGACTGGAATATATTTCCAATGAGCTATCATGAGCTAAATTTGGAGTTAGGAAAGGCCTCCAAAAGTTTTCTTCACCAATACTCTGCATTTCTGCACTAACATTCACCACTTTTTGACAACTCTTGGGAGAATCAACTTTTGACATGTAAAATCAACTCCAATCAGCAAAATATATATATATATATATATATATATATATATATATATATATATTTTGAAATTAGACAGGATAATATTTCCAACGAGCTATCATGGACCCAATTTGGACACCGAGAAGGCCTCCAAATGCCCTCTTCCAAAGGCGCTGCGCATTTGCCTGACCCGACTCACCCATGGGAAGGCACTGCGCCTTTACCTGATCTGAATCACTCGTGGGCAGGAGTTGTGCCTTTTCCTGACCCGAATCACCCATGGGCAGGTGCTGCACCTTTTCCTGACCCGAATCAACCGCGGGTAGGCGTTGCACCTTTGCCTGACCCAACTCACTCGTGGGCAGGCGCTGCGCGTGCCCAAGAACCCTGACAAGCCTGTGCAGAGGCATGCACATGCTGCGCTTTTGACAGGGAAGCCTGATAGAGGCATGAAGGCACTGCGCGTTCACAACCCGACATGACCGACAAGCATGTAGGCGCTGTGCGTTCACATCCCGACAAGCTCGACATGCGTGCAGGCGTTGCTCTTTCAGCCTGGAATGCCTCTTGCACTTGAAAACACTCAAATGACCTCAGAGACACCTCCAAGCTCCCTCAAAAGTTCCTTCAAGCATTTTAAATGTGAAAGGTGAGGTAAAGCAAATTTGTTCAAAGGTCAAATACAGGGAGATAGTGGCAGTAATATTGAGTCTCAAATGCCAAAAAGCATGAGCACAAAGGTGTAGAAATAACCCTCTTTAATATCCTTTTACACAAAACCCTCACCATCACCTCATCACACTAATGCATCAGACAGTAAGGAAGGTGACAATGAAAAATCAAATGTCAATAAGGGTGAAGGAAATGAGAAGTCAAATAATGATAAATCAAGAAATGAAGAAGAAGGCAGTAAGGAGGAAGATGCCGAGGAGGAGGAAAAAAGGGAAGAAATCAAACAAATAAGGATATCAGTAGTAGGGCTAATGACAATGATAATCTTGGCAAAGTGAAAAAAGGCCATGAAGAAAGCAGTAAGACTGCTAGCAAAGAGGCCTATGAAAAATATGATAAAACCAAGGAGGCCAAGAACAAAGAAAACCTTAAAAAAAATGGCCAATCTATCCCCTACTAGCATCCTAAACACAATGAGTAGCACAAATCCAAATTTTGGCAAGTTTTTGATATTTTTGGTTTTTTGACTGATATTGAGGGTCGAATGCGCAGAACCCTTGGTGCTACGCTTTTCCTAAATGCATCCAATGGAGGTAAAGTTTACATTTTTGGATTCATCAGCCTAAGGACATCATGAAAACCAAATTTTAGAGCATTTGGAGCAGTTTTGGTCCCTCAAAAGGCACAAAAACATGCCAATTTTCACCTTTCTGCCATGTTTTCATGGCTGGCGCTGCGCCTAGAGCGGCCTTGGGAGATTTAATTGTTGAATAGGTTAATGAATCCCAATTAGAAAACCAAAGTAATTTCTAGAAATTAGACTCAACAAGCTTTCCAACGAGCCATCACGGAGCCAATCTCGACATCGGGAAGTCCATCAAAACTTAGCTGCAAGTGGACCCAATTTTCCTATGCAGGCGCTGCGCCTTTAGACCTATGAAGCTGCCCCCTTGCAAAAAAATCAACAAAACACACTGAAGGATATTTTCAAGATTTTTTGGACAAATCACTCTAGCTTTGATTAAGGAGTTATATTTAGGTTATCTTTCATTTATTGCAATAATTATTATGTGCCTTGGGCCTTGCATGGCCTCTTTGGAAATAAATGACATTTATGGTGTATTTATGGTTTCTAGAGGCCTCTTTGGGTTTCCACCTCCTTATGTGCTGGTTAAATAGAGAATTAAGGCCTCATTGTAATGGTTGGTTTGTTATTGAGCATAATATGATATAGACTTTGAGTTTACTTGTGAAATTGGCTTTGATGTCTTGTGATGGCTTTGGACTGAGCAACTGTGGATTGAGCTCATTCTTAGGATTCATGAAGCTTTGTTGAATGGTGATGTATTCCACTTTTGTACATGTTTTCTTTAGTTATCATTATGTTTCTATGATCATGGGATATAAATATTAGAGTAGGGTATGTCTTGTTGGCACCCTGCTTTGTTTGCATCCTTTGATCTTTATGTTTTCTTCCTTGAAGTTTAAATAATGAATTATTAAGTGCTCTTTAGTTTTACTGAGATGTTATGTTGTAAATCTAATTGTTTGCAAGTAAGTTTCATAGAATACTTAACTGCTCTCTAAGTTTACTCATCTTTTTCTCTAAGGTCTACTTAGTATTGTTTGGTTGAAGAATCCTTCATTGCTCTTCAAGTATTTACTATGTTAATCATGCTGAAATATTTTCCTTGTTGTTAGTTTGTTAAAGGATCCTTGATTTCCCCTTAACCTACTATATTATTTCCTCCATGTTCATTTCACTCACTCAAAACCTACTTAGATCCATTTGGCCCTATTTACTTTCCCTATGAAACACCCTTGAACTACTTTTGCACTCATAAAAATATTTGTAGACTCCATAGCCCAATGGATTGATCCTCTCTTACTCTACCTATTCTTCTTAACAACTTATCCAACCAAACAAACAAAAAAGCAAACCCTAATCCCTATGACTAGCCTAAAATCAAAACTCTGAAATCAAACAAGTTAACTCCTTTACATAAGCATATAGAGAGCCCTCTCTAAGTCCAGGAAGGCTAGGTCCTAGGAATCTAAAGATTGGTTTGATGTTACCCCTGTTCATTTGTTCTTGCCAATCTGCAAATTACAGGGACCTAACACACACCACACACGAAGAATCAAGTTTGGATTCCATATGCTATTTAAATTGGGAAAATATAATCAAATTTTAATAACCTCAAACATGGTTTATGAATAGTATGCTATGAAGGAAAACCTTGATGTCTCTGCAACCGAATCATGTTTACGACTCTGATCACATTCACCTAAACATGCTATAGCTTAATGCGCCGATAGAAGAAATGAGTGTGTTTGCTGGGAGGGGAGAGATCCCCTCCTACTAGAATATTGTGGTTGGAGAAACAAGTACCCAAGTTACAAAGACTTCTAGTAACCAGAGCAAAAAGGGGAAAGGGCCTCTAGTTCTCAGTGCCCAATGGCAAGCTCTCATGCAAGGTCAATGCCTCCCACGGGTGGTTAAAGAGCCAATATTTTGAATATTTTAGCAACAAAATAGAGACCTACAAGAAGTACATGAAGGACCATAAATTAATCTGTAAATTTATTGGGGTCCAGCCAACTGAAAGACCTAGTAAAGTGGATTCAACACAAACGGTGACCAAAAGGAAACATAGAGATGAAGCTAGGGGCTAGAGGCTTCTTTACAATAATTTTCACTAGTCTAGAGGATAAGGAAAGGGTTTTTGAAAACAAATCTTACTTCTTAAAAAATGGGGGTCTCTTCACGCGGCACTGGGAGGAGTGCTATAACTCGAACCAGGAGAATTTTTTGGCTGCACTGGTATGGGTCAGACTATTTGCCTTGCTAGTGGATTTTTGGGACTCGAACATCCTAGAAGGAATTGAGAACTGCATTGGAAGTTTTGTTAAAGTTTAAAACTCCACGCGGTAGGGAAGGTACACCTATGATGCTAGGATCTGTGTCTACATGAATATAATAGAGTCTATGCCATAATTCATTGAGCTAAAGTATCATGATGAGGTATGGAAACAACCCCTCGACTACGAGCATATTCCCTTCAGATGTCATAGGTGCCATGAATATGGGAATATGTTTCATGAGTGCTCGCTGAACCAATTTGAAACCCAAGAGACTCCCAACACCAATGTCTAGGCCAAATCATGAGATGATACTGAGGGATTTCAGGAAGTTCAAAGGAAAAAGGGAATAAGAAGAACTCACAAACCCTGCTTCAACCCACCACCAAGGAAAGGCCTACATAATAACAACATATATGAAATCATTCAGGATGAGGAAGATGTCACATATGTCTAGATTTCATCTCCAGGCCCAAAGAATCACCAAACACCGCAAATGAGAGGAAGCAATGCTAAAATAAAGGCACAAGAAGAACCACAAGACAAAGAGGCTCCTACGTAACCAATTGAACAAGCTAACATGGATATCGATGGCAAAAAGTAGGATTTAAGAATAAAATAATAGTTCATGCGACAATTGTTGAATGAATGGAGGCATTTGGATGAATGATTCGTACTAGAGGATAAAAAACAACTATATAAACACACCTTTCAGCTATATAAACCCAAATAGGGGATGATAGCCTCATATTATCCAGAGAAAATAGGTTCCAAAATATCCGAAAGTGCGGAACATGGACCACATGGAAAAGGAGGAAATAAACATGGGAGAAAGAATTTGAATGAGACCATACATATGATAAGTGAAATGCTGGTGAATTCGTGAAAGGTGGTGCCATTGTTGGCAGTCTTCCACTAGCTTAAAAAACCTCCTAAATGATTATTACATCCTAGAATGTAAGAGGCCTCAATAATAGAGGAAAACAAAGATATTTTAAAGACAAGCTCAAAAGAGATAAACCCATCATCATGATGATCCAAGAAACTAAGGTCTCAGAAGCAAAGCTAAAGGATATTATGAAGAATTTTAAGCAATAGTATGAGGTAGTTTCCTAGGATGGCAGGGGTAGTGCTAGAGGCCTTGCTATCCTCCGAAACCCTATGATAATAATCTTTGAAGACTGGGTCAGCCTCCCCAAAATACTCTCAGGAAAATTCCGCCACATTGGATCTAGAGTTTGGGCTCCTCTGTTAGGGGTGTATGAGCCTCATATTCAAGGAGAAAAAGGGGTTTTTCTTCAAAAAGTTGAAAGAATGAGAAAATAATATCTAGAAGATCTCTAGATAGTAGGTGGTGATTTTAACACAATCTCATCCTTGGACGAGAAAAAAATGGGAAGCCATCGACCAAAGGCCGGCATGGAGGCATTCAGAGACCTAATCATCGATCTGTACCTTGTGGACCTACCAAAAAATAATGGAGTCTACACATGGAATAACATGAGGGGGGGATATCATCAAATCAAATCGTGCTTGGACTAGTTCCTGACTTCAGAACACGTGATCAACCATGATATTTTCCTTGAGGCCTCGATCCTCCCATGCATGGGATCTATAATGTTCCAAAATTTTAGCCTCAAAGCTAAATGGAACATTAGAGTTAGCAACATATTTAGTCGGTGAATAAATGGGTAGAAAAGCTCATAAGTCTCCTAAGGAGGAAAAGAAAACTCCAAATGTGAAAGGGGACACTCTTTTTAGCCCAATAAAACACATCCAATTATGAACAGGGATAAAATCAAGCTGCTTTGAGTAAGTCAACAACGCAGTTGGGGAGGAGGAGGAATCCAAGGAGGAATAACGCAGTTTTGGAGGGAGATGTATCTTTGGATAGAGATGACCTAATTGAGTGGGGCCAAGGGCAAGAAAACTCGTATTTTATATAAGGAAGAGGATGGAAGCATTATTCTTCATGTATTAAATTATTATTCTTGTCTACTCAGACTTTTGCTCCCATTGCTGCTTAGTAGGGTTGCAGTGTTGTTTAGCACCGAGTTTTCCCGAGCAGGAATCCCACCTCTTTCCTTTGAGAATCCTCATTGGGAGAGTTTGTATTCATCATTACACATTAGGTTTTTAGGCCAACCTTCAGCCAACTTCATCAGTGCAGTTTTTCCAAAGATTGTGCAATGTTGCTGGGTGCAGCAGTGGAAGGGATTGGAATCCCAGCTTCTGAGCTAGTTTCTCATTGGAGGAAGGTTTACATCACTTGAGGGATCTATTTGGAAAGATCCAGAGCTTATTTCAGATCTTTGGCATTAGACCACACATTTCCCATACATTCCTAGTGTTGTTCCAGCTAGGGAATGCATTATTTTGGAGGCAATGTTCAGTGCATGGTTTGGTGGCTTCGTTGCAGTGTTTCCTTGTGATTGAGAGGTTCATCCTTTCATGGGAGGAAGCCCTTGAGGGATATACAGTATATCAGACATCTTTCAGCCTTCTACACTCATGTGCTTCAGTGTTGCATTGATGATTTAGTAATTTTCTGAATATCACATTTGTAGAGTGTTTGACAAGAAACCCTTGCCAGTTTCTTTTGTATTTTGTATAAGGAGATTAGATCTCTGTTATTCAGCATTATTTATCAATAAATGAGTAGATCTATTTTTCTCCTATGATTTTATGTGTAAACACTCTCTTAGACTGCGCAGTCCCTTATGCAGCAACTCCGGTATTTTGTAGTCTTAGGGTTTTAGCACTTTTTGGCAATCCTAGGTGTGGGAGATCTATTTAACCGACCTAGTTTGCTTTGTTTCATCTCTAGTCTTGGACTTAGATTTTATATTGATTAATTTATGGGATACAAGGGTCCATTTTAGTGTTTTATTGTAAATGTTGCTGGAAATGCGTTTTTGATGCATGATTCATGAGCTGTTCCTAATTTGGAATATTACAGTGGTATCAAAGCATGATCTATGTCTCACCCTGTGAGATCTAGCTATCATAGGAAGGACATATGGACAAAATATAGAAAGCTTTAGTATGTGAAAGAAGAAAGGAAGAAAAGCTTATAAAGCTTCTTCCAAAATCTATGTAGAGCTTTCAAGGAGAACTGAAGAAAATAAGATTGGAGATGGGATCTCCAAAGGAGGTTGAATCTAGAGCTGAATCTAGATTTTCACATGGTGAGTGTGAGCATGCAACTACACTCCATGATGCACAAATTATTAAAGTGCCCAGATCTATCTTGAGATGGATGGGAGGAGGAAAAATGCCTAAGAGGAGAACTCTTAGTGATTTATTGCGAGATTATGAGTCTCAAACTGAGAGGTTTAGAGATCATACTGATTTCCAGAAGTTTTGCAAGATCCAAGTGGAGAAGAACAAGCAGCAGGATGTAGATAGATTTCTTCTATCTACTTTTTCCGGATCACCTACATGCTCAGTTGGAGTTTGGGTGAAGGAGCTAGATTCCTATTTGTAGCTGCACCACATTCCCGAAGATGAAGCCATCAGAGTTGCAACATTGCATTTTAGAGGTAAGGATCATGCATGGTGGATTTTTGAGTCTTGTTCTTTAAAAAAATGCAAACACTTCCTCTTATGCAAGATTCATAGAAACTTTGATGGGAAGGTTCGGTGAAAAACTTCTTAAGACACATGAGCAAGGAAAACTTGAGAAAAAAAAACCCTTGCATGTGATGGAGGAAAATCCACTTCAAAAAACCATGGGAGGTGCTGACATCTTGCATTACATATTGCCGGAGGCAAGACCTCTAGTTCATATTCTTGAACAAGAGGGCATGGGGATCTCCTTTTCACAGGAGGATCCAACTATTGAGATGTTTCCCATACACATTGAGGAAGATGAGGGCAACAACACTGTCAAATCGAGAGCACATCCAGTGACTCATGCAGAGGGAGGAGGAGCACATGCTCCAATAGGAGGGATTCTTGTATCCTTACAAGAAGTTCCTAGGATCTCATACATGGAGGTCCAAGCATAATCAATGAGCAGCATGATCGTGTAGCATTGCAGTTGGAAGGAGGAGGTAGGGAGGAAGAGCAACATCAGTTGATGAGAAGCACACACCCTTCTCTATTTCAGAAATCTAATGCAAGGAAGAGGCAGACTGATTTGCGCAGTGAGGGCAGGGGCAAAGTTTCCCAATCATATGTGCAGTCTACTCTTGACATTGATGTTTCACTACATGGAGGCATTCCACCCGGGAGGCCACCTGATCTGGAGTTGATGGAAGACATCTTGTCTTTGGATTCACCACTCTTGGATTCTGGAGAGGTGAGGATTTTGGGGGAATAATTTGGCATGGGGGATGTCAAAGTAGTAGAAAACAGCATGAGGAGAGCCTCACATGCCAGATCACCAACGCTGTCTCTTAGGAGGATTGATCCTTATTGGAGATCTTAGCTTTTGGTCGAGTACTCCAAGGATCTTGGTGCATGCATGATTCTTGATGACCCGGATGGAGATGACAGATACATGGTAATGATGTAGTAATTTATTCCTATGGCAGGATCTTCTTGACTAGATCTTCTAGTCTCAAGGAGAAGCTGCTACATGCAACACATGAGGATTTCTCTTCTATGCACTTTGAGACTTTCCATTTGATGGAGGAGTTCACTTGGGAGGGTGTCCAACAAGACATATATCAACATATGGAGAGATTCATAGCCCAGATGGTGATAGAAAGGATGTCACAACCACCTTCCTACTCATTGGGAGTGAGGGAGAATTTCTAGTGGAGCCATTTCAGCTCAAGACCTCAAGTACATGATGGATGAGGTATCATTCACATTTTGTATTGTACTTCTTTTCCTTATTTGAGCAGCATGATGTATCAAGGGGAGTTTCTTCTTCTTGCATATTGGATGATGATGTACTTGCGACTACTTGTAGCATTGACTTTGGCTATCCTTTTGATGGTTTGTGGGGGAAGCCACATGTTTCTTGGTGTGCACCATTGGCACCATCTTGTAATTTCATGTTTTCATCTTATGAGATGACCGTGGCAGAAAAACAGTGGCTGGTAAAGCACTTGTTACTTTTTATTTTGATGCAGGCAAAGGATGCACTGCATTGGTTCCATGAGTGGAACTATGTTTCACTCTCCGGTTGTCAATTGGCAACTTGTTTTTATTGTACTTTGCTTCCATATATTGCTGACATGTTTATGTTCATGGTGAGCTTTGTTTGGAGAGTGGGCCTGAGAGGGAATATGCCCATTGGGAACATGATTCTCCCCACTTTATATGCTGTACATTTTAGGAGGAACCATGGGAAAACCATGATTGCCATATCATAATTTTTCTCTTCTTGTGGGAGGAACCACTTGGAGAACTTAAGGAGGTACTTCATGGTTGAACTATTCATTGAGACATCATACAAGTTGATCATCATGATCTTACTTTCTGGCTTGTATGAGGGAGAGATGAGACAACAACAAGAGTTTTTGTTGCTGTGGTTGCACTTGGGGGAGTATGGGCAGCATTCTTCCCATACTTTTCATGATATTTCTGAAGAGAAGAAAGGCATATTCATGGTGCAAGGAGGCTACCCTTCAACATTAGAGGATCATGAGATACTTCCATGTCAGAGGAAGATCTTATCACATAGAAACATGATGGTGGATGGCTTTGGCATGTGGAATGTCAAAGGGAGGAGTCATGGAGCCGTATTCCTAAGGCCTACAACGCTGACAAATGGGAGAGTTCTCTTATTCATGGAGTTTTCCAAGGAGTATATGTATCCCTTCTTCTTGTAGATTTTTATGAGGGGATCCTCATGGGACAAATTATACATGGACCTCACTTTCAACTCACACATGATGCATGGTAAGAAAGACATTTATGTGCTTCATGATAACTCTATTAAGTATTTTTATTTTCTCACCATATGTAAACAGTGCATTGATCCACAAGAGAGCAATATTATTTATGGGTTTCATGGTCAGTTTAGGGCCAATCTTGTAATATTGATAACCCATCTCTACATGACTTTGGGCAAGTGTTGTATTTATTTGATTGTACATAGTTGCTATATATTGCAGCTTACTACTTTATAGTAGATGAGCTAACATGCATAGCAGAAAATTCTTTGAAGAACAACTTGCCATTTGATTCTCTGAATAAATAGTTGAAAGGACTGCGCTGCATCCATCAGAGAGAGCATACGTATCATACAAAATTGCGCATCACTTTTAGCCATTTTCTGATTTGGATTCCATGTGGTGATGATGTGCCATTCATCTTGTATGGAATGGTTTGGGTTGACATGACTCATGACTTTGGAGGGAGAGTCCTTGGAGGCTCAATCTTCTTCTTCTCGCCATTGGAGGGAAATCATGTTGTAGCCCAAGATCAACATGCCTTCTACACTTATCATAAGTGGAGATGAGGATAGCATGGGATAGGCCCTCTTTCCTATCATGTTCATTTATTTAGCCCACCTACATTTCAGGAGCAGAAGGTGGATGAGACTTTTCATGAGTTACCATGTTGGAGGGTGACTCACTTCATTTGGATGATAGCATGGGTGAGGGAGGCACTCATTCACCATGATGATCATCACTCCTACTTTGTGGAGGCCATGAGACAGTAAGCAAGCTTCCATTCACATTTTCTACATTTGATTGTTGTGGACCATTTGGTTTTGCACACTTGGGAGGAAACATTGGATTACAGTTTATTTGCAAATTCTCTTGATGCAGTGATGGAGGCTATTGATGGGAGGCCATATGAGGAAGAGGGGAGAAATTTTGCTCTCCTTATACATTTTATTGAGGAAAAGAAAATATTTTGGAGGGGAGGACTGTAATGTTCCAAAATTTTAGCCTCAAAGCTAAATGGAACATTAGAGTTAGAAACAGCTTTAGCCTGTGAATAAATGGGTAGAAAAGCCCATAAGTCTCCTAAGGAGGAAAAAAAAACTCCAATGTGAAAGGGGACAATATTTATAGCCTAATAAAACACATCCAAGTATGAATAGGGATAAAATCAAGCTGCTTTGACTAAGTCAACAATGCAGTTGGTGAGGAGGAGGAATCCAAGGAGGAATACCACAATTTTGGAGGGGGATGTATCTTTGGATAGAGATGTCCTAATTGAGTGGGGCCAAGGGCAAGAAAACTCATATTTTATATAAATCAGAGGATGGAAGAATTATTATTCATGTCTTAGATTATTATTTTTGTCTGCTCAGACTTTTTCTCCCGTTGTTGCTTAGCAGGGTTGCAATGCTGTTTAGCACCGGGTGTTCCCGAGAGGGAATCCCACCTATTTCCTTTGAGGAGCCTCATTGGGAGAGTTTTTATTCATCATTACACATCAGTTTTTTAGGCCAACCTTCAGCCAAGTTCATCAGCACAGTTTTTCCAGAGATTGTGCAGTGTTGCTGGGTGCAACAGTGGAAGGGATTGGAATCCCGACTTCTGAGCTAGTTTCTCATTGGTGGAAGGTTTCCTTCACTTGAGGGATCTATTTGGAGAGCTCCAGAGCTGATTTCAGATATTTGGTATCAGACCACACATTTCCCATACATTCCCAACGCTGTTCCAGCTAGGGAATGCATTAGTTTGGAGGCAGTGTTCAGTGCGTGGTTTGGTGGCTCCGTTGCAGTGTTTCCTTGTGATTGAGAGGTTCATCCTTTCATGGGAGGAAGCCCTTGAGGAATATATAGTATATTAGAAATATTTAAGCCTTCTACACTCATGTTCTTTAGTGTTGCAGTGATGATCAATAATTTTCTGAATATCACATTTTGTATGCAGAGTGTTTGACAAGAAACCCTTGCCGGTTTCTTTTCTATTTTGTATAAGGAGATTAGATCTCTGTTCTTCAGCATTATTTATCAATACATGAGTAGATATATTCCTATGATTTTATGTGTAAACCCTCTCTTAGACTGTGCAATCCCTTATGCAACAACTTCGGTATTTTGCAGTCTTGGGGTTTTAGCACATTTTGGCAATCCTAGGTGTGGGAGATCTGTTTAACCCACCTAGTTTGCTTTATTTTAGCTCCAATCTTGGATTTAGATTTTATATTGATTAATTTATGGGATCCAAGGGTCCATTTTACTATTTTATTGCAAATGTTGCTAGAAATGTGTTTTTGATGCATGATTCATGAGCTTTTCCTAATTTGGAATATTACAGTGGTATCAAAGCATGATCTCTAGCTCAGATTGTGAGATCTAGCTATCAGAGGAAGGAGAGATGGAAAGAATCCAAAAAGCTTCATTATGTGAAAGAAGAAAGGAAGACAAGCTTACAAATCTTCTTCCAAAATCTATGCAGAGATTTCAAGGAGAGCCGAAGAAAATGAGATTGGAGATGGGATCTCCGAAGGAGGTTGAATCTAAAGCTGAATCTAGATTTGCACATGGTGAGTGTGAGCATACAACTACACTCCATGATGGAAATCATAGTCAAGTTCCCAGAGCTATCTTGAGATGGACGGGAGGAGGAAAAATGTCTAAGAGGAGAACTCTTAGTGATTTATTGCGGGAGTATGAGTCTCAAACTGAGAGGTTTAGAGATCATACTGATTTCAAAAAGCTTTGCAAGATCCAGGTGGAGAAGAAAAAGCAATAGGATGCAAATAGATTTCTTCTATCTACTTTTTCCAGATCACCTACATGCTCAGCTGGAGTTTGGGCGAAGTAGCTAGATTCCTATTTACAGCTGCACCACATTCTCGAAGATGAAGCCATCAGAGTTGCAGTGCTACATTTCAGAGGTAAGGCTCATGCATGGTGGATTTTTGAGTCTTGTTCTTTAAAAAAATGCAAACACTTCCTCTTATGAAAGATTCATAAAAACTTTGATGGGAAGGTTTGGTGAAAAAATTCCTAAGACACATGAGCAAGGAAAACTTGAGAAAACAAAACCCTTGCATGTGATGGAGGAAAATCCACTTCAGAAAACCATGGGAGGAGCTAACATCTTGCATTACATATTTCTGGAAGCAAGACCTCCAGTTCATATTCTTGAACAATAGGGCATGGGGATCTCCTTTTCACAGGAGGATCCAACTGTTGAGATGTTTCCCATACACATTGAGGAAGATGAGGGCAACATCGTTGTCACATCGAGAGTACATCTATTGCCTCATGCAGAGGGAGGAGGAGCACATGCTCCAATAGGAGGGATTCTTGTATCCTTACAAGAAGTTCCCTAGGATCTCATACATGGAGGTCCAAGCACAATCAATGAGCAGCATGATTGTGCAGCATTGCAGCAGGAAGGAGGAGGTAGGGAGGAAGAGTAGCATCATTTGATGAGACGCACACACCCTTCTCTATTTCAGAAAGCTAGTGCAAGGAAGAGGCATACTGATTTGCGCAGTGAGGGCGGGGAAAAGTTGCCCAATCATATGTGCAGTCTACTCTTGACATTGATGTCTCACTACATGGAGGCATTCCACCTGGGAGGCCACCTAATCTGGAGTTGATGGAATACATCTTATCTTTGGATTCACCACTCTTGGATTCTGGAGAGGTGAGGATTTTGGGGGAGTAATTTGGCATGGGGGATGTCAAAGTAGCAGAAAACAACATGAGGAGAGCCTCACATGCTAGATCACCAGCGCTGTCTCTTAGGGGGATTGATCCTTATTGGAGATCTCAACTTTTGGTAGAGTACTCCAAGGATCTTGGTGCATGCATGATTCTTGATGACCTGGATGGAGATGACATATACATGGTGGATGATGTGGTCATCTATTCCTATGGCAGGATCTTCTTGACTAGATCTTATAGTCTTAAGGAGAAGCTGCTACATGTAGCACATGAGGACTTCTCTTCTATGCACTTTGAGGCATATTTACATTTGATGGAGGAGTTCACTTGGGAGGGAATCCAGCAGGACGTATATCAGCATATGGTGAGATGCATAGCCCAGATGGTGATAGAGAGGATGTCACAACCAACTTCCTACTCATTGGGAGTGAGGCAGAATTTACAGTGGAGCCATTTCAACTCAAGACCTCAAGTACATGATGGAGGAGGTATCATTTCAAATTTTGTATTGTACTTATTTTCCTTATTTGAGCAGCATGATGTGTCAAGGGGAGTTGCTTATTCTTGCATATTGGATGATGATGTACTTGCAACTACTTGTAGCATTGACTTTGGCTATCCTTTTGATGGTTTGTGGGGGAAGCCACATGTTTCTTGGTGTGCACCATTGGCACCATCTTGTAACTTCATGTTTTCATCTTATGAGATGACTATGGCAGAAAACAAGTGGCTGGTAAATCACTTGTTACTTTTTATTTTGATGCAGGCAAAGGATGCACTACGCTGGTTCCATGAGTGGAACTATGATTCACTCTCTGGTTGTTAATTGGAAACTTGTTTTTATTGTACTTTGCTTCCATATATTGCTGACATGTTTATGTTCATGGGGAGCTTTGTTTAGAGAGTGGGATTGAAAGGGAAGATGCCCATTGGGAACATGATTCTCCCCACTTTATATGCTGTACATTTCAGGAGGAACCATGGGCAAACCATGATTGCCATATCACACTTTTTCTCTTCTTGTGGGAGGAACCACTTGGAGAACTTGAGGAGGCACTTCATGGCTGAACTATTCATTGGGACATCATACAAGTTGACCATCATGATATTACTTTATGGCTTGTATGAGGGAGAGATGAGACATCAAAAAGAGTTGTTGTTACTATTGTTGCACTTGGGGGAGTATGGGCAACATTCTTCCCATACTTTTCATGATATTTCCGGAGAGAAGAAAGGCACATTCATGGTGCAAGGAGGCTACCCTTTAGCATTAGAGGATCACGAGAGACTTCCATGTTGGAGGAAGATCTTCTCACATAGCAGCATGATGGTGGATGGCTTTGGCATGTGGAATGTCAAAGGGAGGAGTCATGGAGCCTTCTTTCTAAGGCCTATAGTGCTGACACATGAGAGAGTGCTCTTATTGATGGAGTGTTCCAAGGAGTATATGTATCCCTCCTTCTTGCATATTTTTATTAGGGGATCCTCATGAGAGAACTTATACATAGACCTCACTTTCAGCTCACACATGATGCATGGTAAGAAAGACATTTATGTGCTTAATGATTACTCTATTTAGTATTTTTATTTTCTCACCATATGTAAACAGTGCATTGATCCACAAGAGAGAAAGATTATTTATGGGTTTCTGTTGAAGCCTTGAAAATCGTTGCTTCAAACATCGGGGGAAAACCACCTGGTTGGGATCTTAGGATAACTCCTTTTCCATTTGGTGTGGTGGCTCTAGATTTATAGGACCAATTTCCTAATAACTTAAATGGGTTGGTGATGGAATGATTGTGTGAGTGGATAATGAATACTAAATGACTAAATTAATCTATCTAATTTAATCTATACCTTATAAATAATTCTAAAACTAACTCGGGTATCAAATATGAATACAACTTTAAGATTGCTTCAATTAAATCAATAACCATGAAAATGTATTATAATTTAATTGAAATATGCAGCATCAAATAATGATAACTCTGTTTAAGAAATTAAACCGAGTTATAATAACACATTATATTCATCATTTTATATATCATTTGTATACACTGTGAAAGATGAAATATTTCTATACACTCAGAAATGATATGTATAAAGAAACATTTTTAAAACAAGTACATATAAATGATAGCAAATTTAAAGAGAATATCTCATAACATAAGAAAAATAACAGTAAATCGATAGAAATACTAGATTCATCTCGATACTTTTCCAGATGTAATTCAATATCCAGATGCAGTGCTTCAATGTAAAACAAACTCTAAGGTACAAAAATGCAACTCTCAGAGGTAATTTGTCATAAATCACGAGATGTGAACATTTATAAAAATATAATAATCAATGGAGTACAAAAATATAACATCCAAGTCAAAAATATTACAAATTCAGGACCCCTTTCTAAATGCATGAAAGGGGTTTAAATAGGTACTTAATAAAACAAAATAACTAAAACTATTGCTACAGTCTAACATCAGAAATCTAGAAATAGACTTGCGATATTACAATGAAACATATTCATTGATTTTCCCCTATATTCATTATGCCAAGGTGGCAAATTTTGAACATATCTTTAACCTCTATTGGATGACTTAGCCTCGAATGTCACTGACCAGTATATGTGGCATCATAAAACTCTGGAATGATGCAACTAATGGCATTTGATTGCCATTGGGATTTGATTGCCATTTGTTGACTGTGTGGCCTAATTAGATATGTCAACATGATATCCCATGAAATTCCCTGAAGTTTGCTGATTTGCTGATTCTTATTGATTGATTCTGACTTCCACTTGGAATCAGTTTCCTTGACCTTTCGTAATTTACCTGGGATACAGTCTGAAATTAGATTGGTGGCATATAAGCTATCATTGATCAACTGTGTTATACTATTCATCATAGTTTTGGCCCTTGATGTGGCTCTTTCTTCGCTTATCAATTGCTTTTCCCATTCATTAAACATAATTTCTTTGTGTCTTTCTTCAATCCTAGGAAGGTTTGCCTTCTTTCCCTACTTTGAGTCTTGCCATGAAAGAAATTCAGAAATTTTCTAATCTACATCATCAAATTTGATCCTGAGGCGGATTCCTTCATCTATAAGAGCTGAAGTTATCTCACATAAGGGCTCAGTTTGTGCCAGTTTTTGACATAATTCATTCAACTGCTGAGACAATAGTTTGTTTGTTTCAAGAGCTTCAGTTTTAAATTGATCCAATTTAGGATAATCCCTAAATTTGTCCAATCTTGCTTGGAATATTTTTTCTTGCTCAGCCTTAGCAGTTTTTTCATTTTACATCAGGGTCTATAGTTTTTCCACCTCTTGAGTTAGCTACTGCTGCTTATTCAAGGCTTGTTGATCAATATTTTTCTTCTCAATGCCAATTTTCTCTTCTAACTGTTTAGATTTGAGCTTTTCAGCCTGCAACTAGTGCTGTTCGAACTGCATAATCTTTTGCTGATTTTATGTTGTTTGTTCTTCCAGCATAGCTATCTGTACTTCCTTTTGTTTCATCATTTGTGTGACTTCCGAAGCCTTGTCTATAGTAGCTGCACTATAGGTGCTTGCATATTGTGACAATTTGGTGAGATCCTCTGAAGGATTCACCTCAGTATTTTTCCAGACAATGTTCATCAGTTCACCTTGTGATGTTGAAAGAGATTCTTGATATGTTCTTCTTCTCTTCCTTTGCTTCCTGACAACAACCCTATTCTTAGGACTATAAAATATATCTAGAGGAGGGATATATTCTACTTTCAACAAAATTTATTCAGTAGGATGCTCAGGGATGATTTCCATATCTTGGTCTTTCAGCATTTCAACTTGAGGATTGTTTTGTAATCCTATTTGCTGAGCGAATTGCTCATATTGGCTTAGAAAATGGGAAGAAACAATAATTTCAGCAGAATCTACCACATTCTCAGTGGTCTTTTCTCTTTCAAGTTGATTAATTGGTTTATTACCAGTATTTTCCTTTTTTGTCTGTACATTAGCCTCATTACCTGTATTTTCTTTCTCAACATGCACATTGGTCTCAATACTTGTACTTTCCTTCCCTATTTGAACTGTAATTCCTTTCCCAATAGGCTCATTTTTTTTGCTGCTAGTATTCTCCTTTTGTACATTAGGCTTTTCACTTGTGCCTACATTTTTAGTCTGTACATTTCCCTGGCTAGTAGATGTTTCTTTTCCTGCTTTGTTGGCTACATCTTATTTTTACTTCTGCTCTGTTCCTATATTCTCATATTCTTGTAGCATAATTCTTAACTAGTCAAGAGGAGCTTTCAACAGTCTCTGACTTTGAAATAGCATGAATTTATTCATATCTTCAGTCTGAAAATTGGATTTAGCCAACTCATAAACTCAAGGAAATTTATCAATAGAAACAAATAAATCATCAAAATCATCGGGCTCATGCTCAAATCAGGCGATTGAAACTAAAGTTGTGAAATCATATGCAACTTTTTTCGGGTCATACTGCCTTCGTGGGACTGTAGAGAGCTTTAGATCCCTTATTTTGATGACCTCCTTCTCAGCATGTGTGATGTTCTTAAGTGTATAATTCCCACAGTGAAATGGAAATGTAGGCCACATTAGTTTCTTATTATTCTTGAAATACCTTTACATCCCTTCCACTGTTAACTGGTAGGAGATTTCTTGTGCTAACAGTTTATCTGGGACATACAGAGGTAAAATATGGGGATCCACTATACTCCAAAATATTCTGACATAGGTAAATTTCTCTTCTCCAAACCAGTCCCCAATCTAGGATATATCAGTCTTGGCTTTTTCAAGAAGCCGGGGATGGAATTGGTTAAAAATAGTTTGATAGACAGGGATGAGGAAACCGTGACAAACTCTATAAATATGGTTTTTGAAATGCCCCTTCCATAAGAACTTATGGTAAATATGAATAGGAACGGGTTCTTTGGGGGTCCATTTCCAACCAAGAAGGGGAAATTCAGAGTTAAAACATAGGGCATCTAAAATATAGGCACAAAATTAAAACGAGGTTGTGTTTCTAGTGTTCTTATCCTTTCTATACTCTAGGATTCTATTGGCTATCTTATCTGAAAGGATAACTGCCCAATCCATGATTTCGGAATTCAGAGCAGAATGGATTAAGGGTACCATTTGAATTGAAAATCTAGCCGAATGATCATTTCCAAATAGTCTGCACATCATTGTGGCGGCATAACAATATGGAGGTGAAAGAGAATCGACGGAGTACATACCTAACGATTCATTTTTATGCTTCTCTAGAGCTTTCCTCCATTCTATGATTGGCTGGGACTGAGTTTCATTTCTTGCAGCAAAATATTTAATAAAATCTTTGTTGTAGACTTTTTGTGGGTCTGGAAGATGGTACATTGCCTTTAAGTCCTCTGCTCTGAAAGACCCAAACATTGTTCCAATAGCTGAAACAAAAGTCCCGTTTTGAATAGTGACATTATCTATCACCCACTGAATTACATCATAGTAAAGGAAAATGTTTTCCCGAGCTGCAATTATATGAAGGAACGAATTGGCTAATGCTTTAAGAGGAGTCTCAGAATCAGAATCTGAGTCATCTTCATCAGGGACTGTCGCCTTTACTTCAATAACTTTAGGGTTTTCTTTTTCAAGCAGGTTATATACATCTTCCCAAGTCATTTTTCCAAGTCCTTGGCATGATGTATCTATAACCAGCTTAAGTTTTGCTGGTTTTTCTATTGGTACTATGGGAATCACAGTGAAATTTGCAGCGGTAGTAGCCTTTGCTTTCTTAGACCTCTTAGACATGTTGTCGTCTGGTAATATCTCTCTTTCTCGGCAAATGAAAGGATTGGGTGTTCTATGGTTCTGCAAAGGATTAAAGCTTTCAGTTATGGTGAAAATGCAATGAGGAGAACAACTGTATAGAAATATCTATTCATTGATTTTCATTTGTTAACTTCGTTTTGAAACTTAAATGCCCTCTAAAGAGTCACACTCACGCATTCAAAATAGAATAAATCGTCATTAATCGTTTGATTTTTCTATTTAATAGTAAACGTACAATCGGAGATCGACAATTTGAAATGCGAATATAAAAATTTTCCTTTTTATTTTTGCGATTGCGACGAATGTACAGTGTAAAAATTAAGTATTGATCGCATCGGAATTTATCAAAAGGGACGACAAATAAATTTTCATGATCTCCGCCGATTTGCGATTGCGATGGTGTTATATCGCATTGGCTCTTTTCAAACAAATTAAGTTGCAAATGATATTCAATGACTTGCGATTGCGATTGCTATAGGGTCCATCGGATCGAGATTTTGGTAACATGAGTGAATATGATGTTTGTTTCTTCGAAATGCGATTGCGATGAATCGCATCGCATCAGAGTCTTGTAATTGATTGAACGAGGGTTTATCTCTTCATTTTGTGATTTCCGATTTGCGATGGGGTCCATCGCATCGGATTTTATGGAATAAAAATACATGACATTGCTTCTCCGAAATGCGATTTGCGATTCATCGCATCGCATCAGAGTTTTTAAAAACAAATGTAAAACTTTAAGATATCTCTGATTTGCGATTGCGATTATGATATCACATCGAACTTTGTTAAATGTGAATACTTTATGTATTATGTTGATGTGATAAGAGTTTTTATATCTCATCAGATCGGGGATTTTTAATGTTTCATTTGTTTATAAACACTTTGTGATTTATGAAACAATGGAATCTTTTTTTGTTTTATTCAAAATGATCGGATTTCATCTAAGTCTTTTATTCCTAAAAAGAAAAAGGGGACCTATTTCTAAATGACATTTCTTCTAAAAAATTTGAAATGGGGAGGGTTGTTGTACTGTACAACAATTGACGATTCACTGGAAGAAACAGTTATCTCTGAAAAATAAAATGAATACTATATTTCTAGTAAGTAAATTTTTTTAAAGATAATGAAAATTATCTTAGAGAAATTTTAAATAAAATCTAACTCTGAAAAAGAATAAAAATCACTTACAATTTCTTTCTAATTCCTCAAAAATAAAAAGAACATTTTTGGGTTTTCTTAAGCCTTGATTGGTTGATAATAATGAAGTAGGGGGCTCCTCCAATTTTAACTTTTGTGTTTTACTCTATTGTCATAGGCATTGCCTCTGTTGCCTGCAAACATTTATAGTCTCGACAGGGTTACCTTTTAAACATTAACCATTTCATTCTCCCATCCAACTAAGATCATAATTCTTTAAAAATAAATTCATAAGACATTGTATCTTATGTTTTCTTATTTTTATTTATTTTTTAAATTAAAAACCATTGCTCTGGTTTGGTAGCCAGTTAATAACAATGCCATTCACTAGTTGTAATGAAACAGAACAAGCTGGCTCGTGATGAGACCCCTTGTCTTATAATTATAAGCCATTACCCTGTTTTGGTATGCAGCATTGGTAATGTCAGTTTCATTACTTCTTATGATCATGGTAAGCAGGTCCGTGATGAGACCTCTTATCTCTTAATTTTGATATATAATTTCTTAGAATTACATTCTAAAAAATCAAAACCTTAATGGATGGGGTGAAATGATTTTATCCTTAAGAATCAATGGATGACAATTTTCAGAGTTTTTTGAATGCCAAAGCTTGGAAAAGTCTTTACTTTTTATGGATAACCTTTCTCTACTTAATAAAATTATAATGATTTACATTTTCCTCAAGGTTTCAAAAGATCATGCAAATGTTTTGAACAAATTTTCAAAGTTTAACATTTTATTTTAAACTATCCAAAACTGTAATCATTTCTATAAAAATTCTTATTTACATAAAATACGTATTTATAATATTCTTCCTAAGACATTTTCTAATAGTAAAAAGTCAATTAGAGACTATTAACAACCTTATTTACAAAACAAAACAAAAATTGCAGAAAGGAATATGTACAAGTAAGAAGGGGTTACCTCCTTAAGAAAATAATTTCTTTAAAATAAGCCCATTGACAGGAAGAGATTCTCTCTTTCCTGTTAAGTCTTGCAGAATGAACGTATATGAGCCTATCTTTTTAGAAATCTGAAATGGTCCAAGCCACATTTTTTTAAATTTGGTATGCTTACCTTTATCTTCATGTGCTTTATCCCATTTCAGAACAAGGTCACCAATTGACAAAGTTTTGGATCTAGTGGAACTTGAATCAAAAGAAGATTTTACAAGCTGTTGATGTTTTTCATGAATATTTTTTTCTTTCTCTCTATCTTCTTCTAATTTAAGAAATTTATCAAATCTTAACTGAATAGATGATGAAGGATTTTCTTCAATAAATTGAACTAGTGCTAATGATGGAAGAACTAGATTTGATGGCATCACAACTTCTTTTACATAAAATAGATTGAAATATGAAGTTCCTATCGAAGCTTTATGAGTAATACGATCAACCCATAGTGCAAAAATTAAAGACTTGTGCCGATTCTTTTGATTCTGATCAATGGTCTTTTTAATTATTTTGATGAGATTTTTGTTAGTAGATTTGGCTAAGCCATTACCTTGTAGATAATAATTTGTTGAATATTTCAATTTGAAACCTCTTTTGATTGCAAATTCCATTATACTATTTCCAAAAAAGTAAGATGCATTGTCAAAGACAAGAGCGTTAGGTACACCAAACTTGGTAATGATGAATTGGTTGATGAAATCAATAATTGCATCAGAATTGGCTACCTTTAAAGGAATTGCTTCTACCCACTTTGTGAAGTAGTTTGTTGTTTTAAGGATGTATCTGTGTTGTTTGGAAGAATGAGGTACTATTTCTCCAATAATATCAAGCCCCCATTGCTCAAATGGTTGCTCAATGTTTACTGGTTGCAAAGGAAAAGCTGGCTTCCTTTGTCTTCCACTAGCAGTTTGAAAAATATCGCATTTCCTCATGTAATCATGTGTATCATTGAAAAGGGTAGGCCAATAACATCCAGCATGGATGATTTTGTGAGCTGTGGTATCACCTCCAAAATGTCCACCTGCTGGTCCATCATGTAATTCTTGTAATACCTTTTTTGCTTCAGTCTTTTCAAGGCATCTTAATAGAATTGAATCATAATTTTTTCTAAATAACACATCATCAATGATTTCATAAATTTTTTCTTTTAATCGTAGAGAATGTTTGTTCTTATAGCTGAGATTAGAAGGAGCATACCCATTCTTCAAGTAAAAGATCAGATCAACATATTGAGATTTAGAATCTATAACACTTATCTGATTTACTTGAACGATATTAGCTTGATCTTGATGCTTTGGAATATTGTGAGCTCTTGCTAATAATCTGCAAAAACCTTGTCCTCTAACAATCTTGGATGGCTTAATATCAATGTCATATTCTTGCAAAGTTGTTACCCAATTAGCTCTCTTTTCGCCTACTTCTTTTTGAATTAACAATTGTCTCACTGCAGAGAATGGGATAATAATTTTTGTGTGTGTCTTTAGGAGAAAAGGTTTAAAATGTTTAATTGATTTAAACATAGTGAAGGCTTGTTTTTCTACATCGGAATAATTAAGCTCAACTCTTTGCAGATTTGAGATAAAGAAAGAAATTGGTGCTTCTATTTGTTGATCATTGAGTTGTGTTAAGACAACAACATAGGATGTTTTAGTAGCTAAGGTATACAGAATAAAATCTTTAGAAAAATCAGGAGTATTCAATGCAGGTGCATTAATGATTGCCTGTTTGATTGTATCAAATGCTTCCTTCTCTTTATACCCCCATTTGAATACTGAATTTTTCTTAATCATATTTTGCATAGGTAAAACAATTTGAGAAAAATCAGGAATTAATCTTTTTACAAAATTGATTTTCCCTAGAAATAATTGCATGAATTTTTTGTTATGAGGTAAAGAAATATTAGAAATTTCTTTCACTCTTTTAGGGTCAATATATATAGCATCTTTTGACACAAAAAACCCTAAGATTTTTCCTTCATTGAGAGCAAAGAAGGATTTCTTTGGGTTTAAAGAAATACCAAAACTTCTACATCTTTCAAATATCTGCTTTAAATCATGTAGATGATTGGCTCTTTTCTTTAAAAATACTATTATGTCATCAAGATAAATAACTACTGATCTATTAATCAGACCCTTAAATGCTATATCCATGACTCTCTGGAAAGTAGATCCTGCATTTATTAAACCAAAAGGCATTTTTTGATAAGCATAGGTTCCCCATTTGGTTCTAAAAGTGGTTTTTAGCCTATCATCTGGATGTACTAATATTTGGTTATAGCCTGAAAAACCATCAAGAAAAGACATGAGTTTAGAACCAGCTACTTTTTGAAGTATTTGTTCCATTGTTGGCATGGGAAATTGTCATTTTGACATGCCTTGTTTAAATTTCTAAAATCAATGCAGATTCTAATATCTCCATTTTTCTTCCTGACAGGTACCATGTTGGAAACCCAATTAGAATGCCTTATAGGAAAAGTAATTTTGGCCTTTAAAATTTTATTGAGTTCTACCTTGATTTGACTTTAAATATTTGGATGAATTTTTCTTAACTTTTGTTGAACAGGTTTGACATCAGAAAGAATTGGAATTGTATGTTGAATAACAAAAGTATTATAAGTTTTCAAATCTTCATAATTCCAAGAAAAAATATCTTTATACCTACTCAGGAGTTTGATGAAAGCAGTCCTTTCTTCTGGAGTTAACTCGAGTCCTAGATTAACATTTTGAGGTTTAGACTCAGAGCTAAGATTTACTAATTCAAACTTCAAAGTGGAACTTTGAATTTTAGCATTAGTAACTTTCTTGAATCTATCTTTTATATCATATAGGTCCTCAAGTTTAACTACAGATTTAGGAATAGGATTTTCATTACTTTTTGAGGTATTTTGAAGATCATGACCGTTTTCATCAATAATTTTTTCATCATAGGATTTCTCTGAAGTCAAGAAATTCAATATATCTTTATCATGATAGAATACTCTCCAGTTTGTGATATTATCAAGAACAGATGGTCGAAAGATTAATTCGACTAAAAATCTATCAGGACTATAATATTTAGCAGGAAGGAGTTTGGATGCAACATTAGCTAACAAATTAGCCGATGTATTTTGAATTCTAGGAATAGAAGAGATATTAAATGCTTAAAATTGAGTGGTAAGGTCTTGCACAAGGGTTTGATAATGTTTGAGATGACCTGAAAGACAATGGATGGTATTCCTTACTTGTCTTATGACAATTTCAGAATCACCATATACTTTCAAGTATTCGACATTTAACCCTATTGCCTTATAAAGCCCTTGGATCAAGGCTTCATATTCTACAGTATTGTTTGTGCACTCAAATTCTAGTCTACATGACAGCATGGTTTTCTCTCCATCTGGATCAATTAAAATGCATCCTGCTCCTGCTCCATCACTAGATTTTGATCCATCAAAATATACTGACCAAAATAACGATTTATTTACAGGTTTATCTACAGGTGTATCATAAACATTAACAATTCTAGAAGAATCATATTGTGAAAAATTTTCAATTTGTGAAATAAAAGTATTTACAAAAAAGGGTGATTGTGGTGTTGTGAAATTCCCAAGGAATGATTCAGTAGAATAACCTCCAAGGATATTGTTATTAAAAGCTATGGGTTCATTTGCTTGCTCAAATTCCATTACAGTATGCATCATGTGTTTTTCTCGCTCAACTTTGATTTGATTTGGTTTCCCTTTATAGGGAAACCACATATGTGAATAATCAGTTGCGATATAACCATTAAGCTTTGCAGAACAATCCCTGCTTAAGACTAATCCATAAAATTCAGGAATATCTGCAACCAGAATATCAATTCTTTGGACAATCCTAGGATCAAAGGCTAATCGAATAGTAATTAAGTTGATTTCTCCTACAAATTGAACTTTAGAGCGATCCAATTGAACAATGTGAACTGCAAACTTTTGTGGTTCAATATTTAATTTTGCATAGACTGAAGTGGGAATTATATTAGAGGATGCTCTTGAATCTATCAAAAAATTATGCAAATTCTTGTTGTAGATTTCATAAGTCAAAAGAAAAGGAGGTGTCTGAGAATTTGATCTTTCTCCAATAAGAACAATATCAGTGGCATCTACTTTATCTGGTGGCTTACCTGTTCCTTTAGCTGCTTTGGAAACTACACCACTTGGTAGAGGAGCAATAGGTGTTTCATTTAATTCTTTCAATAGCAGCTTCTGTTGATGTTTAAGTTTGCTGAGTTCATGTAAGGAAATGTTTGCTCTGGTTTTCTTCATGTCTTCAACAATGTTATAATCCATAGGATCTGATACCACCAAAGTCTTAGATGTTGATGTAGGAGGATTAGAAGATGACGGCTGATTTTGAGTGGGTAAGGGAGAAGATTTCTTTACAAGGGATTTGTCTTTGGTAATTGAAGTTGTACCTTTCTTCTTAGGAGCAGATTGAGTAGTTTTTGCTGCAGATTTAATTCTTGTACTTACAGGCATGGCTTCTTGTTCACTATCCAAGTTAGGGAGAATGAAATCCCACACTCCATGTAATTCAACTATTTTCTCTTTTTCTTCCTGTTCATATGACATTGGAGGAGTATCTTCTTCTTCTTCTGCATTGGAGATTGAATTAGGAGGTTTAGATTCAACTTGATTTCTTTTGAAGTTCCTGAATGGTCTTTTGGTAGAAGTCTCTGCCACTTGCTTTTTAATCTCAACCATTTCATTAGACATGGTTTTGAGAAATTTTTGTAAGCCTTCCATGTCATATGGATCTCTTGGTGTCTTCTTCTTTGAATCATCCTTAAAATTGACTTTCTTGGATTTTTTTTCCTTAATAGAATTTTTCTTATCTAGAGAAATAATCCATTTTTCAACTGAAATAGATTCTTTCATATTTTTAGCTAAAGTAGGTTTCGCAGCTCTATCTACAAAAATTGCTATGTTTGAGGGTAAAGCATTTATATACCATTCACTTCTAACTTGCTCACTAGGTTTTGAATCTATAGGGATTTTATTCAAAATTTTGTTGAATCAAGAGTTAAAATATTTAATGTGTTCCTTGGGTTCTGTCCTTAGATTGGAGAGGTCATTGATTAGGGTAGCTATTGATTTGTCATCTTCGAATTTGGTCAAGAAATGATTTGAAAAAATATCCCAACTTGTAATAGATCCTGAAGGTAATGAAAAATACCAGGATCCTGTTGTCCCTTGCAAAGTATAGGAGAATAATCTAACCACAACATCTTCATGTTCTACTGCATTTAAATTTACAGCAAGCATAGAGTTATTGATATGTTCTTCCGCTTGTATACCAAGGTCAGGACTAAATTTTGGCAGCCATTTTTCAGGATGATCTGGTAAATCATGTAAAGGTGTAGCCATATTAACAGCTCCGGGTGTAGTCCATGGTCTCTATGCCATTTTTGTGATAACTGTTGAAGGACTAGAAGAGACAATTGGCGTTTGGATAGATGTTGTTTGAGCAGATGAAATTGGAATAGCTGATGTTTGAATAGCCGATGTTGTAACAACTGTACTTTTCTGAGTTGGGGTTTGGGAAACATATGATTGAATTTGTGATGAAGAATTAATAGTACTCTCTGATTTCGATGATGTTTTTCTTGTTTTAACTCTACTAAGTAAAGGAAATTCCTTTGGAGGAATACCAAGTTTTTCACTCTGTGACCTAGTAAGGGGTTTGGAAGAAACAATTTGTGAAGTAACACTACCTTAAGATATTTCAGATTCTTCTAATGATAATGAGAACCCTTGGAGTTTATGAACTAAAGCTTGTATTTCAGGGGACTCAGAACGTTGATTATCTGATTGGTTTGAGACTTTGGTAGTGGGTGTTTGAATATCTCTGTCAATTTCTTCCCTGGTGATTTGAGATGTGGAAGAAATTGAAGAAATTGAAGAAGGTGATGAGGGTGAATTACTCTTAGAATGGCCTGTAGTTTTTGATTTATCTGCCATTCATAGCTTAGGCCCTCCTTCTAGAGCCAAAAATGTTGAAGCCTCGAAAATTGCTGCTTCAAACATTGGGGGAAAACCACCCGGTCGGGACCTTAGAAAGCTCCTTTTCCGTTTGGTGTGGTGGCTCTGACTGGATTTATAGGACCAGTTTCCTAATAACTTAAATGGGTTGGTGATGGAATGATTGTGTGAGTGGATAATGAATAATAAATGACTAAATTAATCTATCTAATTTAATCTATACTTATAAATAATTTTAAAATTAACCAAAATATGAATATACTTTAAGATTGTTTCAATTAAATAATAACCATGAAAATGTATTATAATTTAATTGAAATATGAAACATAAAATAATGATAACTCGTTTAAGAAATTAAATGCAGTTATATTATATTAAATTCCATCATTTTATATATCATTTGTATATTAATCGCAAAGATGAAATATTTCTATACACTCGCAAATGATATTATTTGTAAAACAAGTACATATAGCGATAAAGTACTTAAGAGAATATTCATAACAGGCCGGGATAGAAATACGGGATTCATCCTATTTTCCGTGATGTAATTCACATTGCATGCTATTTCAATGTAAAACAAATGCAATAGAAATTTAAATTTATAACAATATAACAATGATGCAGATCCTTATGTTATATATCATGGATATGTTTTGCAGATCAAGTCAAAATAATATTAAATTGAATTTTCAAATGCATGAAAGGGGTTTAAATAGGTATCAGGCCAACTAAAACTATTGCTACAAATATCGAAATTAAAATCTAGAAGACTTGCGAGACATAATGAAATAGAGCCCATTGATTTTTCCTTTATTTGATTATTTACGATTTGTATTTACTTGATATGCCCATTCCATGAAATTCCCAGTTTGTTGATTCAAGCCTTTATTGATTAATTTGCTTTCCATTGGAATCACGATTTGATCTTTGTACTGATACCGGAATTGATTGGTGGCATATGCTATCATTGATCAATCAAGGTTTTAGATTTGGCTTTTCCCATTTATCAATTGCTTTTCCTATCTACAACATAATTAGCACTCTGAAAATTTTCTTCTTCTCATTCATATTACGAAAAGAAATTCAGAAATTTTCATTTGCATTATCAAATTCGAGCCCGACGCTGATCTCCGCGCATTTAAGTTATTCATTATTAAAATATTTTGCCAGTTTATATAATTATTAATCAATGAGACAATAGTTTGCTTCATTATTTGGGGTTTTAAATTATTCAATGATTAAATCATAAATTGTTCAATTTAGTTGGAATATTTTTCTGCCTAGCAGTTTTCACAAATAGGTCTAGAAGCAACACTCTCATTAGCTACACGTTTATCTGCTATTTTCTGACACCTTTCTCTTCAATGCCAAGTTTTCTCAATTTTTAGATTTGAGCTTATCTGCACATACGCTGCCTAAATCGCATACTTTCTTGCTGATTTTTCTATTGTTTTTTCTTCTAGCATAAGCATCTATACTTCTTTACTTATCATTTAAATTTATAGTAGTCGCAGGCAACTCGTGATATTGTGAAAATTTGTAGTGAAATCTTGAAGATCATCACCTGTGAATACTATCGTCATCTACGTTATTAGGTGATTTGATCTATTCTTCTTCTCTTCTATTTCCGAGCACACCCTATGCTTATTCATAAAAGATATAGAGGAGGGTTATCTTCTATTTTCAACACAAATTTTCAAGCGTGATGATTTCCATATAGTCTTCAACAACTTGATGATCAGTTTTGTAATCCTTATTTGCTGAGCGAATTGCCATATTGGCTTAGCAAATGGGAAGAAACAATATTTCAGCAAAATCTAATATATTCGGCAAAATTTTTCCTTTGGGTTGATTAATTGCTGAGCACAAGATGCTGCAGATATTGCCTCACTGCATTTTCAACATGCACATTGGTCCTCCTTCCTCCAACTGCATCAGGCTCATTTGTTTTCTGCTAGTATCCTTCCTTTGTATTAATAGTTTTCATTTAAAGTTTACATTTTTAGTCTGCATTTTCCGGCCGGTAGATGTTTCTTTTCCTCGCTTTGTTGGTCGCATCTTCTTTTATTTCGCTCAAATTCTTATACTCCGCATTTTTGTAGCATATTCTTAATCAAGAGAGCTTTCAAAGAAATTTCCCCGACTTTGAAATAGCATGAATTTATTCATATCTTCAGTCAAAATTGATTTAGGCTAACTCAGCAACTTGGGGAAATTTATCAATAGAAAAAATTTAAACATCAAACTTCACATCGAGTTTCATGCTCAAATTAGGCGATTGAAACTAAAGTTGCAGAAATCTATATACCCGTGGGATCGTAGAGAGCTTTAGATCCCTTATTTATTTTCCTTCTCAAAACATGTGTGATGTTTTAAGTGTATATCGCCCACAAGAAAATGGAAATCGCAGGCCACATTAGCTTTATTATTCTTGAAGATCTTTTCCACCGCTATCGGTAGGAGATTTCTGTGCTATGACTGGACATAGCGGTGCAAAATATGGGTTCCACTATACCAAATATTTTGACATAGTATTTTCTCTCCAAATTGCTTCCCAATTGCTAGAAGACGGATGGAATTGGTTAAAAATAGTTTTGATAGACAGGGATGGTGAAACCGCGTGACAAAATCTATAAATATGGTTTTAAATGTTTCTTCTACAAGAAATTATAATAAATATGAATAGAAAACGGAAATTTTTGTATCCATTTCAACCAAGAAGGGAAATTCGTATTGCTACAGGGCATCTAAAAATATAGGCACAAAAGTAAAACAGGTTATGTTTGTTCTATCCTTCTATACTCTTAGATTCTATTGGCATACTTTATCCGAGTGATAATCGCCACCGATTTCGTAACTGTATGCAATGGATTAAGGGTACTATTTGAAATCTAGCGAATTATCATCTAAATAGTTCGCATCGTGGCGTATAATAATATGGAGGTGAAAATTGTACATATTCACTATTTTTATTTTCGATTTCTCCATTCTTTGATCGCTTAGGACTAAGCGCATGTTTGCACAAAATATTTAAGGTATCTTTGCTGTAGACTTCTTTGTGTATTTGGAAGATGGTATTATTGTTTTAAACTCGCTTAGCATCCCAAATATTTTCCAAATGTCGGTCCCGTTTTAATAGTGAAATTATCTATCACCCACCGAATTATATCATGGCAGGGACAGCGACGAGCGTAATTCATAGAAGAAACGAATTGGCTAGTGCTTTAAGAGGAGTCTGCAAGTTCGAGTCATTCCATCAGGATCGCCGCATTTACTGGGCACTTTAGGTTTTTTTTGAAAGGGTGAGTATATCTTCTAATATTTAAGTCTCGATGTGTCTGCACCAGCTTGCTTTGTCGGTTTTTTTGTACAGCAACGCATGCAATTGTGTTTTTGCCTCATGAGATTTTCAGACGTTACCGCCGTAATAAGAGTCCCTATATTACTAGTATATAATCTTTTATTGTTGTTAGAAAACTCAGGCATTATTAAAAATTTGTAACCCCAATATGTTATTATTGTGCCCCTAAATTATTATTGTTGTAGTCGGCTAGATTACATTAGCTTCACTAGGATTACATATACTTACTGACTCCTTATATATGTAGGAATCATCTGAATTGTTCATTCATGTAATGTATTGGAAGTTGTTCTCTCGAAGTGGCCATTTAAAAGGGAATATCTCTTTTTTCTCTGGAGCCACAACATTTGGTGGTCGGGAAGCTTTGGGACTTAGGTTTGCTGTTTCCAGTCAATATAGTCGTGTATTTGTTTTCGCTATAACTTATTTTTTCTACGAAGTTTTCAGAAGGAAATTTCTAGTGCTTTAAGCTGAAATCTTGAGGAGGTTGTCTAAAAATCAGATCTTGTCTGCAATATTTTTGAGATATGATTCGTGGATTTTCTGCTTCCGAATTGCATCTTCAAAGAGGTGATCGTGGTAATAACCTTCTTCTCTGAGCATTGGATTAAGTTCCGTTTAAAAGTGGCTCCTTCAGAGGACAAGGACAGGCACAGAGTGGATATGGGCAAGTCAGCATAGCTTCGCCAGCCTGTAATCAGGTCACTGTGGGAGATTGGACATCTTTGTCTTGAGAATCCAGTCAGGTCAGACCTGTGGAATTTGAAAAGAGCTTCAGAGATCTACTACAGGGCTGAATTTTGCTATCGAAGATTTTCAACTATAAAGATTCACTTAATATCGATCTCCTTAAAGCTAGTAGTATGTGTGTATTTTTTTCTGAATTGTATCTTTGGTTTGAAGAACTGTTGCTGGGCATATTGTGTATCAGAGCATTAATATTGATACTGGCCCTCAAAAATAATTCAACACCCATCAGTTTTCTCATTTACCATGACTCATGAAGATGAAGAATTGTAACATGATCTATCAAAATTATAGCATCAAAAGTAACAAATTTCACTCTCAGAAAGAGTAAAAAATGAAATGGAAGTTTTGAAGAAAAGGTGTGGAAGTGAAGATGGATGCCCATGGAAGCTAAGATGGGATGGCGTGATGCCAGTTTGAGAGTGGAAGCTGTGGATGGTGCAAGCTGGGAAGAAGGGATGAAAAGGAAGCTACATGACGGCATGGAAGCTGGGTTGATGGCATGGAAGGGCATGAAGATACGACATGAAAGACAACATAGAAAATATGAAGAATGATCTAAAGATACATGGAAAGGCTTGATGACAGTTAAAAATCAGAAATGATTTCCAAGAATCCTCATGATGAGAACAAAATAAATAAGCATCATGATTTCATAAACTCAATGGTGGAAGAACCACATATCCCAAAATGGATAGAGGAAAGAGTGATCTCGGTAATTATTGATATTACAGATGGAGCAGTATTTTGACATAACGTGCAAAACACAATAAAGGTACGCATTGCAATCTCATTGAATACATTTGCATGGTAACATGGCTTTGTTCTGTGCACTGTCACTGGCCTGTTCTTGCCAGAGTCGAGCATTTCATGAGGATCATCTTTACCCAATTGATAAATCTCAACAAAAGTGTAGTTTAGTGGAAGGCTAATATCAGAGGACTTCCAAAATTGAGTATAGTGGTAAACGATATTTCGTGTGACCACAGACAACTTTCTGTGCAAGCTTGTGCTGATAACAGTCTACATTATGACAACCCGATTCATTAGAGAAGGCATTCGTGCTGCAAGAAAAGCTGAATACCATGGCAACAGCGAGTGCCTACTACTCAATTCCCATGTTAGGAGTGTGGCATACATCTAGATTTCCACAACCTACAAGGTTGACACCACAACAATTGAAGAAGCTACAAGCAGATAGCAAATACATTCAAAGGTCATAAGTGTAGCTGAGAAGAAATTATTTCATATAGATTAAAAGAGGAAGAAGAAAATGAACAAGAAGAGGATATACACAGAAACTGTGCCCTGCAAGAAGAGCAATCAACGCATAGAAATGCACGTGCAGAATTAATACCAAACTCACAAGAGAAAAGGCAGAGCTGAATATCCAGAAAACTGAAAATTCTTATTCAGCTGTAATGTAGGCCAAGAATCTAAATCAGCCTATGTCTACACGTAATGTCAAGTGATGGTTGCAATGGAGGAACTATAAACCGCTCGAAATGCCATAATATCATTTCAACGCATGGAATATGGTTCAGTCCAATGCTTCCATTCTAGGAGGTGCTGATGTACTAGGAGTACAGGTTTAGCAATTTGGGACGGTGAGTTTTATTCTCGGGCTTGAAATTCTTCGTAGTGAGAGTCGGTCCAATTTTAGGTATTGAAGGCTGCGAAGGATATTCTTAAAGAAAGAACATCAGTGGTAATTGCCACTATGCTCACTAGAAGTTCCAACATCAAAATCATCTATTTCTACGCATCTTCCAACAAGTCTGGACAATCATTCCAAGGTGTTTGAAACTCTGTGATTCCCACCTATTCAAGTGGATCATGATCATGCTATTCATTTGATTCCAGAGTGCCCTTCCACCGCAATTGCCCATGATTGCAGAAATACAAGGCGGTATAATCTGCACCTAGTCAGGTGCCTTCCTTCCTCGTATATTGGCAAGATAAGAGGATGGATCATGGCGACTATAAACGTATTATTTCAATAAGCTCACTATTAAAGATAAATTTCATTCTGATCGATGAATTATTGATGAATATATGGGCTAAATTTATTTTACTGTTGATCTTCGTTCGTGATATCATCACCAGGAATGAAGATCGAAGATAGTCTAAAAAACAAGATTTCGAATATGAGGGTCATTATGATTTTTAATATGTTTTATACTAATGTAATTTCTAGTACCGATGACCTATTTTCAAACCCTTCCTAGAAAATTTGTGAAAAGCAGAGTTTTTGATGATATTACCCACTGATGAAAGTGTTCTGAGTTTAATCATGTTGAACATGTTGATATAGTAAACGTATATCACTATATGTTTTGCACCAAATATATTTCTCAGAGTATACAGGGTGAATATTCGGTCATATTATATACTTATTTGTGTTAAAGCAGGACCCTAACAAAATTAAAGTTATGAAGGTCGGAAAGCCCCAAGAAGGGCAGCAGATGGATTTCAGCATTATCGCAGTTTGTTAAGAATTATGAGCAGAAGGAAGATAACAACAATGGTTGAAGAGATGCATGACTCGAAAGCAACTAAGGCTCTCAACATCTTAAAGAGGGCACGTCTTAGACATAGACTACAAAATTTTATTGTGGGAATGATGCCCAGCAGGGAATTATGCAGCTTTTAATGCAGAAGGAAGACCCATTGCTTTTGAAAGTCGCCCAATCAGCGGAAAGTATTTACAGTAGCCCTATTTATGAGAAGGAAATGTTAATACCGCATGCACAGGTCGGAGAATTTACCTAATGGGAAGACACTTCAAGGTAAAATCGACATGATAGTTCAAACACTTTTTGGAACAAAGACTACTGTATACACAAAAATGGGTCACAAAGATGCTGTTATGACTTTGAAATAATCTAAAAAAAGGAAGCTTAATGTTGTTGCAGAAAAATTTCAAGAAAGCTAATGAAGAGGGTGGAGTTGTTTCTGTGCCATCCAACTGTTGGATGACCAAGCTTAGATGAATGGAAGAAGGACAGCATGGTGCTGACACTTCATTCAAAGCCAGTGTTATTGTTTAGTTGGAAATGACTCTGCGTGATCGCTTTGCACTTGTAAGAATTCCCAATCTGTCGGTGATTTTCTCGGAATTGCATTTCCTTGTGACATCGCAGTCTTGTGAAGAAAGAATTTTTTGGGATGGCTCTTAAATTCATATTCAAAAATGGTGTATGAATTATTTGCTGCAAATACAGTGGAGATACAGACTCGGACTTTCTACAATTTTATCCATTCTAGCCGTTGCTAGAGGATTTTATCACAGTTTGTTTCCAAGTTCGAAGTGGAGAATGTCATTATGGTGGTAGTTGGCAGACTTACAAGTATGCACACTTTTGTGCATTATCTCATCCATTAAAAGTAGTACAAGTTGGCATATATTTGTGGATGCACTAAAAGCTACATGGAAGCCCAAGGGTGAGCGATAGAGATCCTATTTTTATGTGAAATTTTTAAATATGTGAGTTATTTCTTCATTGTTTGGGTATTAAATTATTTTCATAGCTCATTTTACCAACTTTCACTGATGGTCAAACCGAGATAGTAAATAAATGTTTGGAAGGATATCTTCGTTGTTTTGTATTCTGATAAAACAAACACAATACGTCTCACAATGTGGTATAACATTTTCCGCAGCTGAAATGACCCCATTTATGGCACTTTATGGATATCATCACATCGATTACATCATCTTGCGAGGTTTGAAGGTTCAAGTGTTGAGCATCATTGCCATCGTCCAGCAGTTTCCAACCAAGGATAACTTGAATTTGGCATAAAATACAAAGTGTATTAACATTTAAAGGAGAGTATTTGATATATATACTGTATTTTACGCTACAACCATATGCACAGTCAAACTTCAAGCAAGCTAAGAAGGATAATAGCCCACGCTAAAGTACTATGGTAAAGATTGGTACTATGTAAATTGGCTTCTCGCGGTACATCCAGCTTTCATGTTTCATGCTTAAAGAGTTATAGGAGAAATCTTCCAGCTCACACATTAGCCAAAACTTGATGAGGAAGGAAAAATATATTGGAATACTGCAAGCGTCATGGAAACAAGAACTCGACAGCTGAAATCGAATAATTTCGTATATCTCATCAAGGGAAGAATTTATACATCAGTGATTCTACATGGGAGGATGGCTGTATACTAAGCTGCTATGACAATCTTTGAGTGGAGAGGGCATGTTAGGTCCTTATATTTACTAGTATAGCACCTATTTTTGTTAGTGTAACCCTTTGATTGTTACTATTAAAATTCTGTAAATTCTCATTATTCCCTAAATTATTATGTTGTTAGTCGTGCTATTGTCAAGTCTATTGTATATTTATAAATTTCCATGGACTCCTATGTTTTAGGAATTATCCAGTATTCATCCATCCATGCAATGCATTATATGTTCTCAAGTGGCTCATTTCTTTGCTAGCTTTGTTTTCTTCTCTCTTTGAGCCGGTTACAATTGTGTATATCTTCTCTTGTTTACATTTCACGGATTGGGTGTTTCAGGATTTGCAAAGGAAGCTACTGCAGTGAAATGAGGAGAACAACTATGTAAAAAGATCCACTGTTGATTTTCATTTATTAACTCTATTTTAAATTTAAATATCTTCTAAAGAGTCAATACTACATTATCTAAATCATCATTAATCATTTGTCTTTGCTATTTAATAAGAAATTCGAGATCAGCAATTTGAAATGCGAATATAAACTTATCTCTTTGATTTTATGATTATGAATTTACAAAGGTAAAATTAAGTATTGATTGTGGAGCTTATCAGGGACGATAAATAAATTTTCATTATTCGGCGAATTTTTCGATTATGACAGAAGAGATTAAGATCATTTTTTTCAAACGAATTGTTGCAATGATAATTAATGATTAGATCAGCGGTTATTATAGGTCGGGATCGACGGTAAATACATGAATATGCATGTTGTTTCTTCAAAAACAAGGCATGGCATGAATCACATCACATCCGAAGTTTTGAAATTCTCATTTTTTTTTTTTGTAAAATTTGATTTGCGATGGGGTCCATTGCATCGGAGTTTATAGAATAAACATACATAGACACAGTGCTTTTATTCAAATGTAGATGAAAAGATACTATCGCATCCCATTGGAGTTTCAAAACAAATGTAAAACTTTAAGATATCTCCAATTTGCAATTGCGATTATGATAATATCAACTTTGTTAAATGTGAATACTTTATGTATTATGTCAATGTGATAAGAGTTTTTATATTTCATTTTAATGCTCTCATTTGTTTATAAACATAGATTTATGAAACAATGGAAACCTGTTTTATTCAAAATGATCGATTTCATCTAAGTCTTTTATTCCTAAAAAGGGGACCTTATTTCTAAATGATATTTCTAAAAAATTGAAATGGGAGGGTTGTATCAGGCATAACAGCTTACGGTCACTTAGGCCAGATCTTGTAATATTGATAAATCCATCTGATTGCAGTAAGTTGTATTTTATCGCATTAATAATCATATATTGTACCTTTACTACTTTATAGTAGATGAGCTAACATGCATATGTTTAAAATTTTGAAGAATAATCCCACATTGATGCTCTGAATCAATACAGTGACTGTATACAGATCTGCCGGAAGAGGCTTATGTATTCACCCAAAATTAATATCACTTATCCATTTTCTAATTTAGATACATGTGGTGATGATGCTACTCATCTTTATGGAATGGTTTTAATGAGACTCATGATTTTGGAGGGAGATTTTTGGTGCCTCTTCTTCTTTCCATTGAGGGTCTGTAGATCAACATGCTTCTACACTTATCATAAGTGAGGTGAGGATAAAGATGGGATAGCCTCTTCCATCATGTTCATTTATTTAGTCACCCACTTTATGGATATAAGGTGGAGGAGACTTTTCATGAGTTAACATGTTGGACCATTTGGATTACAGCATGGGTGAGGGACCTCCTCATTCACCATGACACTGTCACTCCTACTTTGTGGAGGCCATGAGATGGAAGCGCTTCTCCATTTTCATTTTCCACCATTGCATCATTTGGTTTCCTGACAACTTTGCATTGTACAGTGTTTATTTGCAGCATTCTCTCACAGGATGGAGGCAGAGGCCACATGAGGAAGAGGAGAAATTTTCTCTCTATACATTTTCAGAGCTAAAAGATTTGAAGGGGAGATCGTAATGTCTAAAATTTTAGCCTCAAAGTTAAATGGAACATTAGAGCAGCGCCAGTTTTTAACTAAAGGTCAAATGTAGAAAAGCCCATGTTTCCTAAGGAAACACTCCAAAATGCAGGGAAATCCTTTCTAGCCTAATAAACACCTCCAAGTATGAATAGGATAAAATGTGATTAACAATGCAGTTTGGGGAGGAGGAGGTCAACGCAGCTTAGAGATGTACTTTTTATAGATATGACTGGCAAGCTTGCTGCAGAAACTTCATATTTTATAGCAAGGAGCAGGTTGCAGCATTATTCTTCATGTCTTGTATCATTCTTCTTGCAGTGTCTCGCTGTCACCCAGGCTGGATGGCCGCCGTGGCGCAATCTTGGCTCCCTCCCCGGCTGTGGAATCCCACCTCCTGAAAACTTTGAGGATTGCATTTGCATTCATCATCCACATCAGGTTTTTAATTTTCAGCCAAATTTATTAGCTTCATTTACCAGAGATTTATGTTTGTTGTTAGGTGACAAATAAATCCGCATTTCTGAAGATTGATGAGCTAGTTTCACTTGGAGGATCTGTTTTGAGAGTCTATCTGATTCAGATCTTTGTATCGCACTGCCTTAGGCTGCCACCCAGCCTAGGGGAATGCGTTATTTTGGAGAGTAGCAGCTCAGCGTATGGTTTGGTGGTTCTCATGTGTTGTTTCCCTTGTTATTGTATTCATCCTCATTTTGAAGTTTCGTGATATATAGATTGCATATACTCTCAGCTCTCTATTCTCATGCTTCAAGCAGCCAGTGTTGATGATTCCGGTAATTTTCGAATATCATACTGTATGCAGAGTGTTGGATAAGAGTCTTCGCTGCCTCTTTTGTATTTTGTATAAGGAGATTAGAATTATTTTTAGAATATTTATCAATATATTTATAGAGGTTGTTTCTTTATGCATTTTATGTAAACCCTCTAGGATCAAGTGTATCCCATGTACACTTTGCATTTTGTACCTAGGGGTTTTAGCATTTTCGTAATTCTATATGCTGGACATGTTTAACTCCTTAATCTAAGTTTGATTTGTTTCAATCCTAATATTGGATTTAGATTGTATATTTTATTACTTTGGGACGGCGTAGGTCCATCTTTAGCAGTTTTATTGCAAATGTTGTGTTAGAACTGCATTTTTGATGCATGATTCATGCATTTTCCTAATTTTGAAATAGATACAGATTGCACACGTTGGCCTAGCTAGAGATAGACGAAACTCTGTCCCAAAAAATTTCTGAATCTCCTTCTAAGGTATTCCCATCGTCATGCAAATTTAGCAATGTTGGGTGAAGTGAAGGGACAGTACCTTATATACCTTCCACCGAAGCTATGTATCAAGCATAAGATCAAGAAATAAAACAGGTTTGACTATATCATGAAGTATTAACACACCCAATGTAATGCAGAAATTCAAGCAAGATCATCATTCGTAGGTAGATTTAGCATCTGTGAAGAGGAAGGGTGGTTAATCACCAAACTGAAGAGCGATACAAAAAAAGAAGATATAGTATGGAAGTAAGTCAAATGGCTTCATGAAATACGTGTTTCTTCCACAAAAAAACATGATCCAAAATCATCAACACAATAAGATCTCCCCACTAAAGGATGAAGTGTATACGTGCAACATGAGGAATTGCAGTTCACCATTTCCAATCTCTCCTCGGCCCAACTCAAAGTGATAGGCCGGAGGTCATTCAGAGAATTATTTCAAAACATCCTCATCTCATCTCAAGGGACAAGGCTTAACATAGCTTACGTTGGAGGAGCAGAGGAGGTTGTTAAAGGGGAATGGTGAAAACAAACTTTCACACTGATATTCCTGGAGGTATAACCTTTGTTGGGCCTGTAATGCAGATTAAACGCATGATGGACTAGGGGACGGAAACAAGACCTGGCTTGATTTATTATTTTACCAAGAAGATTTCCATAAAATTTCTGCCAGAATTGGTCAAGGTCGCTATCTGCCAATTTCTTAGAAACCGCTTTGTGGAAGTGTTTCTAGATCTCCGCATATTCTTGTCACTTCCAAAGACCAAAGCACTTTGGCCTGAGAACATGATAGAACTATATCTTCCATGAATGAGCAAATTGGGCTTAAATTTTATGGTTTTTACTAAATATGGATCAATTGGGTCCTTTCCGTTTTCAAAAATTCCATTCTTCAATGACTTTAATGAACCTTAACCCTTTCTCTGCAATCTACGACAAGGGAGATCCTATCCTCCATCTTGGGTGGTAACCGTCACACTGAGCCGTAGTTAGGCTTCAGACAAGGGTTTGAGGCTATAACACCTACTTCCATCATGCACCAAGAATTTGTGTGTATGACATTGTTTTCTGCCATGTTCTTCAAGAAGGAGATCGCATGTTTTAAGAATTTTAAAGTTTTTATTGAATCAATGTGATAACATAAACAACAAAAATCCTCCATCTTATTTTTCAACACTTCGATGAACATTCATTTAACTCAAGATGTTTTCTCCTCCAAGTATCTTGGTATACCTTTATCCTGAATTTCCTTAAAACTTCTCATGCTAGGAATATCTAAATGGAATTAAAGCTTATAAATTTACTGTCTTATTGTCCTTCAATATCCGATATAATTGTTTTTGTATATACCTGTACCCATGTGTAAAGATTTAGAAACCTTCAATTTTATTTATTTATTTTATTTTATGGGAGATACTATCACTTGAAATTGGTATTGGTATTAGTCCCAACTAGCCTAATATGGAAAGGGGATTGGTCCATGGGCGATGTGATGAGGATCAAACCTATGAAAATAGATTTAATCCCAGTTTGGGCATGCCACATGCACTAAAGATATCCTCAGATATTTTACCTCTTCCAAAGGATTGCAATACAAACTTGCGTATTTAGAATAATGACTATCAAAAACATTGAAATAAATGGGAAAACACTGTAGATTTTGGAGAAAAAAACATCTAGAGACAGACCAGTAACTTATTTTGTATACACCGCATGTTTAGGATAGCTGATTGAAAGTTTTACTGGACTTACGATGGATGATGGCTGGTCTTCGCCCCCCGGTCAGAGCCACAATGGAAAAATTTAGAGAGGGAGTACATGAAGCTTCATCAAGCCCAGAGGGACTGTCATTCTTAGATGGGATATAATATAGGCAAGTACATTTACTATAAAGGAGGATTATAGTTTAAAGGCATGATGGGGATAAGGGGAATATCATCCAATTTAGAAGAAGATATGGAAATATATATATGTCAAAATTTTCCTTATTCCTTGGCTAGCATGTAGGGTTAGAATCTCACTTGGGATCAACTTTGTGTCTTCTAGACTCTTCGCATTGCATTCCGTTGTATGTGTCATAATGAGGACTAAATCTTTAAATTTGTGTTTATTTGCCGTAAAATTGGAGCTTGAATACCTCTTCGAAAGGATGGAAAAGACATTAGAGCATATAGGAGAATCCCATGGTATGGCCGAAAAGCCTATTTCTAGCCCGGCCCTAATCGAGCATGGGGGACTACTTTGGACTTCACTTTGGGCTATATGAGGAATTCATTAAGATTTTTAAAAACAACTAACAAGAGCAGCATGGGGAGGGATCACCCGCAACATCTGAAACAATCTTGGCGGGAGAAATGGTTACTAAATGATTGGAAAGTTGTTCTCAAGAGGTTAGAACTTCATCTTTAAATTCTATTCCCATGATTGGGTTCTAAAATCCGGAAACTATAACAAGTAGCAGGGATTCAACACAATACTACTACGCCATCGTGAGTTAATTTGATGGAGCTCTAGAAATTAAAGCCCAACGATTTCTGGGGCTTTTCAAGGTAGATGGTAACTCATTTAAGATATGCCGATTATCAGGCTATGCAGACAAAGAAGCTTGAAAGGCTCTTTCATGATGGCAGTTAGGGCAGAAGTTAAGAAAAATAGGAAATTCCAAACTAGTGATTAACACAACTAAAAATTCCCATTCATAAGCAATGTGATTGCTTAGCCATATTGAGAATTGTTACTGGGTGCAGAAGGGTGAATTTTCCAAAATTTTGACTATCTCATCACTACCCATGAAGAGAAGGAAATAGCAACAAATTTCCCAAATGGGAAACGGTCTCATTATTGAATTTTTCTACTTCAATCTCAGTATAGGTTCGAATTCCTTATGCTTAGAATTCTAGAGTAAGATAGAGGATACAAGCTTGGTGGACTTCTAGACCTTCAAACTTCGAATGTATGGTGGCTGAATAACATTCCATTATGGAAAATTAATGAAGGTGGCTTCAAGCTCACCACCTCCACATGCTTGCAGCATAAACCCGGTGGTTCCATGCATGCATGTTAATACCCACAAGATGTGACAAAGGCTTTACATTTTGTTTCGCATTTAGAAAGTTGCTATGTGAGAGTAGTAATTACCTCTCATGGTGGTAGCATTTCGGGGTGGTGAGGTGGCACCGTGGGATTGACGCAAGGGTGGAGGTCTAGGCTTTCTAGCGTGCACCGTGTGTGATCCACCATTGTCTCCTCTCTATCTAACAACTTATTCTTCATGGAATATCCTAGATTGTGGGAATGAGAGGTTTCATGCATGTGCATGTGTTATGTTTGTTTTCTGACTGTAGTTTTTGCTGGAATTGTCTTTGTGCTCTATTATTTGGTATTATCCTATCCAAGATGAGGCTATATTCGAAGCGACCACATAGCTGCCTCGGACACTCATTTCGTCTGCAGTTAGCATCGCTTGGGATGGGCTACTTCTCAAGCTCGATTTTTCGGGAGTAGGTCGGTGATTTTCTGGCTTAGTTGAGAGAATCTCTTTGGTGTTTCCTAAGGGGTTCCATTGTGGCTGCGGTACATCTATGGCATATGTTTGTTATCCTTTGTTTGTGGCTCCGTCCCCAAGCTAAGGCAGCGATACCACTTTTGTCTATGATGTTACAGTTCTTGGATATGGAAGGTATCTATTTTGCCGAGGCGTAGGTACTCACGGGAAGAGAAGGGCTTAGTCTTCAAAGTCTTTACTAGAATTATTGTTTCATGTTTCAGATGTACGGCAGTAGTGTCACCTGGAATCTGGCTCTCGGGGCTCAAGCTCGCGCAAGAATTTAGACAACGGTCCCACCGCAACCTAGGCAGACATGGCTGACAAGGATAACAAAGTGAAAATCCCAATGGGGCCAAGCAAAAATAGGGGGCGCGCTGACAGGTAGACCCTGTTTGGGGCAAATCGCTGTTGCCAATATCAGGTTCCATGGGAATGTTGGAAATCATTGCAGGATCGACAGCTATGGCTCCCCGTAGTCTGGGAAGGGGTCGCATCAATCACATTTAGCGAACCTGCCCTGGTATTGGTCGCATGTATCTTGTAGGCTTTAGAGCAAATTTCGTGTTGTAGACTTTCGACCATGTTTAGAAGTCAGCTTTAGATGTAAAAAATAGATGAGAGTTCTCGGCGAAAATCATATCCTTGCATCCTCCCCGAGCCTACGCAGTGACCTGTCTCGGTGGAGTTCGCCGATGGAGAATATATTAGCCGGTCTCTATATTTTTCTTTTCTTTATGCATGCAAGAAGCTTTAGTTTTTAGAATGTTGATATTTTGTTTCTAGGCACTCTCAGTAGGGAGGTACGATATTCAGAGCTTATATAGTTTGGTTAGAAGCATTTTAATAATTTTGCTTGATGGTATCATGTCAGCATCGACAGACTCTAAATTTTCTTCGGGAGTTGAGACTAACTAACACTCTATTATGTGGATGTATAAATTGTTTTATATTAATGAAAAGAAGGTCATATGCATTGTAACTTACAAAATAAAATAAAAATAAAAATATGTTATAATTTCACACCAGTTCTCCAATAAAATAATAATATATTATAATATATATGCCCACACCACTTACGTAGGGAGATTTGTTCTTTTGTAAATAGAGATTTTAGAAAATTTTTCAACAAAAATATACGTTTTCATTAACATAAGCACATATATTCAAATTAAAAGGGAACAATGTACTACTTACTTCCACGTATTACCACGCATGGGTATATTTGTGTCCTCTCCATTTAAATAGAGGTGTGGGATATCACACCACACATGTGGGATATTTTGTTTTCCCCCATAAATAGTATGGGACATTGTTATTTACACACCACACATGTGGGTTAATTTGTGTTCTCCAAAGGGTTTGCATATATCACACCACTACTCTGTCCCTCTGTATCTTTCTCCAATGAAATAGAGGTGTGAGATATCATTAGCGTGGATATAACATGCATCTAATAATGAAGTGACACTACACAACTACACTTCTAGTTCAATTTTCCAGGCTCATTATGCCACTGATGTCGCAATATATGTATAATGATGTTCTCATGCCCATACCAATGTGGAGATATTCTATCATGCAAATAACAGCGTACGCGGGTTTATCGGCTACTTTGTTTCAGTCACCTTTTATTTGTCTACACGTGCGTTGAACCTATGAATTCCAAATTGAAAGTTGAAATATGATATGGTCTTCTTTACAATTAATGTAAGAGAGATGCATCGCAGCATCGGTCTTTACATTTTATTTATTTATCTCCACATCATTTATGAATCCAAATGAAAATTCGGTTTTTATTCATGTCGCTAATCTAGACCAAAGAAATTGAAGGATTGAAATATGATAGCGGTCTCTCTTGATATTGTCTTTTAATGATTGGGATAGAATGATCAGTGTATTTAAGTTAAAATAATCCGAAGATCTATGAATTCCGTCGAAATGTTATAGTCTCTTGATATTGTTCTGGGAGAAATTGTGATCGGTGTATTTAAGCGTTAGCCGAATTGAGATTGATTTTGCCCGTTTTCACCAACGCTTATCTTCTGCATTCTTTTGTCTTCATTGGAGTCTCGTTGATCATCTATCATGAATATCTTAACAAGAGATTTTCACATTGGAATTGCACCTCATTGTCTAGTTATACACATCTTACCCAAATATTACATTAAAAGATTATCTAAAATATCATGATATTAAAGATAATATAAAGAAAATAAAATATTATTACTGTGTGACGAAGATTAAAGTTAATTTTCAAAGAAGTTTTAAGAAAACATATTATTAATTTCAATATTTTAGATTATATTACAAAGATAGATCAATTAAAGTGCAACTGCGGCATAGTTACTGGAGGCAGTAAAAAAGGCAAATAAGTTTATGTATTAATTAGCAAATGTTGGCAAAATAGCAGTGATATTAAATTTATGAACGAGAATCATACCGATATTAAAATAATTTTGAGATAATTGCAAGAAAAGAGGCTAACTACACATTGTTCAATTAGACGACAAAATTAATAACGACAATTATTTGTAAGAATATCTATGATTCTGGGTTGCCATATCATGCTGGCAGAATAGTGAGGGAGGGTGTTGGCTACTGTTGTGAAATTCTTTATTGTTTTTCTCATTTCGCATTTTATCTTTGTGAGCAAATGAATATTGCCACATTGCAGGATACTCCAAGGGTGTGAAGGCAAAAGGCCGCAGTTGCTAAGCCTGAAGTATCCTCTATATTTTTTATTTGATTTAATGTCTACTATTCACATGTATTTATTAATGTGATGGTCATGCGAACGTGATCGCATGCCATTGACCTGTTTAAAGTGATTTTGTCACCTTCATATTTTGATGAACCATTTCATTACAGAGTTGTATTCACATATTGAAGCAATAAAAATATTTCCATAGTTTCTGAAGCATTTTATTTATTTTTTAACGTTGGTTTCCATTTATCTTTGTTTTAATTAAAATTTTATCTAAATTTTTATTAGATGAACTTCACTTTAGTTGTTTATTTAAATTGAATTTTGTGTTTTGATATATGAATTTTCTAATTTATAGGGTTTTAATTTTATGAGGGTTTAATTTCTATATTAGATGTATTAACTTAAACTCAATTTTACTTTTGAGCAAGTTATTAACTTCGAAATTTTGTTATTATGGTTAAATAAAAAGAAAAAGAAAATTGTTAAGTTATTTAACTCTTTTCTATTTCTGTGTCTTTTTGTTTATGGTTAAATAAAAAGAAAAAGAAAAATCATATAACATAAGAAAATACAGTAAACCACTTGTAACTCATAACCTAATGTACATTATATGCATAAGTAAATTCAAGATTGATTTGGCGATGGATTTTATAATTTAATTGTTGTTCTCACCAATATTCATAAGAAAAATATTAATTTTACTCAATTTCATTTAATTCACTTAATAAGATTTTGTATTCTCATTAAACAACACTTAAACATACAATTTAAATAGCTATTATTTGAGAGTTGTCACATGAATAAAATGTGTGGTTTAATGGTAAAGTCATTGCTCATGGCTCTATACCACAAGCTAAATCCCTTATATATTTATTTATTCACTAAAATTATATTAAAGAAGGTCAATTAATCAAAACACCAAGCATAAGGGTGTCACAATAAATTCGCTTTAATTTACAAGTATAGCTTGTGTTTTACAGTATCCTAAGAATTGCTTGGTCTGCTTTGTGTTTAACCTTGCATTTATGTTAGAGTTGATTTAGTGAGTTTAACTTGCATTTAAGGTTAGAGTGCAGTGAGTTGTTGTTTTATTTACAACAGACAGTCTGTCAGCCTTACTGTACAGTCCTCTAGTGTCGAGAGGTGTGGGTTTTGCACAATATTGGTGTTGACTATACCTTGATCGTGCGGCTTAAAGAGAGGCGTGCCGCTCCTATTACTTCCCGCAGCGTTTTCACAGGTGTTTTGGTGTCCAGCATTCATTTCGAAACAACACTTTTGGCTACCATACCGTGGAGTGTTTAGTTTCATTACAATTTTATTTTAGTCAAGTATAGACAGTTTTGTTTTTTTTTTCCCCCCCCCCCTCTGTTTACAAGGCAGTTTTCACCATGGGATATTTCGCATAAAGGCAACCTTTGTCCTTGGCTCATTAACACACTTTGAAATTTATGCCTGCACTTTTTAATTCGTTTCAAGGATTTACTTGTTTTGGTGATGGAAATGTTACTATGAATGAGTATTTGAGAATTTTCTAGCGCATATGATCTTGTGTCGAAAATGACAACTTGCATGTTGTTTTCAAACTCCTTTAAGGACATGTTGCTTTATTCACACGCATTTTCCACATGTGGCATGCCTCTTCACTTTGAAGAGTCTAAGGACTTACGACATTTTCTTTAGAGACTTCAATCACTCATTAATTTGAAATGGCTTAGTATATAAAATTTTCATCTTAGATGACCATAATCTATTCCATGAATTCCACTAATGAAGAAATTTATCTACTATTATGATCTTCGGCCATTCTCTGTCACGTAGCTAGAGGATACAGAATTTAAAAATCTTAACATAAAAGTATCGATTATGAAGAGACTTAATGTTTGAATATTACCTAGATAATTCGACTCTCATTTTAACTCTGAATAATTACGCATTGTATGTGCCTGAATACTTAACTTAAGAGAGGCCACATGTTGTCAACCTCTTAGAGATTTCTCCTCTATGACTCATTTCTATTTGCTTATCAGATTTATCATTGTAATCATATCTAAAGGATTTAATAGTTTCTACTTTGACCAATCTAACTCATTGATTATGTATTTTGAATGTTCTCAAGTTGTAGACATGCAATGATACCAAGGATAATCTGTCCTTTTACCTCATTTATTGTTTTATGATTATTATGACATATGGCTGAGTCTTCAAGCAGAAGAATGTTTCCTTTGTATTTGGGTGATCATATTTTGAGAAGGAGTTTTACATTTAATTTGAATTTTCCCATGCAATTAGTAGAATATGAAGCGATTTGAATTTGTGACCAAACATTTCATGTATGTTTTATTCATTGTAAAGAATCTTAAAAATTATGTAAATATAATATTTAGAGGGTTTTCAATATGAATTGTACTCGTTCTTCAAGTCCTATGTACTTATAATTGTTATTAGGGCATGTACAATAAACTAACGTGTTTTAATGCATCTTGTTAATCTCCAACAAACATGTTGTTTGTTGGTTGATATTAACATGTGCCTTTTCTTTTTCCTGAGCAATTTCAAGGAGGTAGTCCTTTGAATGCATGATTTCATAACGCTTCCTTTATACTACTAATTTCAATTCGCATGAGGATCAACACTCATCATGTTGCTCATGTACATTAAAATATTTTTCCTTTGCATTGTTTTCACCTTTGTTTCCTCTTAGTCAATGCCACTTTTGACTATGCATTTTTTTCACTTTTGTTTTAGTTTTCATTTTCGCCTTCGAATTTCTCGCGTTGTTCTCGAGATCTCAATCATGTTTTAGTTGCGAAGATATGTAGGAAATCTTCAAATATCTCTAAAAACTATATTAAATAAGAATTTCAAATTCCAACCTCGATGATGGCAAAAGGGAGCGTAGTTCTCTAAAAGGAAATCTCATTGTTAATTTTTGATCTTTTCACTTTCTTTTCATTTTTATGGCTCAGCCTACTCCGTATCTTCAAGATTTTTTTTCACCGCATTGATGATCTTATATCCTATTTCATTGATTATCTTTGCTTACTTCCTCTATTCTATTTTTTCCTCTTTCATCGTCATATACATTTTTTGGGTTCGTTTGCATAATGTAAACGCCTGGAGTTGCCAAATTGATGTTTCATCGTTGACTCCCTGTGCAAATTTCAAGAAAGTTACTACGTTGTGTTGGTATTCGCCTCTCTGTCTCATCACTATACATCCTGAAATTTCACCGAATTGTATGAGAGAACAACTCCTATTTTTCTCCAAAGAAAAATGGTTTTCCAACTTCAATTTAAATTGCAATTTCCATGCCCCACTTGTTCATGAAGTTATTTACACAAAATTTCTTTAACATTGTTTAAATTTTGGGTTTAACCTTTATTTCAAAAAAGAAACTCGGCTATTGTTTCTTCGTTTAATCTTTGGGTTCAACCTTTTCAGATTTTTCTATCCTAAGATATTATTCCTTATTTTTCATTAGTATGCTCCTCATCACTATTGCTCAATTTGCCCTAACATTGTTTGTCTTTTCGGGAATTTTTTATTCATAATATTTTGTCTCATTTTCATCAGTATACTCCTTTCACTTATCTACATAGTACCACTCTACTTACATTGTTTATTCTTAGGTTCAATTTTTTCATTGAATTTTTCATTTAAGATATTATTATACTTTTCATTATGTTTTCACTTATCTGTTTGTTTCGCTTCATTGTATATGCAGTATCCACACACATACCTTGTCATCTTATATGACATTTTATTTTTCACACCGCATAAGTCCACACATACCTTTATATAATCATTTTATATGTATTTCTTTGTATTTTTCACTTTATATGCAATATATATTTCAAATGCCGGTGTTTTAATTGACTCTCTTGTTTTTCACGTATATGAATATTTACTGGAATTCATAGACTCTACTCTTGGCATCTGTTAAAGATTTGGGCATGTGAGAATTACTTTCATTTGGTTTGAAATCCTCGGTGAAAAGTGTGATCAAAGAATGCTCGCTCTTCGTTAACAAGAAGCAATAAAAGGAGGCATCATTGCAGAGGGCTGATTTCTGTACTGCAGTGGTTCATTAAAAAAAGGTTATTCATGACTTCCTTCAGATAATGGTAACCCTGTGGTCTGATGGTTAACCTAGAATAACAAAGAAACAAGAAATCTAATGCTTTATTTAAAGTAAAATAGATTTTTATCTAGAATCTATCACATTAATTTCATTCTTCTTTCAGCTTGAATGATCTACTCTTCGCATCGCTTAGATAACATTGCTAAGAAATCAAGGTGATCTATGCAAGATTACCTAAGTAATATTCAATAGATCAACATGGTATTGTCGAGTGAAATAACGACAGGTACAGAGAAATATTTCATTAATATAAATGGAAGGAGATATACCATTAAATATGTTTATTGAAGATCTTCTAAGTTGTTCTGTTTGTCACACATGTAACTACCTAATGCATGGAATGTTAACCTCTCACTAATAGCATAAAGTGGTAGAATCACTCTCCAACATACTTTTCGTATATGTAAGGTAGTAAATATATAGATGAGTGGGTAGTTGGGAATTTATTCCACTGGTTACTTAAGGTTAGGATCCAACTTGATGGGAGGATAGGATCAAGTGATAAGGGATGAAAAATTCCAAAGAAGGATGAGATAGGATTTGAAATTTACTCATAGAGGTAAATGGTTGTAAAAATTTTATTTTTGGAAATTCTCTTTTTCCCTGAGCCTGAATTGTTTTAAAAAGAAAGTGAAATCTGCAGTGACACATCAAGCCAATGGGAGGTTGCAGGAATATTGTCTCGTTGTGGCAAATGCTGCATGGTGTGGCCTGCAGTGTTCTGAAATGAGTTGAGGTTCACTTTATGTCTGCAGTAACATGTTATGAAAGATTATTAACATTTGAGTATTTACCTATCTGATGATAAAATTTATAAGATATTCTGTGCAAAAGTCGTAGTGATTGATGATTGAATTTAGGTTTTATCTTTAGATAGTTGTGATCAAGAAAATTGACCAGCTTCATCTATATACATGCTATCATGAAATATTGGCTGCAGGGAGCAATTACTTCAATACATAAGCTAACATCATACAATGATGAAATATATCTGTATTTAAATGGAATTACATCGCCTAGACAGATTATGCTGTTGAGATTGTGATCTTTGTATAAATTTGGAATGTTATCTGCATGGATGAATGATCATGTTCTTCTATATTTCATTTAATTTCAACTTCATGTAATGAAATGAACATATCTGGGCTATCAGTATAGCCTTTGATAAATTAAATACATAAAAATAGTATCATGGATTGTATGTTATTTATATGCATAACTAGATTAGGAAAATGAAAACATGGAATGAAGGTTTAAAGAGGCATTGCAATAGCCACACCCAAAATGACTACACTTGGTCAACAATGAATGGAGCTGGTAGCAGGGATCAAGATGGAGACTTCGAAAGGTATAATGAATCAATAATAAAATATAATATTAAAGATGAAGTAGAACATGTCATTTTCAAGAGTTTTGCTCAATTACCATTAAGGTCGGAGTAATCTGTTAATTTCAAATTATACGGGGCCGCTATACTTTATTTTAAGAAGTTTGAGGAGGATAGCATATGATTGATTTCCAGAAAAGCCCATCCTTCGGATAAACTTCGAGCATATTTAGCTACAATTTCGAGAGGTTTAAATTGCCATGTAAGGAATCTCATCGCTTGCTCTGGATGTTTTAACGTCCAAGGAAGTAGACCCAACATATTTTCTGTTTAGAGAATTATGTTTAAAAAATAAAATCATCTTTGTAGTTGTTTTCAGTCCGAAACAATACTAAGAGAATTCTCTAGCCATGTTCTGAATTAAAGGTATTCCTTTTCATTCATCCCCATAGCCCGTAAAAGGGTTAAAATCTTTACTAGCGGAAACTTTTCATTTATTTTAATTGCATAATATTTCAAGTTTGGGAGTCTATAAGGAGCTCAAATTTTATGTGTTCATCGGCCACAAAAAAGACTTCTGTGTCAAAATAACCTATTAAAGATGATAAACACGATAATAATCAAAATAATTTAAATTAAAAATAATTGATAAAAAAGGATTAACATACCGTTTTCATAGTGTATTTTATTATATCGTCGTTCTCATTAAATATGAATAGGCCAATGCAAGAAATGACCATAAATACTTCAAATGACTCATTCATTTACTACTTCATTATCTTCAATGAGAGTTCGAGAATTATATTCTGATCTTCGTATTGATTTCAAGGACTACGCGGATCATTACCGCTACATGTAGGAATCCAAAATCTCCTCTTCTTTGATCGCCCATTTTTATGATTTCGCTGAAATTTTTGCCTTGAGAACAAAAGAATTGGTGGTAAAGAACTTCTTGTATACAAGAGTGCATTGCACCTAGGGATATCATCGCTGTGAGAGGTGCAATTCTGCCGCTTTGCTCCAGCAAGGGCGGTGAAAAATTGTCAATAGCTCTTATCAGTTCTAAAATTTGTCGTATTTTTCAGATGAAAAAGGATTCTAATGAATCCCTTGTTGATGTTTCAGTGTTCATTACAAAATGGAATCTATTTGGCAAGAGGACATGAAGAGAAATGTTTGATTTCAAGTAAAGAAATGATGTTGCCACAATGAGGCACTAAAATCGGACGAATGATCTGAATGTTTGGCATATAAATGTATTACAAATCATTTCATTCTTCTATTGATGCTCAGGTATACAAGAGTTCAGGTTTGGGAACATTCGGCAGCTGCAGAGGATATCTAATTTATGATAAAGTTTTATTGAAGAGGGGCACTCATCTCTCTTCTAGGTGGGAGAGATACATGAAGATGACACGACAGTAGAACTTCGAGTCTGGCCCTACTAGGGATGGGAATATCAATAGTCAAAAAGATGGGACTCAGTTAATTTTGAGAACATTTTTATCATCATGACTGTGTGAAGCCTATATCATGTAGTCGCTAAGCCATGAATTTAGTCAGATGTAAGTAGCTAGTAATTGTATGATTACTTTCACAATTATTCTTTTGAATTCTTTACTTGTCCTCTTATTGTCTGATATTTATGTATTCAAAAATATATGAGCATTAGCATGCACAACATTGAGATCAAAGACATAATACATAAACAGATTAAAAGAAAGGGAAAACTGTAAAGGGTAAAACTAATAATTTGTTGTTGTTTTAGCATGTGTAGCACTACTTAATACATCAATTTGTTTTGTTGTTCCAATATCGGGATAATAAATTCCCTTTATAGAAAGCAATTGCTAAGACACACTAACCTATTTGAATGCACAATTACTCACGCTAAATACTATTTCATTATTTCATACATTTTTCAAACTTAAAATAAAAGGGAATTCATAATATAAAGAAATATCATTTCATTATCATAACACTCATCGTCCATACCGCTAAATTACAAATCCTTTACTAGTTCCTATTATTTTCCTCTACACTCTGACAATGTGAACACATTATCAACACATATGTCTTCACATGTTCTTCATTGCAATCTCATCCACTTGCCTTTTGTTCTCCAATTCCCCATGTTAACAAACTCATCCTCATGCTCGATACCCTATTTCCAATCTAGGATAACTCATGCTCATTTATGACTTCTCAGCTCCGCCTATGGTTTCAAGACTCGTTTAATTCTCCAATCAGGCATGTACAAGTGGATTAATTCCATACTCCAAAGTAATCCTTCAAATAACCCCGTGCAACATGGTCCTGTTTTCGACTAGAATGATATTAATCTTCAATACACTTTCATGAAATAATCCCACTGCACTGCATCATTGTTGACTCCATACGTCCTTTGAATATTAATTTATCCCATATTTTTAGAGTCTCATCCCTTGTTTACATCCATCAGAGCATTCCATAATGTTCTAGAACGAAATCCTGATATCGCACTTCGTATTTCTTTGGTTTCTTTAGTCATGGATTTTGGCACAACTTTCTGCTTTGCGCTCTAGGTCCTAAATCTCTCAAGCTTTCAATCGAAAAATACTCCCCCTTTATATTCGCTATGTGGCTTTGTTCTTTGTTCTTCCTTATGACCATGTGCTAAGATACTGAGCCCTCTCCAAATTTCCTCATGAGTTTTTGTGAAGAGATTGCAGATCCTCCTCTGAGCAGGCCGGCGCTGTCCGAGGTGATGCCATGAATGCATCATCACGTGGCATTCTTACAAATGTCACCTAGATTTGGATTTCCACCCTAAGTACCCAAAGACGCTGAATATGTCTCATGTGTCCTATAGTACTACCACATACGTCGATATCATCTACCACTTCATCTACCAAGAAAATCTTAGAATGCCATCCTTGCCCAAGGAGTGAAGAGGACCCGGTTTTACCGTATAAACCTTTGTTAATTTATCTGGAATTCCTATGACATTTTTATCTTATCTTATTGGATATTTGGCACTTTCTGTATAGAAGCCTGAGCACCTGCAATTCCTAATGCAAATACGTATAATTTACGTGCCGAAGGTCTTCAAATAGTCTCGGCTCTGTTCCACATTTTTATCCTCTCAAGACTTGTCCCCGCTCGGATATTGGCAGAAAGCACCATATCTTTTGATTCAAGAGTTCATTTTGATTTCCACACATCGCTCGTTTTTCCAAGCTCTTCTAAGGGATAGAATGTACGCTGGAGTATATTTACCACTAAGTGTAAAATCTAAACTTTCCATACTCTCCTTATCTTCTTCTCATGTTTGAGCATCATTCCCAAATTATCATAGACAATATTTATTTACCCTTTATATCGTTGCTATGATGATTTTCCATTGTATCCTTGTAGATATCAATTTGATCACTTCGATTCTTTTGATTATTAATGTTAATGCTACCTAGGCTTCATTATCCAAAATCTCCCTTTGGAATTGATGGCAACATCATAAGTTCTTCGAGCAAACATGAATTATTTTTTCCCCTTTCAGCATTGGGATGAAAAGATGACTTTCTCGACCATTATGATACTCTCTCCTTTGAGTTCCACATATGCCACACTTACCTATATGAAGTCATTTGAGAGGAAAGTCACAACTCCTACTTCCACGTCTGGTATATTCAAATGGTTCTTCTTGTGGTTTAAATATATTTACTTAAATACACTGCATGAAAATATTTGCCGCATCTTGATTTTGCAAAATGAAATTTTAAATCGGATATGCCTTGAATGAATTAGTGGCTTTAGAGATAGACGCTTTATTATCACATCACAATTGGAATAGATCGCTTAACTTCATATCCAAGCCAAAGTATGTTTCATCTTATAGACTTTGCAGGTCAGTAGCACACAATATTATTCTTCAATCGCTGATGTAAAGATATGGAGGCTTATTTCTGACTCCATGATTACCCAAGAATCCCTAAGAAGAAGGTTGCACGCGAAGTGCTTTTTATATCATTATCAAGCGCGTTTTCAGCCAAACATCAAAGGTAGACTTCAACTTAAAATTCTTTTGTTTTTGGTATACACAACCCATATTCTTTAGTTCCTCGATGATTTGGAAGATTAAAATTCTTTGAAAACAAATAACATGAATTTCAATGAGGGAAAGCCTGAAATCTGGCTACTGTCACATGACTCGGCATTCAAAGTTTCGACGCCATAAGATATAACAAAATTTTATCATGGATTTAGAGTCATTTGATTTAATAAATGTTCATTTTTCTTTAGACAATTTGGTGTTCCAGTAATTACATGGTGTAATTTGCTTCAACCCAAACTTTTTCAGAAGTTTTCTTCGAGGGTATTTTGGATTGGGATATAAACATCCTATATCATATTTGAAACCTGCAAAATAAACTTCCAATCATGGACATTTCAAACTCGTTTTCATATTTTGCAAATTCATGTTCTTATGACATGGCTACCAAAGATTATGTTATCTGCACCACTGCAACAAGTGATGGTCATCTTCAGCTTTTATGTATACATTATGATCCATAGTTCCATTTAAAACCTTTCGCTCGAAGGTATTTATCCAACCTCTCATAACAGGAGAGCTTGTTTGAATCCATATAGGCTCCTTTTCAGCTATGCCTAATCTCCTTTTGTTATATAAAACTTTTTGCTCAATGTATTCCTCCATATTTTCCATTGAGGAAAGATGTACCAGATACTTGATGTTCTGTGGACAAGGATAGAAAGCCCACCATTCTTAGTCTGCCACCGTGCAAGCAGTCCCTTATTCCTCCATATCCTTTCGCATTAAAGTGCTTTGTTCTTCGATATTTTGCTCCACTTTCATCTTGTTCTGAAACCCAGCTTTGTCTTAATGCTATTATCTTGGAATTAGCTCTAAGTACACTTTGATCAGTTCTCATTCATTATTTCTGTCTGTCTCACAGTGCCGATTGAAATTCTTTTGGGTTTCAATATGTGATAATTGCATTAAATTTGTAGATCTGACGTTACCAAGTTTCTTCGGTTTAAATCACCATGTATTTAATATTTGGACTTTTAGATGTTTTCTATTTATTCGGAGGTTGTCTTGGCAGTTGTGTTTGGTCATGTCTGTTAGCCTCACTTCGGCTTTTCGAGCTCAACTTTCATCTCGGTCACCCAAGCATCCTCAAAATGCAACTTTTTCTGTAGGATTTAGGCCTACACCCACTTCATTCACTATTACAACAATAGAATCCTCTATCCGATTGTTGGCATTAAACTTTCAATAGAAAATCTAAAATATTCATTATCATGAGAATCAAACTTCTGGGCATCATCTGCCAGATGAAGCACTTTGCTTCCAAACACATTTAGATGTTTAATTGATGGTCTTCCTTCGACATATATGTATTTATTAATATACTGGTTGAGCTCAAATTTTGACATATATATTTTCGTATTTATTATTTCTCCCTGCAGGTGTGTGACATACTGCTTTGTCTAACATTTTTCTAGCCATATTCTCTCAACTATCCTATTCACCACCTATTTGTTGTGGAGTTATGGTTTTGATTCCATGTTCTTCATAAAATTCAAATTCTTCGAGGTATTCATCTTAGCATTTTATCTTTGCGAATTCTCATTTTCTACTTCGAGCTTTAAATACTGAAATTCTCTTAAATGCTTCCAATTTTTTCTTTGAGAAGCATAGGTTCATTTGGCTTGGGTGAAATTGTCAACTGAATTTTCCTTTTTTTATTTATCTAGCCAAATAAAATAACTGATTTATTATTTGTTAAGAGGGATGAGAAAAATATTTTGTTTTTTGACCTGTTCTGTTTGTTTTCCAACTAATATGACTTAGAGATTGCTATTCTGCCTTTGACAGTTTGGTAGTCCTTTCACAACTCATACGTAATTTTACCATATGTTCTACCTTCTTTTCCAAAATTGTAGCCACTATTTTGATTAAATGAAAGTTTTACCATGGAATATTACATATAATATTGTGCTGTGATCCTATCAATTTATTATTATCTATGTTAGTATGTATGTCATTAACAAGTTATTATCATTGTTTGGTTGCCTGTGTAGATTGTGCTTGAGTTTGTGCTAAAAGCACATCTTGTGCTTTTGTCTTTGGATCAAGATTCTCATTACTTTACTGATTTTCTACATTGTTTCTGTGTTGCATTTTCTTGTCCTTTTCTTTTATTAAATTTGATTTGTCTCCAAGTATATGTTTGGAATAATTATTTCATGATTTGTTTTATTGATTATGAGTTGATAGCAGGCCCACATTATTTTTGTATTTTTGCCAACTTCTCTAGTCCTTTGATATACGGGCTGTCTGAGCATTTTGGGATTCTAGATATATATCGTAGTGATGCATTCGCATTGTCATTTTTGTGCCTAAATTATTATGCTGCTTGAAGCATCTATTTCACTTAGAAAGGAGTAAGAGAATTTTGATTCCTAAAAAAGAAGAGATTGAGATTTGTACTTGATATTTTTTATATCTAGATTTTCATCTCTTTCACTCATCAAAAATTTGTACTAAGATACACTTATATAAATGACTATGTTATATATATATTTTTATTGCTGAAGTCTTATATGTTTGTGACAAGTATTTTCAGATTTGTTTCTTTTCTAAAGATTCATTCTCTCCATCATGATAGCTCCCATGTACTTATGCCTTTCATCTTCACTCAATGTTAATTTATGATTATCAATCTTACGTGTTGAGAATGCAGCCAAGATGATGGAGCTAGTGAAATGAAGTCACGTCTTCACTAGGTCAAGAGACTGTGCGCAAAATCTACTTTAGATTCATGTCTAATTTTTAGATATACGAGTTATTAATTCAGGGATTCCACTCTGAGATTCTTGTATGTGCCAGTAAAAATAGATGAGATTTTATTTAAAGTCAAAAGAATAAAGTCTATTTTATTCACTCTCCTATGAAGTCAAATATATTTACCTACAATACTGAATAAATGTTAGCTAATTTTCAGCTGAGATACCGATGCTGGCCTGGGGTTTGATGGTATCTTGCATGGTTGATCTCAGCTTGGATTTTCAGCGTAGTTTTGGAGGAGTTAATGAGATACATAGTGGAGTTGTGTTCGTTTATTTTAGTTGAATTAGTTGAGATTAGTTATCTGAAGCTAATCAACTAGAGAGTGAGTGAGTGAATTAAATATTATTTAATTCATTAATTTGTAACTCATTATTCAATCCCAACACATCGCTTCATTCATAGCATGATTGCCAAATTGAGACTAAAGGGAGCTATGTGCAGATGAAAGGGTGAGCCTAAATTTTACTGCTTGAGGATTGCCTGCGCATGGGATGGTACTACTTAGATTTGTCCATGAGAACAGATATTGCCAAATTAAATAACTTGACTTTCATATACAGGTTGATTGTATTGAGACAGACAATTTTTGTATTTTGAAGCAACCCGTTTAAAATCGGTTGGATGTACTTTATAGTAAAGTGCACAGTACTTCTGTGAGGAGTATTGCATTTGTTTTGTTACATGATTTTCCATTATAATGCTGATAGTAATGCCATAGCTTCACATACGTAGTTATTGTGTGACGACATGTATGACAGTTTATATTTTCATGATAATTAATTGCAGAAGAGATTATGTGTTATGCATGGCCTGAAATTGATGTGTAATCGTATTAATCTCCATTGAAGTGATTTATTCAGCTAATTTTTACATGGTAAAACGTAGATTAATCATGGAGATCTATTACGTGATTGTTTATCTTCTATTGCAGCCTGATACGCAGTTTCCGGACATCTTCAAGGAGCAGTCCGTGTAAACTTGCAGTTCACCTATGATTTGGAAATAATTTTTCTCAAGTGTATACTGAAGCATAAGTTTGAGTTTGGAATTTGAATTTGAGTGTTTTCAGGCCGCAAGGAAATGTTCACCTGCCATGACTTGGCCATGCCATGGCAGCTGAATATGCCAGTTTGGCAAGATGGAAGCAAAGATAGAAGATAATGGTTCTGAAGTGAGTCAGATATGACAACCAGCAGGTCATCGACTCCCACTGTTTACAGCAGAGTATGCTGTCAAAGACTCCGCTGATGCTGCGATCACATTGCATCAGCCGCATTAAAGCCCAGGTAATGTGCTGACGATTGGTTCCGCAGTAAGAGTGACAGCGGGAAGTCGGGCGCCAAAGCTCTCCAGGAACATCATGGAGAGCGGCTATAGCATTGAAGAATACCGCGACGAAGTCACTCAAATGCGCAGATGAGCTGAAGTGCGGGGGTGACTAGTCAGGATTATTATGGCCGAGCCTGGCCAAAAAAAAAAAAAGTTCGGTTACCAGCATTAAGATAGTGTCAATGGTCGGCCGATAAAGCGCTTAGCGATTCATAAAGGAGGCGAGGACTATTTCAGATGAATCTTCATCAGCGGGAGCGATGAAGAGAACTTTCTGGGTGTCCAAAGTGCAGTAAAGAGTGTAAGAGTTCACTTCCGCAAGGGAAGTGATATGGCAAGTGAGTAAAGACCGCCATGATCACGATTATTATGAGCATTAAATTGTCCAAAGAAGAAGAAGATCTAGTATTTGGAGATTTCATTTATATTTGCTGGATTTGCTCATCGCATGCTTGGTTTCAAGTGATGGGATCGATGGGTTCGCCAGATTGGTATACATTATATGAGGAGGACGTATACCTGCATTGATTTGGGTAGGCATTATCGGCAGATGGGTTTTATGATATATATCGGTATCGGCATCGTTCCAGGAGTCTGGGTAAACCTCTTTGTACTAAAGGATGTCATGTATACACTCTGACGTTGAAGAAGAACTCGATTTCAGCATTTATTGAGGATATGGGTTATGATGTATTTCACTGGCAAGTCAAGAAGACAATTTAGACCCAGAGAAATTCGAATGCACTTACTGCCAGGTAGATGATCGCTTAGGCCGCATGTAAGGCGGAGAGTAGAGCCCGATGATGAGGGCGAATCCATGGCACAGATTGCCATCTTGGAGCTTTGAAGATTCGCTAGGTCAGATTTTCCTGACTTCCTGAAAGGCACGTCAGATCACAAGGGGCAAGTGTACTTTAGGGAAGTATGTGAAGCCACTCACGAGAAGAGGCGACGATGCATTTGAGAGAGTTCACAGAGCGCAGTAATCGTTGTTTGTTGTTTTGAGGATGTGATCTTGCCGAGCATTTTCAGCACACTTTCTTCAGAAGAGATGACATTTCGCGAAATTTCGTGGAGTTTAAAGCACCGGTCGAAGGTTGGTGGTGGGGTCTGAAGAAGGTGATTGCTCTAAGGAGGATAATGGTGGTGAATTATCTTCGGCTACCAAGGGAGTTTCGCAGTCACAGAGGGATTATCTACCTCTGTTGTTCCATTGGCATTCGTAGTAATATTTGATATCTTCGTATCTACTGTGCCTGCCTTTCATTTCGTATTTGCAAGTGGTTATACAGCTGTGTAGAATTGTAACCTTCATTGTAGTCTTTGTGATGAGTAGGAGCCCGGTAGTATTCGATGTTTTCATTTGAGAATCTGTTCTCTCGTTTGTAACAGATATTCGTTTGCTTTAGGTGAGCGGATTCAATCGAAAAGGAAAATTGGACATTTGTGGCATCGATATACCTACCAAAAGGGGATGATGTTTGTGACGTTTGTGTTGAAACGAGATATAAAATTTCAGAGGAGAGTCATTTAAAGGTTCGCTTTGAGAGGAGTTAATACTCGCATGCAGATGAGGAGCCGTTGGATTCCCAGAGGAGTTCTCGGATGTGATTGCCACAGAGTAGAAACAGAGGAAGAAACCACTCAGAAATATCTAGAAGTGATGTTGATATTTGTTGACGTTCTTAGATGCAGAAGGTTGTAGGACTCATCACAGTCACAGACAGAGATACTGACAAGACATCGTATTTGCCTTTGTAGACGGGATATCCTCTTTGAGGAAGTTTGAGGAATCTGCTGATGTTGATCAGCTGATATTCGATCATCGCAGATTGCAATGGAGAATTGTCCAAGACGTCAGCGTTGATAGCAAATGACGGAGAAGATTTGTCACCAGGCTTCACAGATAGGGAATATCTTTGCATTGCCGCAGCAGCCCTTCATTATAACATCCTTCAGCAGATGGTGGCATATTCATCGATGAGAAGATCGTTCTGCATGGAAGACAGGGTGAGGTAAGAGAGCAGTTCTTGTGGCCTTAGGATCTTCTACAGCTGAGTCACATGTGCCGACCAAGAGGGTACCGCATGCTGAGCAAGCACTGTACTGATAATGTTTGCTTCAATGCTTGGATTCTCCAAGAGTGAGGCGGATTCCACCCCGGCATTGCATCAAGGGAGCCGCTGAGGGACACTGCATCGCATGTACGATCTGATGACTGGCGATGAGTGCCTGATACATGTAAGTGATTTTGCACGGTATTTGAGATGAAGGGATTCGGTATCCTGATTAGTGCACAAGAAATGGTGATTCATTTGTTTTATGTCGTGAGATATGTTCAACATGGGTGGCCGCAGCCCGTTGATACCCCCGAGGTTGGAGGAAGGGATGTGAGGAGGTGGATGCCATCGTTTATCGACAGTTGGTGGGGTCGCTTTGCACGACTCGATAGTATTGCTATAGCACTGTTTTCACAGCTATACCCATTAAGCTCTTTGAAGCAAGGCAAGCATGTATTGCGCTTATATCGAAGGTACACGTATTGTCTATGGTATAATAATGTGCATGGCTTCATAGATTGGTATCATCATATCAGAGATTAGTTCAGCGGAGATGCTTTCATATGTTTCCACGAGGACAGATGCCGACATCCCGGGATGCAGCAGCGCCACTGCACTAATTCGTACAGGTTGCAGAGATATATCTTGTTGCATACAAGATGATGGAGTTTAGTGAAATGAAGGCCTGCGCAAAATCCAGTTTTGATCAGTGTCTATTTTTAGATTAATTTTGAAGTGATATGTACTCCGTGATTCCCACTTTGTATTCTGAGTATGTTTATATGTTGGTAAAAATAGATGAGACTCTATTTTTAGGTCAAAAAGAGGTCAAAGTCTTCTTAGATTATCTCCTAAAAATATGGAAGTCAGCCATATTTACCTAATAAGTCATTTATTCTAAATGTTGTTTCTATTCTCTGAGACCAAAGGCTGTGATGTGGCTCATGCAACCGACAGAATCACGTGCTCCTAGGTTTGATGGCATCTGCATGGTTGACTTCAGCTACTAGCAGCAGAAAGTTTGGAGGAGTTAATGAGACACATGGAGTTGTACTGGCTTATTTTAGTTGAACTAGTTGAGATTATTAATCAGCTAATCAACTAGAGTGGAGTGAATTAGATATTATTTAATTCATTAATTTGTAACTCACATTCAACTCAAGAACACATCAGCCCAATTCAAGGCTGTATTTATCAGCTCAAAGGTAGATCTAAGGAAGATAGATGAAAGGTGAGTTCAAACCTACTGGGCTATGATCAGCTTGTGCATGGGATACTGGGAGGATTTTCAGGATGACAATTATGCCAGCCAAGCCAAGGGGATCTGAACTTTGACTCTACATAGCAGGCTGACGCAATATGGATACAGAAATTGTATGGAGCTGGAACTGCTGTAACCCGTTCAAAATCAGCTAGATTGCAACTTTATGAGAGTATCAGGCACTTGTGATATATTGTATCTGTTTTGTTACATGATTTCTCCATTATACATACAATATATTATATCGCAGGTTTTCAGCTATAGGCTTTCCCTGATACATACTGAAGTTAATGTGATTGATTGATGGTGTGTGCGATTGTTTCCGCATGTGACAATTAATCAGAGATTATGTATGTATGCAAATGGAATCGATGTGTAATCGGGTTAATCTCCATTGGAATAAGGATTTATCTGCCTAATTCCTCTAATACATTCGAAATTATCTTCTCATGGAATATTCTTGGTTTTATTCTCGGTATCCTAGGACCCATTCGATTCTGTATTTTCTGGCTTTGTTTGCACACCTAGCCTCAGCCTTCAACGAACTGTTCTGTACCACATCATCTTCCTTCCTTAATTTTTAGAGAAATATCATTCTGTAGAATTTGATAAGATCTTCCATCTGATTAGACCTGAAGTATTCTTCTTTCTTCGTTTTGTTATCTTGCATGAATTGTTATTTTCTTAATATCTTCAGTTTTTGTTTTGATGTCTCATTATTCGGAAGCTATACATTCCCCGCCAACACGCCGTGTTTCGTTTCTAGTGTTTATCTTCTTCCTTTCTTCATCAAGGCACTGATAGGCTACCTTTCAATTTCAATTGGTTTCTTCTTCTTCTCGAGTCATCAATACTTATTTTCAGTCTGATCAAAGCTATACATAGAAACTTATCGTCGTCACTATCTAATTTTATGAGAACTTCTAGGCAGGTGCAGCACTCATTGTTTTGAGATTGCCTCTCAGTTCTCGATCATCTTCTTCGTCCCTTCTTTGTATGGGAATTTGATGAAAAGTCTAATTTCCACATTCAAATAATTTAAGGGTAACGTCCCTTTGCATACCCAACTATGCTTTAGTTTTCTTTGTCCAACTAGTTAAACCTTGATATCACAACTTCTTGTATACCAAATAATACATTCCAATATTATAGACTTCCAATGGTCGCATGTGTTGATATACATTTATTTATATCACCAATAAGTCAATGAGGATATGTTATAATGTAAAACTACACTGAAGTGTACTCCAACTCATTTTATCCTCTCGGAATTCAAGGGTCGAAGATATTTTTTGATCTAGTCTAAGACATCCACATCATTGAAATATTTCCCTAGTTTTTCTAGATAAGTCAATGTAGCTTGGCTTATCGCTGTCCCAGATTCTTTTCTTGTTTTCGCCTTACGCTTGGAGTAGCAACACTCAACTAATATAGATATATAATTTAATAGGAATTTCTGTTTGTCGCTATGATGATTTTCATTGTAGGCTTCCGTAGATATCAATGGGACTCTTTGTTGATATTTTTCAATGTTGATCATTTCATTGTCTGCACTTTGAATTGATGGCAACAGCCATAGTTTCCTCGTTAGTCATGAGCTTATTTCTCCAATATTTCACCTTTGTCAATGGAAATATTATCTCCTCCAGTATACTTGCCTGAAATTTTACATGTTGAATAAATGCCACTTCCCACAATATGAAGTCATTCAGAGAGAGGAGTCAGCAACTCTACCTATCGTCGAGATATTCAAATGGTTTCCCCTGCCAAAGGGCTTGGTAAAGATATTCTGCCAAGTTTTTGTTGATATTACATTATATTTATAACATTTGTTGTATACAGCCCTTTATAAAATGAATTTTGGTCGTGATTATGCTTTGTCTGGGAATGTATTAATATCTTTAGAGATATTAATGATGCTTTTATTATTCACATGATTGGAATAGAATCGCTTAACTCTAATTTACACTGCTGTTGCTTATCCATATAATTTGATCGCAGCAAGTGTAGCAATAACATAAGATGCGATGCAGATTAAAGATTGAGGCTATTTCTGCTGACCCATGAAAATAAGAATTTCACAGCAAGTCGACGCAAAGTGATTTTCTATCATCTAGATTGCTGTCAGCTAGATTTCAAATTAAATTTTTTCTTTGGTATACACAAATTCCATATTGCCAAATTTTCAAGGTATTTGAAGATCTCTTCTGACAAAAGCAACATGAATTTCACAAGGGAAAGCGTGAAATCTTCAAGCACAACATATCACCGTTGATATGATTTGCCCTGACGCCGTAGTATACAACAAAATTCCTATCATGATTCGTTCGATTTAATAAATGTGTTCCCCATCTTCTTTGTGATAATTTTAAATCAGAATACGGTGTTTATTGTCTTCATCTTCAAACTCAAATTTTTAGATTTTCGTAAAATTGATTTGGATATAAACACCTATTTTGAGATCGGTGAGATTTGAAGTCCTGCAAGGACACCCTCTCAACTATGGACATTTCAAACTTCGTTTCAAACTTTGCAAATTCATGTCCTAACTAGCATATCGCTACCAAAGACACTATTACATCACTACAATCAATAGATAATCACTTAACCTAGATGTAAAATTTACAAAGCAGTCATTTTTAAAACCTTGTTGTTGAAGGAGCTGCCCAACCCCAGAAGAAACTCTCAGAAGTTTCTCATTTGAATCCATCAATAAACTTTGCATTTATAAACCTTTCGTTTTCAATGTAATTTTTTCCTCCATATTTATCGGAAAAAAAAAAAGAAGATTATTATCCATATGATATAATTTGATGTCCTTGTTGAGGATACTACTGTTCTAGTCTAGTTTAAAGGTTCCTCTAAATCTATTCTTCTAATGTATACATCCTTTGTGTATTAAACATGTTTTTATTCTTTCGACATTGAATCTATTCATTGCATAGTTTTGAAAACGATTTAATGCTATCCTCTCTTCTATATCAGTTTCAATTTTGATCAAGTTCCTCATTAATTACATCCATAATTTTTCTTCAAAGCTTGATTGAAATTTTCGGGTTTAATCTATTGCATTATTGTTCTTGTGTAGATTAGACGTTGTTGCGCTTTCCAGTTTGAATACATGTGTTTGGTATCCTTAATATCTTCGATTTCAAGATGCTCTTTCTATACGCATCGAGGGTACCTTTGCCTTCTGTTGTGTTTGAATTCATCATGCTCAGTTTTCTGACTGGTCTCTTCATCCTCGCTCGGCTTAACTTTGTACCAGAGGATTCAAATGACTGACTAACCTACTCATTGCCAAGAAACTCTGTCTATCATTATAAGATTAAACTTTGCCCACAGAGACCGTGTATTCTCATTGAGTGAGAATCTGCACATTCCTTTCGATGAGACTTGCTTCAAACACATTTATATGTTTAATTGATGCAGTCTTCTTCCATAATCTCATATGGTTTTTATTAGTTATATAGTTCGAGATGAGTTTCAGCTTGGACATATATTCCATTATCAAAGAGGTTTCCTGTGTGATTACTGCTGTCTGTATCATTGTTTGTTATTTTCTCGAATGTCTCATTCTCTTCTGTCAGTGGAGTTGACGAAAATTGATCTCCATGTTCTCACTGCCCTTCGAGGGGTATCTTCCAAGAATGTATTGTCTTTGTCATTTGGTTACTTCTGCTGTTTAAGGATTCCATTTTTCTTTGAGTTAACTTATTTGGATTACGAGTAGACTAGGTCATGAAAGTATGATGTTTTCCTATCTTAAGGTATTTGATATAGTTAAATAAGAAATATTCGTGTGAATGAGATCTAATCTGATAGGAACTTGTTTTTAATCGAGTTCTAGTTTGTTTTCAACTAACATGATCTACAGATATTCTTATCTATCTTCATGCTTGGGTAGTCTTCATCACTCCTTATATTACTGAATTTTACAAACTATCAAAATTATATAGTCTGCTCTTTATATCATGTTTTACTAGTTTTGATTAAATGGGAATTTGAACTGGACCATCAAACATATAGTTGTAGTTATGATTTCTCTACCAATTTTCTATTCTTCATGTTGAAGATTCATTGTTATTTCGACGTAGTAACATCATAGTTATTAATACACATTTGGCTAATAAAGCTTTATATCTTCAGGTGCTACATTTTGCAGCTTGCTGACCAAGACTATTTGTCTCGACTCTTCGCTGGAGCGTTGTTTTCAAAAGGTGAATACTTCTTTGCACTTTATCAACATAAAATTTTCTGTTTCAGCCATATGTTTGGAATAGTCTACTTTCCGTTGCATTATTTGTTTTCGCTATAAGATGATACTACATGTTTTCGGATTTTCACCTAAACTTTGGATATCGGTTGTTTGACATTTTGGGATTTGCATTAGTTGCCGCATTTTCACTCACCTGCTTTGTGCCTGTAAATTAATTACATTTGGAAATAACGCATTAATTTTTAGCACCATTTATTTCACTGCAAAAAGAAGATGTCAAAGAAATTATGATATTATATATAGATTTCATCTTTCAACTTTGATCATATGTTCAACAACCCTAAAACAAAGATGGCATTTATAGAAACTACTATGTAAGAGATAGTATCTATTGCTGAGTCTACATGTTTATATGCGTGGAAATTCATTTGGATAATTGCTTGACTGCATTCTCATTCTACATCGATGATCTTCTTTTTAAATCCTATGTTCCTTTATTATCGATTCATCTACGCACTCTAAAATTTCCTCATGGGAAGAGTCTTGTCTCTATTCAGTATTCTACACCCTTTCTATCTCCCCGAGGGATGTTTATAATTTTTTGATCTTGTTTTCTCAGGTTTTCAATGAACTTGTCATTTATACCATTCTGTCTCTCTAGATTCATTTAGAGAGACAATTCTGGCCTCAGTTAATTTGATGTTCTTCGCCTATCATTGATTAGATCTTGAGCATTTTCTTCTTCGGCTTTTCTTCTTCGTAATAACCAGGCTAATTTAATAGTCTCTTTAATTTTTTTGTTTTGATTAAAAAAAAATTTCATTAACTGGTTATACACTCCTTCTTCAACACATGTTGTTCTTTTTTAGTAGCTTATTCTTCCTGCTTTCTTTAAATCATCATGGCACCGATAATTTTCACTTCAAGGCCAAATAATCCTTTTCATCTTCTCTTCAGATATTTATGTTCCAAAATGCATACATAGAAATCTATTATCCGACATGGTGATGAAGCCATCTCTTTGAGTAGAGCTTTTTTCTTGTAGAACCCTTGAAGACATTTTGGCATCTGTTCCTGCCTCCTATGCTTTCTCATTCTTTGCTTAATATATTCCATTTTTCCACAATCAAATCTTTTAAAGGAAACTCTTTAATATTTTCCCCGGTTATGCTTCAAGCACTAAGCCAACTTCTGATCATTTGTAGCAGAGCACCTAATGTTTTTGAGCTCTCTCTTTTAGAAATTTAAATGTTGCATTTCTTTGATTATGAATACTCTCATCCATGCGTTGAGAGCATCAAGTGGTCCATCATATTTCATTATTATTCTAATACGTAGACTTTGGCATTAAATATCATGGGTGAAGATCTTAATATTTTATATACAACCACTTTTCTCATCTAGTTCTCTAATCATATTGGTGACTTCATGGAGTCATGTTGCTATCTCGGTGACCAATGCATTTCGAACTCCATTCTCAAGTAGTCCTGCACCTTGGCCTCGGCCTTAAACTTTCAGATATCTTGTGAGATTTTGCCCACATTTCTGCTGGGATTACAATGCATAACCATGCCCAGTTGTAGATTGAATAAGACTAAAGAATAACATTTTAAGTTTTAGGTTGTTTCCATATTCCTACATTTGCACAATGGGACAGATTAGGACATTGTAATCTTAGCCAGCACCTAAGTGAACATGTGTCTACACTAAAGTGAATTTAGGTATGTCCTCTCTTGCAAGGAAAATTTTTCCCATCAAAGACTGGTATTTCATTAATGTTTTTTTTCTTGTCTAGATTATAAAATCCTTATGGATCTATTTCCAGCTAGAATACCTGGGTGATCTTGGCTATGATATTAATTGTTGGATTAAGGAATTGAGTCGGAGAGTGTGTGAATATAATTGTATGACATTTCAATAAATCCCAGTTAAATATTGAAAGTAATCATACAATTACTTATTCACCCCACCTCAGTAATTCCTTAATCCAACAATTAGTATCATAGCCAACCCCCCCGGAAACATTCTAACCATCGGAAGGTAGATCCATATGATTTATGTCTAGGCAAGAGAACCAAGAAGCTATTCAAGCAAAATACTCAGTCTTTGATGGAAAAAAATTTTCCTTCCGGAAAGTAAGGATGGAAGCATACCCAAATTCACTTGGTGTAGACACATGGACTTCAAGATCGGTAGATTACAATGTCCCTAATATTCGTCCCATTGATGCAAATGGTAGGAATTTATATGGAAACAATTCTAAAGCCAAAAATGTTATTCTTTTTGGTCTTATTCAATCACAACTTGTAAAAGTACATTGTAACTGTTTAAGGAAGTGTGGGTAAATCTCACACAAATATACGGGGGGGAGTCAAGGTCAAGCAAGTCATTTTACCTCTAATGAGGTTCGAGAGCCTACGAATAAAAGGCAGATGAGAGTATTGCGTAATACTTTTCTGTGGCCGATGAAGTCACCAATATGATTAGAGGCTAGGTGAAGAAGTCAAGGAAGAAATGGTTGTATATAAAATACAGTATCTCTACCCATGATATTTAATGCCAAAGTCTCTACTTATTGAAGAAATGGCTAATTTGAAAATATATTAAGATGGACCAATTCCACTCGTACTCTACCGCCTATGAGATGAGAGTTGAAAGAGAATTCATAATCAAAGGAAGCAACATTTAAAATTTCTAAAAAGGGAAAGGAGCTCAAAACATTAAGAGTGCTCTAGCTACAAATCCGATCAAGAGTTGGCTTAGTTTGACATGAAACCCGAAGCATGGCTCGTGAAAATATTAAGGAAGTTTCCTTTAAAAGATTTGATTGTGGAAGAATGGGAATTTTTTCGTCCAAATGGCCATACAAATAAGGGACTAAAAGAATATTATCTTATGACTAGGAACAAGTCTCGTAAACAACAAAGGAAAGGGTTCTACAAGAAAAAAAGGTTTCTACTCCAAAGAAGATAATCATCACCATAATCGCATAATGAAATCTTTGGAGGATGACTCAAATAAGTTTCTATGTATGCATTTTGGAACATAAATAGAGTATCATCGACTCGAAGAGGAAGATGAAAAAGGATTATTTGACCTTTGAAGGTGAAATTATCGTTGTTCTCGATGATTTAAAGAAAGCAAGGAAGAAGAATAAGCTACTAAAGGAACAACCGTAGTGTGTTGAAGAAGGAATGTATAACTCGGATAATGAAATTTTTTTTTAATCAAAACAAAAAAATTAAAGAGGCTATTAAGAGAAAAATTAGCCTGGTTATTCTCAAAGAAGAAGAAGACCGAAAGGAAGAAGTACTTCAAGATCTAATCCATGAATGTAAGGCAGAGAACTATCAAATTCTTGAGGTAGAGATTGTCTCTAAGAGTGAATTCAGAGGGGAGGAAGATATAGAATGCAGCAAATGATAAGTTCATTGAAGGCAATAAGGAAACTAGATCAAATTATAACATCCAAATTCCCTCGTGAATTAGAACAGTGTAGGATACTCGTATCAAGAATAAGACTCTTCCATGAGGGGAGAAGAATTTTAGGTGCATGGATTCAAACAATCATATGGTGGTGAAAAGAAGCATAGAAGATCGTTGAAAATAAAAAGGCATACATTAAAAGAAGATCATCAGAATGAATCTGCTGCAGCCTGCATATCCAAGTGTAATTTCACGCACAAACATGTGTGACTTCAACAATAGGCATGCTCTTATCTCTTTTATGGTAATTTCTATAAGTACCATATCTTTAGACACAAAGTCATGATTGTATAATGATCAAAGTTGAAAGAGATGAAATCCTATATATAACAAATATCATAATTTTAAATCTTGATATCTTCTTTAGAATCTGCAATTGCCTTTCCCTCGCTAAGTGAAATAGAATGCTTCAAATGTAATAATTTTTGGGCACAAAGCTAGTGAGTGAAAATGCAGCCTTGAATATTTGTCTAAGTCCCAAAATGTCAAACAACCAAATTATCCAAAAGGATAAGGGAATTTGGAAGTGAAAAAATACAAAGCAGCATGTAGTGTGGACTTGCCTTATCATCTTATAAGCAAGAAAACAAATAGTATGGAAAGTAGATATTCCAAACATATGACTGGAGACAAAAGAAAATTTATGTTGATAAAAGAAAAGGACAAAGGAAGTAATTTCACCCTTGGGAAACAAACGCTCCAACAAGAGTCAAGGCAAAGGTAGTTAGTCTTGATCGAAAGGCAAAAGCACAAAATGTGCTTTTTGAAGGTCTCAAGCACAATCTATTTAGTAAGTTAGCCACGTATAGTCATTATATTGTGACCTTTCGATCGAAATATTGTGAGATCTTCAACATGAAGAATAGAAAATTGGTGGGGTGAAATCATAACCCACAATAATGTATATGTGTTTGATGATTCCAGGTTCAAATTCCATTTAATCAAAACTAGTGAAGCGCGATTATGGAAAAAGAGGCTAGTACATGAATTTCGATAGTTTGGTAAAATTCAGTAATATGGGAGTCGGGAAAGACTGTCAAACCGTCAAAGATAGATAAATTAATCATAGGGTCATGTTAGTTTGGAAAACAAACTAGGACTCGCTAAAAACAAAATATTTTTTCCCTATCCATACCGTTAGATCTCATTCACACAAAGATATTTGTGGCCCAACTATATCAAATACCTTAAGATGGGAAAGGTACATCATGCTTTTCATTGATGATTTCACTCAAAGCACGTGGACACTGTGCAACTCAAAGAAAAATGGAATCATTTAAGCATTTTAGGAAGTTTAAAGCTCAAGTAGAAAATGAGAAAGACTTAAATATAAAAATTTTAAGACTTCCAAACAGGAGGAGAATACCTCTAAAAATTGAGGAATTATGGGAAGAACATGGAATCAAAAGGCAATACCTTGTCCATAACTCCACAACAAAATGGAGTGGTGGAAAGAAAGAATAGGACGGTTCAAAGAAATGGCTAGAGCAATGTTGGACGAAGGTGTGTCACACACCTTCTAGGGAATAAATAGTGAAATGTGGAATTATATATGTCCAACCGAACTTTATCTCGTGCCTAATAGTAATAAAAAACCATATGAGTTGTGGAAGGAAGACCCGCATCAGCTTAAACATATAAATGTGTTCGGGAAGCAAGTGCTTCATCGAAAGGAATGATAAGAATCTTGAAAGTTTGATTTCAGCCACGAGGGAATACTACTTGGGTACTCTATTTGGAGCAAAGGATTTAAATGTTATAACAAGTGGGTAAAGAATATTGAGGATTCATTGTTGTAATAGTGGATGAGATGGGTGCGAAACCCGAATCCTCTGTGCGAACAAAGTTAAAACCCGGGAGGATGAAGTAGATTCAAAGGATGCAGGGACTCCGCATCAAGAAGAAACGGAAATCGCATCGTGAACATGATAATTCAAACACAACTTAGAGAAGCAAAGACACCCTCCAGGTACGTATAGAAAGAGCATCTTGAAAGTCGAATATTGGGATACCAACACATGTTGTTCAAACCCTCGATAGAACTTATTGCGTCTAATCGACACAAAATTGGCTCTATTATAATAGATTAAACCAAGAATTCCCCAACCAAGCTTTGAGGAAAAATTATGGTGAAAGCAATTAATGAGGAACTTGATCAAATTAAAATAATGATACTTGGGAGCAAGTTCCAAGACCTAGAGAGGAGAATGGGCATTGGGACCAAATGGGTTTTCAAAACTAATCTCAATGAACAAGGTCAAGTAATCAAGAACAAAAGCATGTTTAGTCCGCAAAGGATGCTCAGACAGAAGGAATAGATTTCGAGGAGACCTTTGCACCATTGGCTAGACTAGAATCAATCAAAAATTTTTCTATCTCTTTCCAATCACAAGGACATCAAATTATATCATATGGAGGAAGTTCTTCTTTCCTCAATGGAAATATGGAGGAAGAAATTTCACATTGAGAAAAAATGTATGTTTTATGCTAATCACAAAGGAAGGATTTGTGTGCAATCCAAAAGGCCCTATATGGATTCAAACAAGCTCTCCGAGAGCCTGGTACGAGAGGTTGGATAAATTCCTTCAACAAATGTTTTAAAATGACCGTAGATAGTAATTTTTGCATCTAGGTTGGAAGGTGACCATCTATTGATTGTAGTGGTTCATGGGATGACATAATATTTGGTAACAGCTTATATGGAACAATTGGGACATGAATTTGCAAAAATTTTGAAAACGGAGTTTGAAATGTCCATGATTGGAGAGTTGTCCTTTTTTCTCCGGGATCAAATCTCTCAATCTCAAAATGGAGTGTTTATATCCAAATCCAAATACTCGAGAAAATCTAAAAAATTTGGGTTTGAAGATTGAAAACCAATAAGCACACCCATGGTTACAAAGTTTAAAATTATTCAAAGAAGATGAGACACATTGGTAAATCGTACGTAATACGTATCCATGATAGGAATTTTACAGTATCTTACTACACAAGGCCAAATATCATGGTGTCGTATGATCGGTGGGCGAGATTTCACGCTTTCCCTTGTGAAATTCATGTTGCTTTTGTCAAGAAGAGGATCTTCTGGAATACTCGAGGAACAACAAAATATGGTTGTGAAGGCCAAAGAAAAAAAATTTAATTTAAATCCTACACCGATGCCGATCGGGCTAGCAACGAGCGGATAGAAAATCACTTTGGGTGCAAAATTTCTTTCTTTGTGGGGAGATTCTTATTTTCTGCAATAAAAGAAATAAGCCTCAATCTCTTTAATCACCGCTAAAGAATATTATGTTGTTGCTTCTACCTTTGCAGTCAAATTATATGGATGAAACATACTTGGCTGCATATGAAGGTAGAGTTAACCGATTCTATTCCAATCATGTGTGATAATAAAAGCATCATTAGTATCTTTAAAGACCTATTAAATGTATTCCAAGACAAAGCATATCCCGATTAAGATTCATTTTATAAGGGAGCAATATACTAAATGTTGTCATACTTGAGTATGTGGCCAACAAAGAGAAATTGCGTATATCTTTACCAAGCCACCGGCAAGAGAACCATTTGAATATCTCGTACAAGAGGTAGGAGTCAGACTCCTCTCTCCAAATGACTTCATATTGGTAAGGAGGGTATTTATTCAACATGTGGGACCTGCTTCGGGAGAGTATACTACAATGGTTGAGGGGGAGTGTAATATTTTCCATTGATAGCAAAGGAGAATATTGAGAAGTAAGCTCATGACTAGCTCGAGGGGGAGCTATGGTGTTGCCATCAATTCCAAAGGGGGATATTTTTTGGAATAATGAAAGTGACTAGGTTAGTGTTGGCATTAATGTCAACAAGAGTCAAAAGTGATCCATTGATATCTGGCTGTGCTTCGGTAGAGAATCATCATAGCAACAAACTTATTGAAATTCTATTAAATTATATCTATGATGGTTGGGGTGTTAGCACTCCAAGCATAAGAAGAAGTAAGAAGGAGAGTATGGAAGGAATCTGGAGCCAATTCTTAGGCGTAAATGCACTCCAAGCCTCGCATTTGACCCTATCCACTAGAAAGAGCTTAGGGAATATTTCCAATGATATGTGGATGTCCAAAAATGGACGATCAAAAAATATATATGTCGATATCCAAGTGACTGTGACTTTCGAGAAGGATAAAATGTCGCAGTTGGAGCATCAAAACTCTCAGATATTTGAACATTGAGTTATCGGCATATCATCACATTGACATACTGGTGCCGTGAATATCTATAGAACACCGACATATCAGCACATCCGTGCATTGGAAGTCTCATAATATTGGAATGTATTGATCGAGTCGCTTCTGAAGAAGTTGTGATATCAAGGTTTGGCTTAGTTGGACAAGAAACTAAAGCATAGTTGAGGCAATATAAAGGGACGTTACCCTTTAAATTATTTGAATGTGAAGAGTGGGACTTTTTCATCCACCCATACAAAGAAGGACGGAAAAAAGGAAGATGATCTACATCAGGGAACAAGTTCAAAATATTTAATAAATGGTTCTACAAGAAAAAGGGTTTACTCCAAAGAAGATAGTTCATCACCAAAATTAGGATAAAGGAAAACCCTTCGTAGGATGACTCGATAAGTTTCTATGTATGGCTTTCAGATCGACTCCAAGAAATAGAGTATTTGTTGACTTTAAGAGGAAGAGAAGAAAGGAGTAGTTGAAATTGAAGGTGAGCTTAGCCTGCCCCTGATGAGTTGTGAAAGAAAAGGAAGAAGAATAAGCTACTAAAGGAACAACTGCACAGAAGTTGAAGAAGGAATGTATGTTCCGCATAATGAGATTTTTATCAAAACAAAACTTAAAGAGGCTAATTAAGAGAAAAAAATAGCTTGGTTCATCCGCAAGACTAATAAACCGAAAGGAAGAAGTACTTCAAGGTCTAATCTATGAATGGAAAGAGAATCTGCCAAATTCTTGAGGCAATATTTCTCTAAGAGTGAATCTATAGGGAAGGAAGATAGATAATGGTATAAATGAGAAGTTCAAGAAGGCACAAGGAAACTGTGATCGTATTCTAAACAACCCATGTCTCCAGGAATCGAATAGGTCTAGGATGTCTAATAAGAACAAGTTAATATTCCATGAGGAAAGATAAATTTCAGTGCGTAGTGTAGAAATTAGTCAATAACCACGAAATTCAATGGAGATTAACCCGATTACACATCAATTTCGAATTGCATGCATAACACATAATCTCTTCTACAATTAATTGTCACATGCGGAAAATATAGAAGCAATCGCACATCAATCAATCACACATTAACTCAGTATGTATGGGGAAAGCCTATAGCTGAAAACCACGCAGCTATTGTGTATATTATAATGGAGAAATCATGTAACAAAACAAGTACAATACTCCTCACAAGTACTCAGTACTTTCTCATAAAGTTACACACAATCTAGCTCAGTTTTGAACAGGTTACTGGTTCAAAACTCCCCGCCAATTTCCGTGTCCCCATTGCGAATCCAACTTCGTTTATATAGAGATCTAAGGTTCGAATCTCCTTGGCTTGACAGCGCAATCATCATGGGAAATTCCTCCAATTTTGGTGCAAATCTCATGCACAACTGATGTCGCCACTGATAGCTAACTCCACCCTTTCATCTACCTCTTTCACTGGTCTCCACTGAACTGATCATGCACTGTAGTGAACTGATGTGTTCTTGAGTTGAATAATGAGTTACTAATTAATGAATTAAATAATATCTAATTCACTCCACTCATAACTAATTGATTAGCTAGTTAAACTAATCTCAACCAGTTCAACTAAAATAAACAGAACACAACTCCACTAGCTGTCTCATTAACTCCTCCAAACTTCTGCCACTGAAGTCCAACTGAAGTCAACCATGCATGATGCCATCAAACCCTTGAGAACCACGTGATTCCTCTGTCAGATGCATGAGCCACTTCTGTAGCTCGAACTGAAGTGCTCCAAGAGAGTAAACTGATGTTTATAGTCTAAATATTATTAAGGGTAAATAATATTTGACTTCCCTGTTTTAAGGAGAGGCAGTCTAAAAATAGACTTTGACCTCTTTGACCTCAAAAATAGAGTCTCATCTATTTTTACCAACATGACACATACTTCAAGAATCTCAAACTGGAATCCCCGAACCATGCTCCATATGTCTAAAAATAGACATAGTCTAAAAAATAGATTTTGCGCCAGAATTTGCCTGCGGGCCCACTTAGTGAAGGCGACTTCATTTCACTAAGCTCCATCATCTTGCTGCATTCTCAACACTCCCTCTCAGCAAGATATGGATTATCTGCAATCCCTATCCTGCCTCGGTGGAATTCGAACTTGCTCCTGGTGAGCGCCTTCGTCAGGATGTCGGCATCCTGATCCTCCGTGGGAACATATGAAAGCATCATGATTCTCCGCTGAACACAATCTCTGATATGATGATACCAATCTATGAAGCCATGCTGCCTCAACTGATCCTCCTGTCTGTACCATGATCCATATCCCGATGTGCCTCTGATATAGCGCAATACATGCTTTCCTGCCTTCCAAAAGAGCTTGGTAGGCTTAACCATAGCTTGCGAAAGCTGGTTAACTGCATAGCATATATCGGGTCATGTATTGACCAGATACATAAGCGACCCCACCAACTGTCGATAGACAGTGGCATCCACTACCTCCGCTGAAGTAGCATCCTCCTTCCTCCAACCACCAGGAAGAGGAGTGTCAACAGGCTTGCAGCCTTGCATGTTGAACCTCTCCAGAATCTCCCGGGCATACTTGCCCTGAGAAATAAACAGTCCTCTGCTGCGCTGCCAAATCTCCAATCTCAGGAAATAATGAAGGATGCCCAAGTCCTTCATCTCAAACTCTCGTGCAAGATCCTCCTTGCATGAAAGTATCAACTGCTCATCGCCAGTCAAAATCAGATCATCTACATACAGTACGATGATCAACAGCTTCCCCTCCACCACAATCTGGTACAGGCTTGGATCTGCCTCACTCTTGGAGAATCCAAGCCCGGTGAAGTAGCCGTTTATCCGAGTGTACCAAGCACGAGGTGCTTGCTTCAGCCCGTACAGTGCTCTCTTGAGTCGGCACACATGCGACTCACTGCTGAAGATCTCAAAACCTTCAGGCTGCTCTATGTACACCTCCTCCTCAATGACTCCGTTGAGGAACGCAGTCTTCACATCCATCTGATGGATGTTCCACCCCATCTGCGCTGAGAGAGCAAGGATCGTCCGTATGGAGGAATACCTTGCGACAGGTGCAAAGGTCTCCTCATAGTCGACTCCCTCTATCTGTGAGAAGCCTCGAGCGACAAATCTCGCCTTGTACTTCTCCACACTCCCGTCAGCCGCCTGCTTCACTTTGTAGATCCATCGTGAACCTACCACTGATTTCTCCCACCGGTCTTGGGACAATCTCCCATGCACTGTTCCTGACGATCGAACCATATTCTTCGATCATGGCATCAACCCATGCGGGTTCCTCCACAGCTTCCTCAAAAGAGGATGGCTCTGTCACAACACATTGACTCACAAGAGCCATGTATCCAATGTACCGATCCGGTGACTGCCTCTGTCTACGCTGTGCTGTAGGTGGTCCTACAACCTTCTCTGCATCCCGAGCCAGTCGCTCAGCTTCTGTAGTGCGCATGCGCCCTCTGATGGTTGGCGCTGCCTGGGTGGTTTCTTCCACCTCCCGAACCTCCTCTTGTGGCTGATCCACATCCGGAAGCTCCTCCTTAGGAACTAACAGCTCCTCATCTGCATGCAAGTGTAGCTCCCTCTCAAGCGAACACCGCATGGCTTTCTCCTCCTGAAATTTTATATCCCGTCGCACAACAGTCTTTCGACTGTCTAAAAAATACACCCGATAGTTGTGAGGTGTATCAGTGTACCCCACAAATATTCCAACCTCAGCAGTTGGATCCAGCTTCCTTCTCGCATCCTTCGTCACATGCATGTAGACAGGAGAACCAAAGATTCTCAAATGAGAAACATCAGGCCTCTTGCCAGAATAAGCCTCCTCCGGTGTACTCATGCCAAGAACCTTGTGAGGACAACGGTTCTGCACATACACTGCTATATTGCATGCCTCAGCCCACAAGTGAAGGGGTAGGCCCTGATGATGCAACATCGCCCGTGCAGCACCCACGATCGTTCTGTTCTTCCGCTCAGCCACCCCGTTCTGCTGTGGGTTATGGGGTGCGATGAGCTCTCTCCGAATCCCTTCTGCGCTGCAGAACTCCTTGAATTCAGCCGAGATGAATTCACCACCGTTATCACTCCTTAGAGCACTCACCTTCTTCCCCGACTCCTTCTCGACCAGTGCTTTAAACTCACAGAACTTTGCGAATGTATCGCTCTTCTTCGACATGAAGAAGATCCAGCACTTTCGAGAGAAATCATCAACAAAGATCACATAATACCTGTGCTTTGCTGTCGAAGCAACTGAGAAAGGACCACACACGTCTGTGTGAACTCTCTCAAGAATCGTCGTGGCGCGACTATCCTTCTCGTGAAAGGTGGCTTTCACATACTTCCCTAAAGTACACCCCTTGCACTGATCTGACTGCGCAAGGGTGCCCTTAGGAAGTCCAGTAGAAATCTGCTGCATAATCTTCAAAGCTCCATGGTGAAGATGGCCCAATCTCCTGTGCCATAGTTCGCCCTCATCATCTCGGCTCACCACTTCTCCCGCCTTGCATGCCATAGCTGCGCAGTCATCTACCTGCAACTGATAAAGGTTCTGAGTTCGAACCCCTATCTTCCGGGTCTCTCCAGTAGTCTTACTGCGCAAGAAGGCTTTTCCTTCGCTGAAGACCACATCATACCCCTTATCCTCCAACATCGCCACAGAGATCAAGTTCTTCTTCAATCCAGGTACATGCATGACATCCTTCAGTACAAAGGGTTTACCAGACTCCCTCTGAAAGGATATGGTACCGATACCAGTCGCACTGTATCTACCATCATCGCCCATCTCGATGTGCAAACCCAAATCTTTGTCCTCCAGATCTGAGAACAAATCCCGATCTCCCGTCATATGAAATGACGCACCGCTGTCCAAGAACCACACCGATCCCAACACACTTGAAACCAAGCATGCGATCAGTGAAAAGTCAAGCTCAAACTGTGAAGCCAAGGCTTCTCCATCTGCAGATCTTCCCGCTTGCTTGTTCTTCTTCTTCTTTGGACAATTGGTAGCATAATGTCCGTGATCATGGCAGTGAAAACACTTCACTTTCGCCATATCCTGCTTCTTGCCCTTTGCACCAGAATGAGAGGTTTTCTTACCCTTCCCCTTCTTTGCTTTGGCAACCAAAGCGCAGTTTTCTTCATCAGCTCCCTTTGATGAAGATTCATCTCGAGTAGTCCTCCTTATCTCCTCCTGCATGAGATCCGTCCAAAGGCGCTCCCATCCCGGCAGCTTCTCCCGACCATTGACACTATCTTGATATGAGTGCCAAGCCTTCTAAAGACCAAGGAGAGCCAGGTCGACCATGTCCTCGTCTTCGACAGTCACCCCCACACTTCCCAGCTCATCTCTGCATTGAGTGAACTTCGTGAGGTATTTGGCGACACTGTCGCCCTTCTCCATCTTGATGTTCCTGAGCTTATCTTTGAGCGCCAGCTTCCTTTGGTCACTCTTACTCTGGAATAGATCCGTCAAAGCTTTCCACATTACATATGGAGTAGCCTTTCCATGCAGGCTGGATACAATATGATCCTTGACGCCCTCCAACAGGATCCTTCGACATTTCGCGATCTTCTTTTGCCATGCATCGACCAGAGCTGCATCAGTGGGCTTTGGGACATCCGCATCCACGAACTCCTTCAGACCATTATCTTCTAACACCGCTTCCATTCGATCTTTCCATGCAATATAGTTCGAACTGCCTTCAAGAGCATATTCGAGTCGCAAACCATTGAAAGAAGACATCTTTCAACACCGGCACCAAGAAGAACAACCTTCTGCAAAATTCAAATTCCAAACTCCAAGCTCTATCGCTTCCGATCTACACTTGAAAACAAATTATTTCCAAATCAGAGATTGACTGCAAAGGGCATTCACCAGATCTTTCACCTTACAAAGAAGGATGAATATTCCGGAGGTTACCTGGCCCGCATGCAGACTCTGTCCGAGGAAATAAGTTTGCAATCACCGTAATAGATCTCAACAATTAATCTCGCTCCGATACCATGTAGAAATTAGCTGAATAAATCACTTATTCAATGAAGATTAACCCGATCATACATCAATTTCGAATTGCATGCATAACACATAACCTTCTTCTACAATTAATTGTCACATGCGGAAAATATAGAAGCAATCGCACATCAAATCAATCACACATTAACTCAGTATGTATGGGGAAAGCCTATAGCTGAAAACCCCGCAGCTATATGTGTATATTATAATGGAGAAATCATGTAACAAAACAAGTACAATACTCCTCACAAGTACTCAGTACTTTCTCATAAAGTTACACACAATCTAGCTCAGTTTTGAACAGGTTACTGGTTCAAAACTCCCCGCCAATTGCCTGTCTCTATTGCACAATCCAACCCTATTTATGTAGAGATCCAAGGTTCGAATCCCCTTGGCTTGACTGTGCAATTGTCATGGACAAATCCTCCAAGTGTGGTGCAAATCCCATGCGCAACTGATCCTCCAACTGATAGCTGAACTCACCCTTTCATCTACCTCTTCCACTGGTCTCCACTGAACTGATCATGCACTGTAGTGAACTGATGTGTTCTTGAGTTGAATAATGAGTTACAAATTAATGAATTAAATAATATTTAATTCACTCCACTCATAACTAATTGATTAGCTAGTTAAACTAATCTCAACTAGTTCAACTAAAATAAACAGAACACAACTCCACTATCCTTCTCATTAACTCCTCCAAAACTTCTGCCACTGAAGTCCAACTGAAGTCAACCATGCAAGATGCCATCAAACCCTAGGAACCACGTGATTCCTCTGTCAGTTGCATGAGCCACTTCTGTAGCTCGAACTGAAGTGCTCCAAGAGAGTAAACTAATGTTTAGAGTCCAAATATTATTAAGGGTAAATAATATTTGACTTCCATATTTTTAGGAGAGGTAGTCTAAAAATAGACTTTGACCTCTTTTGACCTAAAAATAGAGGTCTCATCTATTTTGCCCACGATGTCGCATGCTCAAGAATCTCAAAGGGAATCCCTGAATTATGCTCCGTATGTCTAAAAATAGACATAGTCTAAAAATAGATTTGCGCCTTTTAATTTGCTCCTCGTCATGTGGGCCCATCTTTAGTGAAGGCGACTTCATTTCACTAAGCTCCATCATCTTGCTGCATTCTCAACACGTAGGATTCGAACAATCATATGGTGGTGAAAAGAAGCATTGGTAGAAGGTCGGTGAAAATAAAAAGGCATAAGTACATAGAGAATATCATCAATGGAGAATGAATCTTTCAAAAAAGCATCCAAGGTACTTTCATGCACAAACATAAGACTTTCAACAATAGGCATGCTTATCTCTTTTATGGTCATTTATATAAGGTCACACTTTAGACAAATTTTTGATTGTATAATGATCAAAATTGAAAGAGATGAAAATCCTAGATATAAAACATCAAATTTCAACTCAATCTCTTCTTTAGGAATCAAAATGCATTCTCTCCTCTAAGTGAAATATGCTTCAAACGTAATAATTAAAAATAAAGGTAGTGAGTGACATCCTTGACATATGTCTAAGTCCCAAAATGTCGATACAGCCAGCTATCCAAAAGGATAAGGGAAGTTGGAAGTGAAAACTACAAAGATAATGTAATGGACTGGCCTACCAACCGTTAACTGAATGAAAAACAAATCATATGTGGGTTGTTGTTCAAACATATTACCTGACAAAATCAAATTTATTTTTTCAAAAGAAAAGGACAAAGGAAGTAATGTCACCTTTGGAAACAATGCTCCAACGAGAATCAAGGGTAAAGGTGTAGGCCGGGCCTTGATCCAAAGACAAAAGCACAAAATGTGCTTTTGTAGTTGTCTCACACAATTCATTTAGTAAGTTAGCCAAAATGTGATAATGGCTAAGATGTACCTTTGATCGAAAATATTGTGACATCTGCAACATGAATAATGGTAATTGGTGGAAGGAAATCATAACCCACAATATGGTGTGTTTGATGATTCCATGGTCAACTTTCATTTAATCAAAACTAGTGAAGCACAATTTTGGAAAAGAGTTAGGTGAAAGTGAATTTCAATAGTTTGCAAAATTCAAGAATATGGGAGCTGTGAAAAGATTTACCAAATCAATAAAGACAGATAACTTAATCTCTAAGTCATGTTAGTTTGGAAACAAACTAGACTCAGCTTAAAAACAAAATATTTTTCCTCATCCATACTTAGAGGTCATTCAAATGGACATTTGTACCAACTAGATCAAACACTCTTAAAAGGGGAAAGGTACATCATGATTCAATTGACATTTCACCCAAGCCACGTGGACTATGTTTTCAAAGAAAAATTGGAAGCATTTGGCAATCCTCAGGAAGTTTAAAGCTCAAGTAGAAAATGAGAATTACTTAAAGATAAAACACAGCCAAGATCAAACAAAGGATAGAGAATACAATTCTAAAGAATTTATAAACGAGGAAGAACATGGAATCAAAAGGCAATACCGTTGTCTTAACTCCACAACAAAATGGAGTGGGTGAAAGAAATAATAGGATAGTTCAAAGAAATGGCTAGAAATGCTGGACAAAGTGTATACCACACCTTCTGGGAGAGGTTGCAATAAATGTGTATATATATGTCCAAGAATCGAACTCAACCTCGAACTAATATAATAAACTCATATGTATGTTTTGGAAGGAAAGACTCCATCGGGGCTTAAACATCTAATGTGTTTGGAAGCAAGTGCTTCATCGAACTAATGATAAGAATCTGGAAAGTTTTGATTCTCACATAATGAGGGAATATTACTCGTGTATCTATTCTGAGCAAAGGATTTAAATGCTATAATAACTTTATAGAGAAGATTGAGGATTCTATTGTTGTAATAGTGAATGAGATGGGTGTGGAACCCAAATCCTTAGAAAGTGGAACCCCCGAGGATGAAGTGTATTCGTGATGAGATTCGCATCAAGAAGAAACGGGATCGATTGTGAACATGATTCAAACACAACTTAGAGGCCAAAGACAAACCTCCAGGTACGTACAAAGACATCCTAAAAGTCACAAATATTGAATACCAAAACATGGTGTTCAAACCAAGGAAACTTATCACAGTCCATCCCACAAATTTGCTCCTTATCACATATTGAACTCAAGAATTTGCACCGAAAGCCAGAGGACAAATTCTGGGTAGCCAACATCGAGGAACTGATCACTCTGAAAAGAATGATACTTGGGAGCTAGTTCAAGACTCCATGAATAATGGCATTAGGACAACCGGGTTTCAAAAAACTAAGATGAAGGAACAAGGTAAAGTAATCAAGAACAAAGTTACTTTTAACTGAAAAGGATATGCTCGACAAGGAATAGATTTCAAGGAGACCACCTGGCTAGACTTAGAACTTAATTAGAATTTTTCTATCTCTTCAACGAAAAGGACATCAAATTATATCAGTGATGTGAATTTTTCTTTCCTCAGTTTGGAAACAGAGGAATAATTCTACATTGATAAACCAAAGTTTTTATGCTAACAAAAAAGGAGGGATTAGTGTGCAACCGAAAAGGGCTCCCATGGATTCAAACAAGCCTCTAAGATCCTAGTATGATGAGGCTGATAAATACCTTCCCGCTTAAAGGTTTTAAAAAAATGGAACTATGGATCATAGTAATTTGTACATAAAGCTCGAAGGTGACCATCTACTCATCAGAGGGCTCATGTGGATAACATAATCTTTAGAAGTGTGAACAAATTGGGACAATAATCTATAAATATAAGGAAACAGAGTTTGAAATGTCCATGATTGAGAGCTGTTATTATTTGATTTCCACCCCTCAATAAAATGAATGTTTATATCCCAATCCAAATACCTCTCGAGGAACCTGGGAAAAGTTTACAGTTGGAAGATTACAAACCAAATAAGTACACCCATGGTTATAGGTTCAAAACACAGTTAACATGAGACACATTTGGTAAATCAAATGTATCACAAATCCATGATAGGAATTTTGTTTGTATCTATGGCTGTTTTACATCAAGGGTGTCGTGTGACCGGTGGCGAGATTTCAGGCTTTCCTCGTGAAATTCATGTTGTTGTTTTCAAGAATATCTTCAAATACGTTCGAGGAACAACAAAATATGGGTTGTGGTATGCCAAAAAGCAAAGAATTTAAGTTGAAGTCCTACAATCGATGCCGACCGAAGGTGCAATCTCGATGATATAAAGCACTTCTAAAAGAACCTTCTTCTTAGGGAGATTCTTAGTGTCATGGTCAGCAAGAAATAAGCCTCCATATCTTTATCCACCGTTGAAGACATATTGTTGCTACCGTTGCACGAAAATTCTATAGATGAAACATACTTTCGACGGATATGAAGTTAGAGTTAACTGATCCTATTCCAATTATGTGTGACAATAAAAGCGCTATCATCATCTCTAAAAAGCCACTAATTCAGATTCCAAGACAAAGCATATCCCGATTAAGTTTCATTTTATAAGGTATCAAGATGCAGAAATGTTTTCATACTGATAAAGACCAAAAAAGAGCAATTGGTAGATATATTTACCAAGCTACCAGAAAAGAGAACCATTTTAAATCTCTCAGCAAGATAGGAGTTGTGACTCTCTCTCCAAATGACTTCATAGAAAAGGGGAGGTAGCTACCTAACATGTGGACCCAAGGGAGAGTATACCGCAATGGTTATGAGAGCAGGAATATTTTTCCATTGATAACAAAGGGGGAGAAGATTGGAGAAGTAAGTCTTTATGTTTAGCCTCGTGGGGAGTTTATGGTGTTGCCATCAATTCCAAAGGGGGAGATTTTTGGATAATGAGTGACTAGTGTTTAGGGTCACATTAATGGTCAAAAAGAGTCGCATGATCCATTGATATCTGCTGTGATTCGGTAGAGAATCATCATAACAAACTCGACTTATTGAAAAGACAATGTTGTCTAAGATGGTTTGGGAAACACACCCAAGCATGAGAAGAAGACACAATAAGGAGAGTAAGGGAAGAATTTTGGAGCCACCTTAGTGGTAGTAGTTGCGTTCCAAGCGTACATTCTACCCTATCCACTAGAAAGAGCTTAGAAAAATATTTCCAACGATGTGTGGAAGTCCAAAAATGAACTCTTGGATCAAAAGATATGGCATGCCATTATCCAGGACTTGAAGTCTTGAGAAGGATAAAATATTGGAGTTGGGAGCATCAGAACTTCGACATTTGAACACGCAGAGACGTTATATCAGCACATCGAGAATATTAGAATTCTTCAACACGAAACCACCGTTCTGCTCTAAGAAGTTGTGATATCCATAATATCGACAAGAATAAAAATGTCGATAAATTCCAAAGAATAAATTACCCAGTTGGGTTTATACGGTAAACCAAAGTCCTGTTGTCCTCTTCACCGTGTGACACATGGTGTTCTAAGATTTTCTCGTATAAGATGAAGTGGTAGATGATGTCAAGATTATGTGGTAGTACTATAGGACACATGGCAGCATATATTCGCGCGTCTTTGGGTTGCCAAGTGGGCCAAATCTAGGTGACATTTGAAAACATTGTAGAGGTGCTAATGTGGAGTGATGATGCATTCATGGCATCATACCTGACATCAAAGATATTTCCAAGAGAAGGATCTCTGCAACTTTCTGGCTAAAAGGCTCAAGAGGAAAGTTTCGATGGAGGGGGCCTGGCGTAATGTTGGCACATGGTCATAAGAGAGAAATGAAAGAACCAAAGCCACATAGCAAGAATATAAAGGGAGAGTATTTTTCGATTGAAGCTTGAGAGAGTCAGAAATCTAGGCGCAAAGCTCCCAATCACAACCCTCGTCCAATGGGAAAGTTGTGCTTAAACATCCATAGGCTAAAGGAGCCAAGGAAATCCGAGAAGTGCAATATCGCAAAGTTTTCGTTCTGTAGAATTTTTGATATGGAGGCTCTGATGGTGTAAACAAGGGATGAGACTCTAAAAGTATGGAATAGGAGGTGTATTCAAGGACGTATGGGTCAACAACAAATTACAAAATGTGAGGTTATTTCATGAAATTAATGATGACAAGAATATCGTCTAGTCAAGAAAACAAGGACCATGATCAGACAAAAAGTTGACTGAGAAGTTTGCTTTGAATTATGGAGTAATCCACCTCCCCGACCTTCTTTGTGCATGCTCGGCGACCAGCCGTAGTGCTCGAGAAACATACCAAAGAACAAGATGGACTCGAGAAGTCATAAATGAGCATGTTATCCTAGTTGGAATGTTTGTCAGTGCATGAGCGAGTTTGTTCTAAGGGAGAGTGAGAACAAAGGCCAAGTTGAGGTGAGATGCAATAGAGGACATGTTGCGAGACCGGTAGTGTGTTGATAATGTGTTCGTTTGATCGAGGTAGAAGGAGAAAATATATGACTAGTGGAGTTTGTGAGTCATAAAGGACCTGAGCAGAGGTGGTGTTGTGACTTAGTGAAATTGGATATTTTCCTTATATTGTAAAATTTTGTTTTAAGTTTGAAAACAAGAAATAGTAAAGAGGCAACGCTGTGGTGTTCTCGTATTCAAATAGGTTGGTGTGTCTTGGAAATTTGGTGCTTTCTATATAAAAGGGGTTGAAGCCCAAAGATTAAGTCTTTACAAACAAATTGGATGTAATTAAGTGGGTGCTTACTTTACATCTTAAAACAACAACAAATTGGTGGTTTTTACCCTTTTGGTTTTCCACGTGAAAATACTTGTGTTTATGTGTGTGTATGTGTTGATCTGAGAAATGTTGATGCACATGCTACTCTTTTCTCATATATATTTTTGAATGAATGCTCTCTACAAATATCAGACAATAAGAGGACTAAGTAAGAAAAAAATTCAAAAAGAATAATTATTGAAAGAATTCATAATTACTAACTCACCCCTCTCAAGAATTCCTTAACCTTAACAAATACATGGAGTGTCGAGCTACCTGTCAATCTCGTGATGATAAGCAAGATCGTTCTCAAAGGTAACTGGGTCACATCTTTGATATTGATATTCCCATCCCTAGTAGGTTGGGCTCGAGTTCTGCAATAGGTGTTGATATAGTCTTCCATGGTATCCCCACCACTCCTCCCACCTAAGAGAGAGATGAGGGTGCCTCTTCAATAAACCCCGTCATAAATTAGATATCCTCTACCTTTATCTCATGCGTATGTTCCCCAAACCTGAACTCTTGTACCTGAACATCCCATGAAGGAATGAGATATTTTAATAACTCCATTTACCGCTTCATGCCAAGTAGATAGAATAATTTCAACAACTACGCTTTTAATAATTTTGTTAGTGGCAATATCATTTGTCAGCAATCAAACATTTCTCTTCATGTTCTCTTTCTTGCCAAATGAATTCCATTTTGTAATAATGAACACTCGAAACATCAACAAGGGATTCATTAGAATCCTTTTCATGCAAAAAAATCAAGCAAAATTTTAGGGAAATTTGATAAACTATTGAGCAATTTTCACCCAACGCACTTTTAGTGCAGTAAATGCAGTAACTGCACCTCTCCCAAATGCTGATAATCTTCCTAGGTGCAATGGCTATTTTGACATGGGGGGGTTTGTTTCTCCTAGGTCATTTTTTTGGAACCCCGTTGCCCTCAAAACCCTCAAAAAATTTCCATGAAATCATAAAATGGACAATCAAAAGAAAGAGAAGATTTTTAGTTCCTACATGTAAGCAATCTGCGTAGTCGAAATGATCCACCGGATTCACCGAAATCAACTACACAAGATCGAGGGCAAAAAGTTCTCCAAAACTCTCATTGTTGAAGGTAAATGTGAAATGGTAAAAATGAATAGTCATTTTGAGTATTTATGGTCATTTCTCAAATACTATTTTATTCATATTTAATGGTTTGACCTAGATATGCTTCATTTCTACTATGAAACAGGTATGTTTAATCCTTTTGTGGTGTTTTGAGTCAGGTCGACGCTTGTTAATGGTGTTTATCATGCTTTAATAGGTTATTTTGACTAGGAGTCTTTTTATGGCTCAGAACTCCATAAAAAATCAACCTCTTAGAGTCATCTTTGAGCTCCTTATTAATTCTCAAAACTTGAAAATATTGTCGATCACTATCTTTTAAACTCGTTAAAATAAAACAAAAGACTTCCACTTAAGAGAATTTTAAATCTCTTTTCCGGATCGGGATGGACTATTTATGAAAAGGAATACCTTAGTCAAAACATGACTAAGAGGTTCTCTTTATATTGTTTTCACCTTTTCTAGACTCAAGAGACTATTTACTTAAAAGGGACATCCGGAGTTTTATTTTTCGCCTCTTTTCAAATTCTCAAAATATTAAAAATATGCTGAGTTCTACCTTTCCACCGGACTCGTTAAAACATCAAAACAACGATGGTTCATACATGGCAAGTTTAAACCACTCCTTCTCGGGTTATTTAAATATGCTCGAGGGGATTTATCCGAAGGATGAACTTACAACCAATCATATGCTATCCTCCTCAAGCTTCTTAAAAAATAAAGAGGTACCGACCAAGTATGGTTTGGGAAATTGGGAAAACTCGGGTACCCATTTTACTAATGGTAGTGAGTCGCTCTTGAAAATGACACTCTTCTACTTCATCTTCGTGGTTTTTGGGTTGGTTAATATTTTTATTATTCTATTTCATTATACCTTTTCGAAGTCTCCATCTCTGCTTTTGGGTCAATGCTACCAACTCCATCTATTGTTGTTATATGTTCAAGTGTATTTATTTTAGTTGATATTTGTTGCAATACTCTTAAGCCTTCATTCCATGTTTTCATTTTCCTAATCTAGTTATGTATCATCATTATTATGTCTCAATCATGATACCTATTTTGTGTCATCGATGGAGGGTGCATCAAGGCCCTCCCGCAAGTTGACTTAGATTCGCATGGTTAGACTCGCAGTCAGAAGTTGGTCGGTGAATGATATAGAAGAACTCCGATCTAGTTTCATCCATCCGGGATGCGATTTCAAGAGTTATACAAAGATCACAATGTATAATGGCTATGACAATTCGTATTACCACGTTCACCAATCGCATCTATGGATGGTATTTTCATCATTGTACATGTTATGTTAGTTTATGTGTTGAGTATGGGTATGCCTCCCTCAAAGAAAATATTTCACATTAGAAACGTATTGTAATAGATGAAGCTCGTTGATTTTTCATCCTGACTTGTCACAAGGTAAATAAATTCAATCATCAATCATCATTTCGACTTTGCGATTAGGGAATATGTTAGTAGGAAATTTTGTCACATCCGGGCCGTTAGGCCTCATAGTGGGGATTAATCAAAGATCTTTTTCCCCCTTGTCAACATCATCGCACAATTCCAAGTGAACCTCCTTCATTTCCCAGAATTTACTCCCCGAAACCACCTCATCCGAGCCAGCTTTAGTACCTATGCTCCTTGGCTCTTCCTTTGGACAATGTTCACCTACAAAGTTGCTCCATTGTGGCCAATGTTGATCACCTACAAGTTTATCCCCTTTTCACTTGCATTGGTTATAGAAATTCGGGAAAAAGAGAGAATTTCCAAAAGCTTCTAGAATTTTTTACAACCATTTACCTCTAATTAAAAATTTCAAATCCTATCTCATCCTTTCTGGAATTTTCATCCTTTATCCTTCGATCCTATCCTCCCATCAAAGGTGGATCTAAAACCTTAGATCGGTAATTGGATAAGAATTCTAACTTGCCCCACTCATCTATATATTTACTACCTCGCATATGCAAGGTATGGTTTTGGGAGAGTGATTCTACCCTTGCTATTGAGGAGGTTAACATTCCATGCATTTAGGTTGAGTTGGTTGAAAGGTGCATATTGTGACAAGCAAAGGACAAGTTAATAGCTTAGAGGAGATCTTCTACAATATCGCACCTATTTGTGGTTGTAATCTCCTTCCATTTATATTAATGAAAATATTTCTTATTTTCCTATATGTGATGTCGTTATTTCACTCATTTCCAATACCATGTTGATCTATTGAATATATTACTTAGGTGATACACGTGATAGATCTCAGCTTCTTAGCTTGTGTTATCTAATATGGCAGTTCTAATTCTGGAAATTGGATCATTCAAGTCAAGAAGGAATGAAGTGTGTGATGGATTCTAGATAAGCTTCATTCCATCATCTATTTACTTTAAGTGCAGCATTGGGTTTTGCTTTGTTGTTCTAGGTTAGCCATCGAACCTACTTCAGATATACTTTTGTCCGTAATCGGAATACCATATAACACCATTAATCTAAGAACGAAGAAAAAAAGGGAAAGGTCATGAATCGCTCTTGCACTTGATGGATCGAACCCTTTTGGCCCGAGATTTGGTTCACGATTTTAGAATCAAACCCTCATACAATGATTTTCCTCTATTTTGTTGCTTTCCCGAGTTGTAGCAGTTTTGTTTTTTCTTTTGATCACACTTTTCACCGAGGATTTCAAACCAAATGAAAAGTGAAATTTTCTCCAACCTGCCCTTGATGATGCTTGAATTTTAAAGAGTAGAGTCTATGAATTCCAATGAAAACATCATCGCTTACTATAAATAATTCATATATGAAAAAAATAGAGGGTTCAATTAAAACACCAGCATTTAGTATATATTGCATATAAAGTGAAAAAATACAAAGGCCATATAAGATGATTATATAAAGGTATGTGGATTCATGCAAATAGTGAAAAAATAAAAATGTCATATAAGATGACAAAAGGTATGTGTGTGGACTTATACTGCATATACAATGAAAAAAATACAAAGGCCATATAAGATGACAATATAAATGTTTGAGTGCGTAAATAGTAGATAGGGTGAAAGGGAGCATAATGATGAAAAAGGGGCATAGTAATATCTTAGGATAGAAAAATCTAATGAAAGAAATGTTGAACTCAAAAGTTAAACAATGTAAGGGTAGAGTGAGGTACAATAGTAGATAGGGTGAAAGGGAGTATACCGATGAAAATGGGGCATAGTAATATATATTAGGATAGAAAAAATTCCCGAAATAAATGTTGAACCCAAAAAGTTAAACAATGTTAGGGTAGAGTGAGGGACAATAGTAGATAGGGTGAAAGGGGAGCATACTAATGAAAAATGGGAATAATAATATCTTAGGATAGAAAATCCTGAAAGAAAGGTCGAACCCAAAAGTTAAACAATGTTAGGGTAGAGCATTAGAAAAAGGGGTATGAATACCCCCAGGATAGAAAATTTCCTGGAATAAAGGTTAAACCCAAAATTTAAACAATGTTAAAGAAATTTTGTGTAAATAACTTCATGAACATGGGCATGGAGTACAATTTAAATTGAAGTTGGGAAAACCATTTTTCTTTGGAGTAGCAAAGCAGTAGAGTTGTTCTCTTTCCTTAATTTCAAATAGAGAGATAAATCATATGAGTGATGAAGTTGAGTTGGAGACACTAACACAACAGCTGAATGAAGGAGTTATGGAAATTTTTTGAAAGTCACCGATGAGCATCAACATTGGCAACTCCATAGGGACGTTGGCATTGGTGCAACCAGAATCTTAAAAAAATGTATATGATGGAAGTGAGAAGAGGGAAAAATGGAATGAAGAAGTAGGCAAGGTAGGAAATGTCAATGGTAAGGATATAAAGTCATCAATGCGGTTGAAGAAAATCTTCACGAGGGTCCACACAAATGGTAGATCGGTGCACTCAAGAGAGAAAGAAGGAGTGGAAAAAGATCCAAGGGTGTAATGAGGATTTCCTTTAGGCAAGAACCTCCACATAAATAAATCGAAGTTGGGTTAGAGAGGTTCATTTTAATATAGTTTGAAGATACTTTAGCATTTCCTACATATCTTGCAAAGCCAAAACATGATTGAATCATAAAAGGAACAAATAACTTAAGGAAATTCGCAGACGAAATGAAAACTAAAACAAAAGTGAAAAAAATGCATAGTCAAAAAGTGGCATTGATAAGAAAGGAAACAAAGGTCGAAAGCAAAGCAAAGGAAAAAATATTTTAATGTACATGAGGAAACATGATGAGTGTTGATCCTTGCACGATGAAATTGTGTATAAAGGAGTTATAATCATACCTAAGGTTTACTACTCCTTGAGAGTCAAGAAGAAAAGGCACATGTTGTGTCAACCAACAAGCATACAACGTGTTGGTGGAGATTAACAAGATGCTTAAACCTGCCAAGGGCAGTGCATCACGTGCCAACCAACAATTATAGGAACACATATATGGGACTTGAAGCATATGAAGACGAGTACAATTCATGTTGAAGGCTCACATCAAACATTATATTTACATAATTTTTTAGATTCTTTACAATGAGATAAAAACATACAAAGCTGAACTTAAAATTCAAACGCTTCATATTCACGTAATTTGGGAAGCTGGGAAAATCATCTCCAAAATTAAATGTAAAAACTTCCTTCTCTACTATGATAAAAATATGAATCATGCCAAATACTAAGGAAACATTCTTCACACCGAAGACTCAACTAATATGTCACGCAGTAATAATCATAAACAATGTCAAGTAATAATAAAAAGGTTGGGACACTCAGAATGAGCATCATTACATGATACAACTTGAGAGGCCACAAGGAAACCATGATCATTAGTTGAATTGATTCCTTCTAAAAGTGAAAACATTTAAATCTGGAGAATCTGTGTGGTTTTCAAGAGTCAAGATATGATTGTGGTCATCACGACATCCATGCTCTTGATCGCAAATAAGAAATGAGTCATAGGAGATCTCCTAATAAGAGGGTTCAATGAAAGCATCAGCAGCGCACTCTCTTGAAACAAAGTATTCAAGGTGGCACATACAATTTTTCATGTCATCGATGATAGTTAAAGAGTGAGGTGACTCAACAAAGTAATATTCTAGATTGGTATCAAGCCAAAACCAAAGGGAATTTCTCTTCAATCTATGCCCTCGTAGTTAGGACCCTTTTCGTTTTATCCTCTCTAACTTAAATTGATAAAGAGGTGGCAAGAGGTCAGTAGACATGGCTACAGTTGGTAGGTCGAATGGGTTCATGGATTAGATTGTAGTGCTCGACAAATCTAAGATCGAAAGAGCATATACTTTCGCCATTTTTCAAGTGTAATTGATTGAAGTCTCTAAGGTAACTTAGGTCTTGGGTTTCCAAAGTGAAGGTGAACCAATGGAAATCTCATGCCATGTGGAGAAATACCGATTAGGAAAATAAGTGAATACATAAGCAACATGTCCTTAAAGGGAGTTTGAAAACAACATGCAATCACAGCTTTTCATTCACACCAAGGATCATGCATGCATTAGAAAATTCTCAAAAATGCTCATTCATAGTAACATTTCCATCACCAAAGAACAAGGGTAAATGGTCCTTGAATTTGATGAGGTAAAAAGTTAATAGGAGGCATAAATTTCAAAGTTGATGTTAGGAACCAAGGACAGTGGGCTTCGCCTTCCTCACAAGAAAATATCCCATGGTGGAAAACAACCTTGCTTCAAATATTGGAGGAAGAGATGAAGGAAATTTCTAACAAGGCAAAACCAATCATAAAATCTATACTCGACTAAAATAAAATTGTAATGAAAAACCAAAGGGAGAATGAAACCAAACACCTACGCATGGTCGCCAAAAGATGTTGTTGTTTCGGTAATGGAATGCTTTGACACCAACACTTCAATCACAGTCGGCGCTGCAGAGGTAAGAGAGCAACGCCCCATTTCTTTAAGTCAAGACGATCAAAGGTATGGTCAACACCACACGATGCAAACTACACCTCTCGACACTAAGAAGAGACTTATTACCGCAATGAAAAGTCGGGAGCAATTATCTCATTTGTAAAATAAAATAAACTCACTAAATTAACTCTAACCTTAAAATGCAAGGTTAAACCTCACTAAATCAACCTAACCTTAAATGCACAAACACAAGGAACGTAACCAACTAGTTCTTAGGATAAAATGCCTAAGGTCTTGTAGATGACAAGCTATTGTAACTTGTAAATTAAAGAAACGAATTTGATTGTGACACCCTTATGCTTTAATTGTTTTTTTCATTAATTGACCCCCTTCTTTAATATAATTTAGTGAACTCTAAATAAATATATAAGGGTTTGAAACTGTGAAGTATAAATTACATGAGTAATGACTTACCATTAAACCACACATTTGATTCATGTGATCAACTCTAAATACAATAAATTGAAGTATGTTTAATGAGAATATAAAATCTTATTAAGTGAATTAAATGTGAAATTGAGTAAAATTAATATTTTTCTTATGAATATTGGTGAAATAACAATTAAATTATAAAATCCATCATAGCCAAATCCTGTCTTAACTTATATACATAACCTATTACATTAGGTTATGAGTTACAAGTGGTTGCATTAATTGTTCCTTTTGTTTTCTTATGTTATATGATTTTTCTTTTTCTTTTTATTTAACCATAAACAAAACAAAAAGACACAAGTAAGAAAAGAGTTAAATAACTTAACAATTTTCTTTTTCTTTTTATTTAACCATAAACAAAACAAAAAGACACAAGTAAGAAAAGAGTTAAATAACTTAACAAAAATTAAAAGAAAAAGAAAATAAAGTTGAGATTAAAACATCTAAATATAAAGAATTAAGCCCATAAAATTAAAACCTATAAATTAAAGTGAAAATTCATATAATAAAAACCTAAAAATTCAATTTAAATAAACAACTAAAGTGAAAATTCATCTAATAAAAAAATTAGATAAAATTTTAATTAAAAAATCCAAAGATAAATGGAAACCAACGTTGTAAAAAATAAATAAAATGCTTCAGAACATGGAACTCTTTTTTATTGCTTCAAGAAGGAGGAATACAACTCTGTATGAAATGGTTCGTAAAATATGAAGTGACGACAAAATCACTTTAAACAGATCAATGGCATGATGCGATCACATTTCACATGACCATCACATTAATAAATACATGTGAATAGTGAACATTGGAAATCAAACAAAATATAGAGGATAATTAATTGAGCCTTTAACCTATAAACCTTTGCCTTCGCAACTTGAATTATCCCTATGGCAATATCTATTTGCTCACAAAGATAAAATGCGAGAAATGAGGGAAAGAAACAATAAAAGGGAGATTTCGTATGTCAGTAGCCAACACCCTCCCCGCCTATTCTGCCAGCATGGTATATGGCAACCCAGAATCCTTTTGTCTTTGATATTCTACAAATGAATTTGTCGTTATTGAATTTGTCGTCAGGTGAACAATGTAGTTGGCTTCTTTGGACCATCTTGCAATTGTCTCAAAATTATTTTAATATCGGTTATGGTTCTCGTTCATAAATTTAATATCCTCCCTTTAATTATTTTTGCCAACGATTTGCTTCCCAATTACAGATAAACTTATTTGCCTTTTTTTTACTGCCTGCACCATTGCCACCAGTTCTTTTTTTTTAATTGATCTATCTTTGTAATATAATCTAAAATATTTAAATTACAATATATTTAAAAACTTCTTTGAGAAATTAACTTGTTCCTCATTCACTTTGAGTAACTATTGTTTCATTTTTATTTTTATTTTATATTATCTTTAACACTCCATGGAATATTTTAGATAATCTTTAGTAGTAATATTTGAATTAAGATGGTGTATAGCTAGACAATGAGGGTTTAGTTCAATGGTGAAAAGTCTCTTGTTAAGATATTCATGATGAAAAGGTCACTGGTTCCAATCCTTTTGAAGGCAAAAAAATCCAAGCATGATAAACGTTGGTGTGGCGGAGGCCGAGTGCGATCTTCGAATTATTTTAACAACTTAAATACCCCTCGGTCACAATTTCTATCCCAATCATTAAAAGACAATATCAAAGAGAGACCACTATCATATTTCAATCCTTCAATTTCATTTGGATTCATAGATCTTCAGATTATTTTAACAACTTAAATACCTGGTCACAATTTCTATCCCAATCATTAAAAGACAATATCAAAGAGAGACCACTATCATATTTCAATCCTTCAATTTCATTTGGATTCATAGATTCAACGACATGAGATAAAAAGTATAAAGGTGCTCAATTTTCATTTGGATTCATAGATTCAATGATGTGGAGATAAATAAATAAAAATCTTTGTATAAAGGTGCTCGATAAGCCACGTGCATGATATCTCCCACATTGGTTGTAGGTAATATCAAAATAGAGACCACTATCATATTTCAAGCTTTCAATTTCATTTGATTCATAGGTTCAACACCGTGTAGACAACAAAAATTATTGTATAAAGGTGCTCGATAAGCCACGTGCATGCTGCTCATTCGTTTGTTATTTGCATGATAGACATCTCCCACATTGGTTGTGACGTAACAAATCATTGTACATATATTGTATTTTTCTCCATCCAATTTGAAAATAGTAAGGGCCTTTGGAAGAGGTCACTGGCCTAAGTGTAAGTTAGTAGTAGAGTGATCTCCTTTGTTGTGAATGCATGTTGTCCACGCATTGTGATATCTCACACCTCTATCCTATTTCATTGGAGAGAAAGATACAAATAGAGGACACAAATTAACATGTGTGGTGTGATATATCACAAACCTCTATTTAGTTGGAGAGGACACAAATTAACCCACATGTGTGGTGTGTGTGATTGGAGTAAGTAGTACAATGTTCTATTTTATTTTATTGGAGAGGAAACAAAATATCCCACATGTGTGGTGTGATATATCCCACACCTCTATTTAAATGGAGAGGACACAAAAGCCACCAAGGCGTGGTGTCATTGGAGTAAGTAGTACATTGTTCCCTTGGTTGTGAATGTATGTTGGCTACATGTTGTGAAACTCACACGTATATTTTGTTGAAAAGGACACAAAATCTCTATTTTTGAAAAGGACACAAAATCTCCTACATGAGTGGTGTGTGCATATTATAATATATTATTATTTTATTGAAGATAATACAAAATATCTAATTTTCTTCGGTGTGATAATAAATACATTTTTTATTTTTATTTTATTTTGTAAGTTTGGTATGACCTTCTTTTTTCATTAATATAAACCAATTTACATCCACATAATAGAGTGTTAGTTGGTTCCAACTTTCCTGCAGGAAACCAAGTCTCCAAGCCTACCACCTAACAGACATATGCCATCTAAAGGGTCAAAATTATTAAATCTTTTCTAACCAAGTCATATAAGTCTCGAATGTCATGGTTTTCCCGAATTCTACATGCCTAGAAACTAAACTATCAACATTCTAAAAACTAAAAGCTTCTTGCATGCATAAAAGAAAAGAAAATATAGAGACCAAATTAGTGGATCATTCTACTCCATCGCCAGATGCACTAACTGCTGGGTCCTTAGCATTGAACTTGAGAGCGTCCGAGGAGAAATGCAAGGATATGATTTTCTATTCGCCGAAGGCCTCCATCCTATTTTTTGCATCTAAAACTTGAGCTTCTAAAAATTATTTTTTGTAGTCATGAAAGTCCTACACCGTTGCCTATGCTCGCGTAAATTTTGCTCTAAAGCCTTTCCCAAGATACTTTTAATAGACCAATACAAGGACAAGGTTTATTTAAATCTTCTGGATTGATACCACGTTATATTCCCTAGTTCCGCAATCCATAGCTCCGTCGCTCCTCTGTAAAATATTTCCAACATTCCTCACATCGTTTATGATGTTGGCAACTAGTTTTTGGCCCCTCGATTTGCCCCCAAAGGAGCCGGGATGTCTCCGTCAACGCGCCCCTAGTTTTTTTGCTTCTACCATTAGGGTTGGGATTTTTTCCTTTGTTGTCACCGATCGAGCCACGGTCATGCCCTTACGGGTTACGTGGGGAGAATGGTTGGCGAAATTCTTGCACAAGTGGCAGCTTTGAGCCCAAAGGAGCCCAGATTCCAGGTGAGAACACACACCGTACATCTATCACACGAGTATATGAAACAATAATTCCTAGTAGTGACCCGAGGACTTCCGCTCTTCTTCCATTGAGTACCTTCCTATTCGCTCGGCCCAAAAAAAAAAAGATACAACTTCCATATATCCAAGAGCTAGCTAACATCATAGACAAAAATTGGTATGGAGAAAGACCGTAGCTAATTCCACAAAGACAAGACCAAGCCCCAAACCAAAGGATAATCACAAACATATGCTAGATGGTACCCAAGTAGGAAAAATAAAAGCATGGAACCTACGTAGGAGCCACCAAAAGGGATTCTGCTCCAATATAGCCAAAAGAAAAATCACCGACCCTTCCCAAGAAAAATCCGTAAAGATAAGACCCAAGAACGAAAGAGAAAACAACCCATCCCCAAGTCCAAGCAAGCATAACACGAGACGTAATGGTGTCCTGTGGACCGACTATAGTGATTAAAACCGAATACAACCTCATCTTGGATAGGATAATACCAAACATAATAGACACAAAGACAATTCCATGCAAAAGGCCCCGATTCGAAAGGCAAACAAACACATGCATACAAAATGAAGCCTCTCATTCCCACAACTTCTGGGCGATTCAAAACCATGCATCCAAAATTCAAATAAGCGTATAAGTTGTTGAATGGAAGAGAGGAGACAATGGTGGATCACACACCAAGCTTTACCCACGCTAGGAGAAGCCTAGACCTCCACCACGTTTGATTCTCATACAATCCACAAAGGCTCCTCGCACCACCCTTCAAGATCTTTCTACCATGAATTGGACAATTACCAACTTCTCTCACATAGCAACTTTCTAATGCAAACCTAAACCAAAATGTAAAGCCTTTGTCACATCTTGTGGGAGTATTAACAACATGCATGCATGGAACCACTGTGCCTTGCGTTGCAAGCATGTGGAGGGTGGTGGCTTGTACCCTCCAAGGCCACCTTCATTAATTTTCCTTCTCCATAATGGGAATGTTGTCCAGCTCACACCTCGATCGTGGGACCTATTCCGCAGGTCTAGGGAATCCGTAAACCGTGTCTCCCGTCTTGCTCTAGGATCTCTTATAGGGAGTCGTAACCCACCTTCCCCGAGATTGAGTAGGAAAATTCAACTCTAATGGTTCGTTTCAATGTGAACAAACCTACCTACAGAAATTGTTGCTCTATTTCTCCGATGGTAGTGATGAGATAGTCAATTTTGGAGAAGGTCACCTACTTCCCGCACCAATCTAACAATTCTCCAACTATGGCTAAGCTTGTCCCATTTAGCCCCATGAATCAAATTTTTAGTTGTGTTAATCACTAGTTTGGAATTTCCTTCCACAACTAGCTTCTTATGCCCTAGCTTACTCATCATGAAGGCCTTTTCAAACCGCCGCAAATTTCCGTCTCATTATTACTTGCATAAACAGCGCGGGTCGCCATATCTTAAATGAGTTTTCGCTCTATAACCTTGAAAAAGCCCCCCAAAAATCCGTTGGGCTCCGGGTTTCCTTTCGAGGCTCCATCAAATCTCAACTCGATGAACCCCTTTGGAGGCGAGAATTGTTGTGTTGAATCCACACCGCTTGTTATGAGTTTCCGTGGATTTTAGCAATACGATGGGGCTAGATTTAGGCGATGGAGGAATGAAGCCTCGGGGAGCAACTTTCCAATCATTTGAAACTATTTCTCCGCCAAGATTGTTTCCCGAATGTTGCGGATGATCCCCATACCGCTTCTTGAGATTGTCAAGTTGTTTTTAAAAATCTTGCTCCTCTCTTTCCATATAGCCCAAAGTGTGAAGTCCAAAGCTAGTCCCCATGCTCGATTAAGGACGGGCTAGAAAATAGGGCTTTTCACCCATAGAAGGATGGATTCTCTAATGCTCTAATGATCTTTTTCCATCCTTCCGAAGAGTGTACTCCACTTGGCTCCAATTTTTTACAAAGAAATAAACAAATTTAGAAAGGTTTTTCGCATCCTCACAGGTTGTATTCACCGTATACAATACTTAGGTCTAGAGATTATCCCTTTTTAAGTTGATCCCAAGTGAGGATTCAACCCTACATGCTAGCCAAAGGAAGTAGGAAAAATTAGACCGCCACCCACCTTTCCATATCTTTCCAAATTGACATGGATTCCCCTATCCCCATCATGCCTTTACTCATAATCCTCCTTTATGGTAAATGTGCTCCTTGTATTATATCCCCATCTAAGAATGTTTGGTCCCTCCGGATGCTGAGCTTCCATGATTCTGAATCTTCTCAAATTTTTCCATTGATCTGACTCGTGGGCCGAGGCCAGCCCCGGCGCTCCTTCCATTTCCTCCATCCATCATAAGTCAAGCTGGGGCCTAATGATCCACCGTATAGAAATTTATGCCAGCTTGTGTACAAAAATAAGTTACTCGTATCCCGTCTCCCAAATCATTTTTTCTCTCGTTACCATGAGTCCCACGAAAAAAGTTGTTTTCCCATTTCTAGATTTCTAAAAAAAATGTTTTTGATGAAATTATTGTTCTAAGCCACCAAGTTCCATATTGTTAATCCTTTGGGAGGGTCGCAAGATCTCGAGATATCTTCGTGCATATTGGCATGCCATATTTGCGATCCAAACGAGCCATAGGTTTGATCCTCTCGTATCCATCGCCATGAGATTTTGTTCTCCATTACTTGATTCAAAGTGAAAGGGTCCCAAAGACCCAATCCCCTTTCCATATTAGGCTTTATTAGGTTGGGACATACAACAATGTGTCAATTTCTTCCAACTGTATGAGCATCTCCCCATAAAAAAATAAAAAAATAAATAAAAATAAAAATTGAAGGTTTCTACCATCTTTACACATGAATTTTTTGCAAGTGCTATCCCCAAAGTCAATATACTCAGATGGATTGGAGAACGGCCTCTTAAGGACAATAAGGCCAGTAAGATTTATGGCTTTGAAATTCCATTTGTTAAGATTCAATTGAATTTTTGGAGAAAATATTCTTATAAGGAAGTTTTTTAAGGAATTCAAGGATAGCATACCAAGATACTTGGAGGGGAGAGAGCTTATACCTAATCCCAACACCTCGAGCCGTGGTTATGAATGTCTATCTGGAAGTTGAAAAATAAGATGGAGGATTTTTCACTGTTTATGTTATCCCCGATGATTCAATAAAAACTTTAAGAATATCGTTTATGCATCGATCTCCTTGCGTAGAGACATGGCAGAAAAAATCATAATGTCACACACAAATTCTGCAGCATGATGGTAGTAGAATGCCCATAACCTCAAACCACGGATCTACGAAGCCCTAGCTCGACTCCAGGTATCAAACCTGTACCTTCTACCACCAAGATGAAAAGGAATGGAGGGATAGGGATCTCCCCTGCCGTAGGCTGCCGAGATGTTGGGTTCCGTAGGGAGAGTCACGAGAAGAATGTGAATACACAGAAGAGGAAACCATGGAAAGGACCCAATTGATCCATATTTGGGTGTAAACCATAAATTTAAGGATATTGGTGAGGAACACCCAATTTAATCTGTCATAAGATTTGGAAAGATATAGTTCTATCATCATTCCTCGGGACTTAAGATGCTTCAGGAGTGAGCAATCTCCTCGGGAGGTGACAAAGTCAAGGCTGTGATCTAGGTTTCCTACAAAGTCATTTAAGGAGATAAGATCTGTGAGCAAAGTGGCTTGAGATGCTTGATAATGATAGTGTAATGACCTCAGATGGTATTGCTGCATAATATGTTCAACCTCGGGGGGTCTTCGTACTTGGTCATTTTTCGAATTAAAGCAATAAAAGTAACGTTTAGTTCTGCACATACCTTTGGTTTTTATGAGATTCATGTCACCTCGTGATATAATTCCCCGTGAAGCTCAGCAACTTGGAAAAATTCGATCGTGAAGTCGTATGGACCAAGAGCTTTGTTTTTCACTGACTTCAATAACTCTCTTACTTCCTCCAACGTAGTCGTCGTCATAAGGGCAAGCCTTTGATCCCTTGAGATGAGATGAGGGATGTTTTGAGTAATTCTCCGAATGACCTCCGACCTATCCCGAGTTGGTTCGCAGAGGAGGGATCGGAAGTGGTTGACTACTGTGTCCTCCACCTCACACCCGCATATTTTTCCGCTTCATCCCTTTAGTGAAGATCTTATTGTGTTGATGATTTTGGATCATGACTTTGTGGAAGAAACACGTATTTCATTCACCTTCATGAAGCCATTTGACTTGGGGCTTTTGCTTCCATACTATATCTTCTTTTTTGTGTCGCTTCTTCCACTGTTGATTAACCACCCTTCCTCTTCCACAAGGTCTTCAAATCTACCCCGAATGACATCTTCTTGAATTTCCTGCATTTTTTGGTTAGTTGGTGTTGGTATTTCATGATGTGGTCAAACTCTTCCTCGTTTCTCTCCATTTCTTGACTTTTATGCTTGGAGCTCCCTTAGCTCTTTTGGAAGGCATGCATATGTTTCTTCTCCGTCTCCTTCACTCCCCTACCACCAACCTTTAAATTTTTGCATGACAGTGGGGTCACTGAAAGGAAGGATTCAAATCATGGGTATTTTGGGACCAAGTTTTAGATCTATCTCTAGCTAGATTGGCCGTGTTGTCCGATCCGTAATATTTCAAATTAGGAACAAATTTCATGAATCATGTATCAAAAATACAATGTAGCAACATTTGTAATAAAACACTAAAATGGACCTTAGATCCCAAAAATTAACAAATATACACCCAACCAATATTAGAGTTGAAACAAATCAAACTAGGTGGGTTAAACATATCTCCCACGCCTAGATTACCAAAAAGTGCTAAAACCTCTAGACCGCAAAATACCAAAGTTGCCGCATAAGGGATTACGCAACAATAGTTTACACATAAAATCATAAGAGAACAATATATCATATAATGATAAATAATTCTAAAGAATAGAATTCTGAATTTCCTGAGAGCAAATACAAAAGAAACCAAAGAAGGGCTTCTCGTCAAACACTCGCATACAAAATGTGATATTCCGAAAATTACCTAATCATCACCGCAACACCGAAGCACATGAGAATAGAAGACTGAAATATGTCTGATATACTATATATCCCTCAAGGGTTTCCTCCCATGAAAGGATGAACCTCTCATCAACAAGGAAACACCGTAACCGAGCGACCAAACCAAGGGACCCAACACCGCTCCAACACGCATTCCCCACGGGTCAGCCGCCGGGAATGTATGGGAAATGTGTGGTCTGATACCAAAGATCTGAAATCAGATCTGAGCTCTCAAACAGATCCCTCAAGGAAGTGAAACCTTCCTCCAATGAGAAAATTAATTTTAAGCTCTGGATTCCAATCCCTTCACCTGATGCACCTAGCAACACCTACACCTCTCGTAAAAATTGAGCTAATGAAGTTGGCTGAAGGTTGGCCTAAAACCTGATGGGAACAGATGAATACAAACTTCCCAATGAAGCTCCTCAAAGGAAAGAGGGATTCCCGCTCGGGAACACCCTAAGCAAACAAGACTCAACCTTCAAAAAGAACGGGACAAAAGTCCGAGAAGACAAGAATAATAATCTAAGACATGAAGAATAATGCTACCAACCTCTTCCTTATATAAAATAGCGGGAGTTTTTCTTGGGTTCTTAGCCCCACTCAATTAGGTCATGACCATCCAAAGATACATCTCCTTCAAAGCTACGTATTCCTCCTGATTCCTCCCTCCTCCCCAATCGCATCGTTGACTTAATCAAAGCAGTTTGATCTTTATCCTATTCATACTTGGAGGTGTTTTATTAGCTAGAAAGAGTTTCCTCACATTTGGAGTGTTTTTTTCCTCCTTAGAGACTTATGGCTTTTCTACCCATTTATTCACCAGTTAAAAGTCAGCCGCTAACTCTAATGTTCCATTTAGCTTTTGAGGCTAAAATTTTGGAACATTGCTACCTCCCTTCAAAATCTTTGCTTTTCCTCAAGAAAATGTATAAGGAGAGAAAAAATTCTCCTCTTCCTCATGTGGCCTCCCACTAATAGCCTCCATCACTACATCAAGAGAATCTCGCAAATAAACTATAATCCAATGTTTCCTCCCAAGTGCAAAACCAAATGGTCCACAACAATCAAAGGTGGAAAATGAAAATGGAAGCTTGCTTTCTATCTCATGGCCTCCACAAGTAGGAGGATGATCATCATGGTGAATGAGTGCCTCCTCCCACCATGCTATCATCCAAAATGGAAGAATACACTCCAACATGTTAACTCATGAAAGTTCCTCCACCTTGTGGGTTCTAAATGTAGGTGGCTAAATAAATGAACATGATAGGCAAGAAGGTCATCCCATGTCGTCCTCCTCTCCACTTATGATAAGTGTAGAAGGGCATGTTGATCTTGGGCTACAACATGATTGCCCTCCAATGGAAAGAAGAAGAAGATTGAGCCTCCAAGGAATCTCCTCCAAAAGTCATGAGTCATGGTTAACCAAACCATCCCATAAAAGATGAGAATGGTACATCATCACTCACATGGCATCTAAATTAGAAAATGGATGAAAGTGATGTGCAATTTTGGATGATACATATGGCTCCTCCGTGGATGCAAGCAGTTCTTTCAACGGTTGATTCAGAGCATCAAGTGGTAAGTTGTTCTTGCAGAATTTTCTGCTATATGTTAGCTCATCTACTATAAAGTAGTAAGTCATAATATATACGCTTGTGTACGATAAAAAAAATACAACACTTGCCCAAAGTCATATAGAGATGGGTTATCAATATTACAAGATCTGGCCCTAAAGTGACCACAGATGAAACCGTTGTAATAAAGACAAACAACCCTCTCATTTCAATTTTTTTAGAAGAAATACTTATTTAAATAGGTCCTCTTTTTCTTTAGGAATAAAAGACTGGGATGAAATCGATCATTTGAAGAAAATAAAAAAGACTCCATTGTTTCAAATCACAAAGTGTTTATAAACAAATGAAACATTAAAAATCCCGATCCGATGAGTATATGAAAAACTCTTATCACACTGGGAACATAATACATAAAGTATTCACATTTAACAAAGTTCGATGTGATATCATAATCGCAATTGCAAATTGGAGATATCTTAAAGTTTTACATTTGTTTTGAAAAACTCCAATGGGATGCGATGAATCGCAAATCGCATTTCGGATAAGCAATGTCATGTATGTTTATTCTATAAACTCCGATGCAATGGACCCCATCGCAAATCAAAATTTGCAAAATGAAAAGATAAACTCTCATTCAGTCAATTTCAAAACTCGGATGTGATGTGATTCATCGCAATCGCATTTCAGAGAAACAAACATCATATTCACTCATGTTACCAAAATCCCGATCCGATGGACCCTATAGTAATCGCAATCACAAATCGGTGAATATCATTTGCAACTTAATTCGTTTGAAAAGAGCCGATGCGATATAACACCATCGCAATCGAAAATTAGCGGAGATAATGAAAATTTATTTGTCGTCCCTTTTGATAAGCTCCGATGCAATCAATACTTAATTTTTACACTGTAAATTCATCGCAATCGCAAAAATCAAAAGGAAAAGTTTTATATTCGCATTTCAAATTGCTGATCTCCGATTGTACGTTTACTATTAAATAGCAAAATCAAATGATTAATGATGTTTTATTCTATTTTGAATGTGTGAGTGTGACTCTTTAGAGGTCATTTAAGTTTTAAAATAGAGTTAATAAATGAAAATCAACGAATAGATCTTTTTATATAGTTGTTCTCCTCATTTCATTTTCACCACGACTGAAAGCTTTTCTCCTTTGCAGAACCACAGAACACCCAATCCTTTCATTCGCCAAGCAAGAGAGATATTACCTGTTGTGTAACCAGCTCCAAAGAGAGAAGAAAAGAGATATTCACGCCTTAGAAATGAGCCACTTCGAGGGGGCAACCTCCAATACATTACATGAATGAACAATTCTTGGATGATTCAATTTACAAAACCTCCTTTCTATATATAGGAGTCCATGGGCCATAAATGTAATCTCAGTGGCCCAATGCACCCTAGCCGACCTAACAATAATAATTTAGGGGCACACACAATATAATGGGGGTTACAAGTACAATAATAACAATAAAGTGTTACACTAACAAAAATAAGGCATTACATTTGTAATATAGGGACCTAACATGCTCCTTCAAAAAAGCGTTGTCCTCAACGCTGAGTAGCTCGTGCTTCAGATAAATTCTTTTCATCCTCCCATGTAGAATCTTCAAAGAAAATTCTTCCACTCGATGAGATACCGAAATTGATCGATTCCCGTAGTTGTCGAGTTCTTGTTTCCATGACCGCTCTCGTTCCAATATGATTTTTCCTTCCTCATCAAGTTTTGGCAATATTGTTTGAACTCGGAAGATTTTCTCCTATAACCTTCTTGCCATGAAACATGGAAAACCGGATGTACTCACAAGAAGCAGAAGCTCCAATTTGTATGCCATAGTACTGAATTTTTGCAACACTTTGTAAGGACTCATAGTACTTTGGCGTATGTAATTTATTATCCTTCTTAGCTTGCTTCGAGGGACATTTGTGAGCCATATGGTTGTAGCCGTAAAAATACCCAATCTCCTATCAAAACTTCTCCTCGAATGTACATGTTGATCTGGCTCTATGTTTCATTCCATTTTGTGCCAGTTCAAGTTATCCTTTAAGAGTTCAGAATCCTCACGATGCTCGACGTGATCTTCCAACGCTTGAACCTTCAAATTTTCCCCTAAAGATGATGTGATCGATGGTGGACATATCCATGCGTTTTCATAAATGGGTCATTTTTGTCAAAGAAAGATGGAAGGAGTGTTATACCACCATTCGGGGCCGAGAGGTAACCACTTGACCTATCGTGTTTGTTTATCGTATACAAAACAACGAAGATATCCTTCAAACATTTATTTACTTACCCTACCACCATCAGATTGAAGATGATAAGATGAGCTATGAGCCACTTAGTGTATCCAGAACAAGAAAATAAATCTCCCTATTCAAAATTTCCGTAAAATGGGATCTCGACGCTCTCACAATAACCTTTGGGCTTCCATGGCTTTTTTGAATCTGTCCACATTAAATGTAGTAGCAACTGCATTTTGTTTTGGGCTGAATAGAGATAATGTAACAAAAGTGTGCATACTTGGTAAGTCTATCAACTACCACCATGATGACATTCTTTCCTTCGCACTTAAAATCCTGATAAAACTCATTGAAATCTCCCTCCCAACGCCGACTTGAATGATAAAGGCGAGAAGTCCTGTCTTAATTGTCTCCACTGAGCCTCAATGGGTAAACCAAACATTCCGCCACAAACTTTTGAATATCGTATTTAAGGCCATCCCAAAAAAATCTTTTCAATTCCAAAGTTTTTAAAAATCTTAGTGTCCTCCTAAAGGAAGTGTGCAATTCCGTAAGAATCTTTGTTTAGTTGGGAATTCTTAAAGATATAAGCCATCTTTGTACCATAAGGAATCATTTTTCCAACTAAATGTATCGTATGCATTTTAGATCTTGTCGCAACTTTTGAATGAGTGTCTATAAGTATCTTTGTCCTTCTTCCATTCATCTTCGAGCTGTTGACCAATCAGTTGGATAATAGAAATGGTACAAAGCAATGCTTCCACCTCTTCATTCTTTCTTGAGAGTGCATCCAACAACATTAGTTTTTTTTAGATATCAAATACAACCCAACATTCTCAGACCTATTGTTAGTTTTCTCAGATAGTCCTTATTCATGTGTGTTTTCACTACGTGACTTAGCTACCTAGAAGAACACTTCTCTTATTAGTAAAGTCTCCATGCAGTAGCATTCATACATTTCTCCATAGCAGGTTTCTAAATCACTTTCCTGATTTGACTTATTTCAAAAAATAATCTCTTCCAGATTAAACTGAGGTACTATCTTCATTTCTGAGGTCACATCTTCCATATTAAATATTTTGTGAAGTCTCAAGGCATAAGACCTGCTAGTACATTGCCTCTTTAAGATGTTCAAAGGCCTTAGTTAAGTCAGAGTCCATGAAAATGCATCTTTCTTCAATAAATGTCATAGAGGTGCCGCTATTCTTCCATACTCCCAACAAACTTACGATAAGAGGCTCCGTTAACCCGAGAAATCTCGCAATCGCTTTATTGTCTTAGGGACTTTCCATTCCTTAATGGCTTTAATTTTGTTAAAGGTCTACTTTAACACCCTCGTGGGATATAATATGACCCGTATATTCAATTTCTAGATCAAAGAAAACATTTGGATGCTTTTGCATACATCATGCCCAATAGTTTGAGCACCTAGCCAACATGTTCAACATATGATCCTTCCAAGACTCTGTTATAGATTAGTATATCATCAAAAAAATACTAGCAATAAATTCTTCAAGGAAGGGTTCGAAATGGAATTCATCAACCCTTTGAAATGTAGAAGGTGCACTTGGTATGCCGGCAAGGCATGACCAAAAATTCATAATGACCTCACAGAGTTCGAAATGTCGTTTTTGGTATCTTCGCCTTCATTCTAATTTGATGATATCCTCGAATCACATCCAACTTGCAAATAAAATTGCATGTAATTCATCCAATAATTCATCAATCACAAGAATGGGAAATTTATCTTTAATGGTGAGCTTGCTTCCAGTTCCCTATAATCCCACACATTCGCCATGATCCATCCTTCTTGTGTACCAATACTGCTGTGAGCAGAGAAAGAACTTTGACTAGGTTGAATTATACCCGCCTAACATTTCTGCAATCATGGCCTAATTCCCGCTCTTTGGAAGTAAGGATATCTATAAGGCCGGATGTTTGGAGGAACACTTCCTCGGGAAATCTAAATGAATAGCATGATCATGATCAATAGGTGGGAGTCCTTTGGGAGTTTCAAACACCTTGGAACATTGTCCAAGACGTGTTGACCCAGTTAGATGATTTTGATGTTGAACTTTAGTGAGCATAATTGTTAAATTACACCTCGTTGTTCTTTCTTTAGAAGCTTTGTCATGCCATTAGAGTTCGTCATCCTTCCGGCTTCCCTTCAATACTCCCGTAGTTCGACTTTCTTTCCTTTCCGAAAAGAATTTCAAGAAAAGTTCTTGAAAATTAAAAGCTACCGTCCCCAAAGATTGTAACCATTGTACTTAGTGCCAACATCAGCACCTCCCATTAGGAATGGAAAGCATTGGACTATTGTCATTCCCCCATGGTTACTGATGTTATGGCATTTTCCGCAGCAATTTATAGTTCCTCCATTTGCAACCATCACTTGACATTCCTGTGTCAGATAAAACAATTTAATTTCGCTACCTTACAATGAATAAAATTATAAAAGTACCTGAATCAATCAACACTATTACCTTTCTTGATTTGTCCTCATCTTGAGAGTTTGAGTGAGTGGTAATTCCTGCCAAAATAGCATTACACGATATGCTGGATTCATTTCTTCCTTCTGGGGCTGGTTCCCTCGGTGTATATCCTCTTCTTGTTCATTTTCTTCCTCTTCACAATCTATGTAACATCTCTTCTCAGCACACTTATGACCTTTAGTGTATTTGCTATCGTCAAATCAGCAAAGCCCTTTTCGTTCTTTTTTCTTCCAATTGTTGTGGTGTCAACTCCAGGTTGTGGAAATCTAGATGTAGCCACACTTCCTTCTTTATAGAATTGGTAGTAGACTTCCATGTCATAATTTTACATTCAATCTCTTTCTTGCCAACCCGAATGCCTTCTCTAATGAATCGTGTTCCAGAACACGAACTTCATGTTGAATGTTATCCTTAAACCCGCCTAAGAAGAGATCATCAATCCCCGTGTCCTCTCGAAATATCGGTTACCCTTATACTCAATTTTTGAAGTCCTCACTGTGCTCCACCAAACCCTTTTGTTTCAGACATTTATCAATTGGGTAAAGAAGGTGTTGCTCTTTGTATCTCATAACAAATATTTATTTTCCTCCGTAAAAATTGAGCCCAAGTGACAATTTTTTTACTTCGGAACAGTTTTCATCGATACCATACAAATGTATTTTGTTCTAAATGAAAGTTGCAATGCGTACCTTTGTGTGTGTTTTGCACGTATGGAGATCAAAATATTGCTCCATCTGTAGTATCCATGTTGCTGTGATCCTTTCCATCAAACTTCCTCATATCCATTTTTGGAATATGGTGGTTCTTCCCACCAACATTCGAGTTTATGAAATCATGATTAACATTTATTTTGTTCTCATCATGAGGTTCTTCTCCTATATTTCTTCTAATAGGAATCATTTCTGGTTTTAAGCTTGTCATCAAGCTCTTCCATGTATGTTTTTAGATCATTCTTCATGTTTTCTATGTTGTCTTTCATGTCATCCATCAGCTTCCATGCCCACTTCCATGCCACTCAATCTTAGCTTCCATGCCATTCATCTTAGCTTCCACGCCATCCATCTAGTCGACACCATCCATTTTAGCTTCCACGCCTTTCTTCAAACCTTCCATCACGCCATCCATCTTAGCTCATGCCTTTCTTCAAACCATCCATCTCACTTCCACACCTTCTTTCAAAACTTCCATTTCATTTTTGCCGCTTTCTTTGCGAGAGTGAAATTTGTTGCACTTGTTCTTTGTAATTTCACAGATCATGCGTGGGCTCCGTCTTCATGAGTCATGGTAGAGCCTTCTGAAGGCCTGATGGGTGTTGAATTATTTTGTGGGCCATTTTAGAATCCAATATTGATATCTATTCTAATATGCCCTTGAATCAATTCAACTTTGATTCTTCAACAAGACTTATGCAATTCGGAAAAAAATACACACCTTTTACTAGCTTTTAGGAGATCGATATTTAACGGAATTATCTTTGTAGTTGAAAATCTTCGATATCTGAATTCAGCCCTGTAGTAGATCTCTCGAAGCTTCTTTCAAATTCCACAGGTCTGACCTGGATTTGGATTCTCCACACGTTGTGTGTCCAATCTCCCACAATGACCTAATTCCGGACTCCGGTTTAGTGAGCTAACCTGTACGACTTGCCACGTGTCACTGTTTTGTCCTTGTCTCTGAAATTGATAGCCCAGAAACTTCAGTCTGTGTATACCAGGACCACTTTTTACGGAACTTCAATCCAATGCCCAGAGAGAGTTATTGAAGTTTTTCCTACTGATCACCTTTGAGATGCAATTCAGAGCCTAAAAGCACTTTACCTTCCACGTATCATATCTCCAAAAATATTACGAACCAACATCTGAAATTTTTAGACAACCTTCCTCAAGATTTCAGAAGCCATGACCTCTAGAAATTTCAGTTCTGAAGCTTCGTAGAAAAATAGTTATATGAAATGCCACGATGACCTGTTGGAGCAGCGAAACTCCTAGAATCCCAAAGCCTACACCAAATGTTGTGTAACCACTTCCAAAGAGAGAAGAAAGAGATATTCACGTCTTAGAAGACACTGAGGGGCACCTCCAATACAGCTACATGAATGAACAATTCTTGGGATGATTCAATTTACAAAACCTTTCTCTATATATAGGAGTCCATAAATACAATGTAATCCTAGTGGGCCCATGTAATCCTAGCCTACCTAACAATAATAATTTAGGGGCACAATAATAACATAATGGGGGTTACAAGGGTACAATAATAACAATAAAGGGGTTACACTAACAACAATAAGGTGCATCATAATAAATAACATAGGGACCTAACATTACCAGACGACAACATGTCTAAGAGTTCAAGAGCAAAAGAGTCACGCTGCCACAAATTTCGCTACGATTCCCATAGGCACTAAAAGAAAAAAACCAAAGAAATCCTAAGCTAGTTACATACACTGCGTGTGGGACTTGGAAAAATGACTTGGAAGATGTATATAACCTGTCGAAAAAGAAAACTCCAGTTATCGAAGTAAATGCGATGTGCCCCCGATGAAGATGACCTTATTTTGACTTCGAGACTCCTCAAAGCACTAGCCAATTCGTTTCTTCATATAATTGCAATGTGCAAACATTTTCCCTTACGAGGATGGGCCCGTGCGGATATAGATACTCGCTTGCTGAAACAGGACTTTAATGTTTCCAACGTTGGAAAAATGTTTGGGTCTTTCAAAGCAGAGGATTTAAAGGCAATGTACCATCTTCCAAACCCACAAAAAGTCTACAACAAAGATTTTATTAAATATTTTGTTGCAAGCAATGAAACTTAGTCTAAGCCAATCAAAGAATGGAGGAAAGCTCCAGAGAAGCATAAAACAGAATCGTGTGCGTGGATTCTCTTTCACCCATATTGTTATACCGCCACAATGATGTGGTACTATTTGGAAATGATAATTCGGAAGGATTTTCAATTCAAATGGTACCCTTTAATCCATTCTCATTCGAATTCCGAAATCATTGATTGGGCAATATCCTTTCGTATAAGATAGCCAATAGAATCCTAGAGTATAGAAAGGATAAGAACACTAGAAACATAACCCCGTTGTTTTTTAGCCTATATTTTAGATGCCCTATGTTTTAACTCGAATTTCCTTCTTTCGTTGAAAATGGACCCCCAAAGAACCCGTTTCTCATTCATATTTATTATAATTTCTTATGGAAGGTATTTTAAAAACTTACATTTATAGATTTTGTCACAGCTTCATCCCCGTCTATCAAACTATTTTTAACCAACTTCCATCCCCGCTTCCCCGAAAAGCCAAGATCGATATATCCCGCATTGGGGACCTGCTTTGAGAAGAGAAATTTACCTATGTCAAAATATTTTATATAGTGGAACCCCATATTTTACCTTCCATGTCCCATAAACCGTTAGCACAAGAAATTCCTACTGCCATCAAAGTGGGAAGGGATGTCAAGGTATTTCAAGAATAATAAGAAACTACGGTGGCCTATTTTCCATTTTATCGTGCGTATACACTTAAGAACATCACACATGCCGAGAAGGAGGTCATCAAAATAAGGGATCTAAAGCTTCCTACAAGCCCCACGAAGTGCGCATGACCCGAAATCGCTGCTCATGATTTCACAAACTTTAGTTTCAATCGCCTAATTTGAGCATGAGCTCGATGAGTTTGATGATTTATTTTTTTCTATTGATAAATTTCCTTGTTTATGAGTTGGCTAAATCCAATTTTCGCATCGAAGATATGAATAAATTCATGCTATTTCAAAGTCGAGATCGCTGAAAGCTCCTCTGACCAGCTTAAGAATTAAAGAAGAACTTCGAGAATATAGGAATGTGATAATAAAAAGAAGATGTACCAACAAAGGTGAAAGAAACATCTACTGTACCGTGAAATGTACATCAAAAATGGAAAGGCACAAGTGAAATGCATGTACAAAAGGAGAATACTAGCAAGTAAAAACAAATGAGCCTATTGGGAAAGGAATTACAGCTCAAACAGGAAGGAAAGTACAAGCATTGAGACCAATGTACAAGGAAAGAAAACACAGCAATGAGGCTAATGTACAAACAAAGGAAAATATCGGTAATAAACCAATTAATCAACTTCTGAAAGATAAGAAAAGACCACCGAGAATGTGGTAGATTTTGCTGAAATTATTGTTTCTTCCCATTTGCTAAGCCAATATGAGCAATTCGCTCAGCAAATAGGATTACAAAACAATCATCAAGTTGAAATGTTGAAAGACCAAGATATGGAAATCATCCCCCGAGCATCCCATCAAATTGTGTTGAAAGTAGAAGATAACCCTCCTCTAGATATCTTTTATAGTCCTAAGCATAGGGTTGTTGTCAGGAAGTAGAGGAAGAGAAGAAGAATAGATCAAGAATCTCTTTCAACATCACAAGGTGAACTGATGAACATTGTTTGGAAAAATACTGAGGTGAATCTTTCAAAGGATTTCACCAAATTTTCACAATATGCAGGTGCCTACAATGCAGCTACTATAGAAAAGGCTTTGGAAGTCGCACAAATGATGAAACAAAAGGAAGTATAGATAGCTATGCTGGAAGAAAAAACAATAGAAAATCAGCAAAAGAGTATGCAGTTGGAACAGCAGCTGCAGGATGAAAAGCTCAAATCTAAAAAATTAGAAGAGAAACTTGGCATTGAGAAGAAAAAGATTGATCAAAAAGCCTTGAATAAGCAGTAGTAGCTAACTCAAGAGGTGGTAAAACTATAGACCCTATTGCAAAATGAAAAAAACTGCTAAGGCTGAGCAAGAAAAAATATTCCAAGCAAGATTGGACAAATTTATGGATTATCCTAAATTGATCTAATTTATGTCCAAAGCTCTTGAAACAAACAAACTATTGTCTCAAAGAAATTTCTGAATGAATTATGTCAAAAACTCACACAAAATGAGCCCAAGTGAGATAATCTCTGCTCTTATAGATGAAGGAATCAGCGTCAGATCGAATTTCCGTATAATGCAAATGAGAAAATTTCTGAATTTCTTCATGGCAAGACTTATAGGGAAAGAAGGAAAACCTTTCCCAGGATTGAAGAAAGACACAAAGAAATTATGTTTAATGAATGGGAAAAGCATCGATGGAAATGGAGAAAGAGCCAAATCATGGGCCAAAACTATGATGAATAGTATAAATACGCTGATCAATGATAGCTATATGCTACCAATCTAATTTCAGATCAGAGTCCTGTAAATTACCAAAGGTCAAATAAATTGATTCCAAGTGGAAGCAAGAATTAATCAATAGGAATCAGCGAATCAACAAACTTTAAGGAATTTCATGGGATATCATGTGGACATATCTAATTAAGCCACACAGTCAACAAATGACAATCAAATGCCTTTCCAATAGAGGTTAAATATATGCTCAAAATTTTCCACCTTGGCACAATGAATACAGGGGAAAATCAATGAATCTGTTTCATTGTAATATCGCAAGTCTATTTCTAGATTTTCGATGATAGATTGTAGCAATAGTTTTAGTTATTTTGTTTTATTAAGTACCTATTTAAACCCCTTTCATGCATTTAGAAAGGGGTCCTGAATTTGTAATATTTTTGACTTGAATGTTACATTTTTGTACTCCATTGATTATTGTACTTTTATAAAGGATCACATCCGGTGATTTAGTGCAAATTACTCTCCGAGAGTTGTAGTTTCTCGTAATTTTAGAGTTTGTTTTACATTGAAGCACCGTATCCGGATATTGAATTACATCCGGAAAGTATCGAGATGAATCAGTATTTCTATCAATTTACCGTTATTTTTATTATGTTATGAGATATTCTCTTAAATTTGCTATCATTTATATGTACTTGTTTTACAAATGTTTCTTTATACATATCATTTCGAGTGTATAGAAATATTTCATATCTTTCACAAGGTATACAAATGATATAAAATGATGAATTTAATGTGTTATTATAAATCCTCGTTGAATTTCTAAACAGAGTTATCATTATTTTATGTTTCATATTTCAATTAAATTATAATACATTTTTATGGTTATTGATTTAATTGAAATGTCTTAAAGTTGTATTCATATTTGATAATTCCTAAATAGTTTTAGAATTACTTATAAGGTATAGATTAAATTAGATAGATTAATTTAGTCATTTATTATTCATTATCCACTCACACAATCATTCCATCACCAACCCATTTTAAGTTATTAGAAACCGGGTCCCTATAAATCCGCCGTAGCCACCACACCAAACGGAAAAGGAAGCTAAGGTCCCGACGGGGGTGTTTTTCCTGGGTTGCTGGGAAGCAGCAATTTTCGAGGCTTCAACATTTTTGGCTCTAGAAGGAGGGGTCTATGCCATGAATGGCGTATAACCAAAAACTACAAAGCACGAAGAGTAATTCACCTCATCACCTTCTTCACTTTCTTCACTTTCCACATCTCAAATCCATCAGGGAAGAAATCGATGAGATATTCAAACAATTCCTACTACCAAAGTCTCAAACCACCGATAATCAACGTTTCCGAGTCCCCCGAAATACAAGCTTTAGTTCATAAACTCCAAGGGTTCTCAATAATACTTTCTGCTCTGTCAGAAGAATCTCGAAATATCTTAAGGTAGTGTTACTTCACAAATTGTTTCTTCCAAGTCCTTACTAGGTCACAGTAAAATCGTATTCCTCCAAAGGAATTTCCTTTACTTAGTAGAGTTAAAACAAGAAAAACATCATCGAAATCGTAGAGTACTATTAATTCTTCATCACAAATTCAATCATATGTTTCCCAAACCCCAACTCGAAAAGTACAACAGCAGCAACATCGGCTATTCAAACACGTCTATTCCACTCTATCCTCGCTCAAACAACATCTATCCAAACGCCAATTGTCTCTTCTAGTCCTTCAACAAGCTTATCACAAAAATGGCAGAGACCATGGACTACACCCGGAGCCGCAATATGGCTACACCTACATGATTTACTGCATCATCCGAAATGGCCGCCAAAATTTAGTCCCGGACTCTGGTATGCTTTAAAGAACATATCAATAACTCTATGTTGTCAAAATTTAAATGCAAGAGAACATGAAGATGTTGTGGTTAGATTATTCTCCTATACTTTGCAAGGGACAACAGGATCCTGCATTTTTCATTACCTTCAGATCTATTACAAGTTGGGATATTTTTTCAAATCATTTTCGACCAAATTCGAAGATGACAAATCAATAGCTACCCTAATCAATGATCTTCCAATCAAGGATGTAACCCATGAACACATTAAATATTTTAACTCTCGATTCAACAAAATTTGAATAAAATCCCTATAGATTCAAACGTGAGCAAGTTAGAAGTATTTGTGTAGAAGAATGCTTTACCTCAAACATAGCAATTTTTGTAGATAGAGCCGCGAAACCTACTTTAGCTAAAAATATGAAAGAATCTATTTCTATTGAAAAATGGATTATTTTCAGATAAGAAAAATCTTCGCTTAAGGAAAAAATCCAAGAAAGTCAATTTTAAGGATGATTCAAAGAAGAAGACACCAAGAGATCCATATGACATGGAAGGCTTAAGGTGAATTTCTCAAAACCATGTCTAATGAAATGGTTGAGATTAAAAGCAAGTGGCAAGTAGACTTCTACCAAAAGACCATTCAGAACTTCAAAAGAAATCAAGTTGAATCTAAAACCTCCTAATTCAATTCCAGCCTAAGAAGAAGAAGATACCTCCAATGTCATATGAACAGAAGAAAAAGCAGAAAATAGTTGAATTACATGGAGTGTGGGATTTCATTCTCCCTAACTTGGACAGTGTGTCACAGCCATGCCCGTAAGTACAAGAATTAAATCTGCAGCAAAACTACCAATCTGCTCCTAAGAAGAAAGGGTACAACTTCAATTACCAAAGACAAATCCCTTGTAAAGAATCTTCTCCTTTACCCACTCAAAATCGACTCGTCATCTTCTAATCCTCCTACATCAACATCTAAGACTTTGGTGGTATCAAAACTTATGGATTATAACATCATGAAGACATGAAGAAAAAAAACCAAAGAGCAAACATTTCCTTACATGACCCAGCAGTCTAAACATCAACAGTAATGCTATTGAAAGAACAAATGAAACACCTATCAAGCCCCTCTACCAAGTGGTGTAGTTTCCAAAGGCAACAAGGAACAGAAAGCCACCGTATAAAGTAGATGCCACCGATATTGTTCTTATTGGAGAAAAGATCAAATTCTCGTACACCTCCTTTTCTTTTGACTTATGAAATCTACAACAAGAATTTGCATAATTTTTTGATAGATTCAAGAGCATCCTCTAATATAATTCCTACTTCAAATATGCAAAATTAAATATTGAACCACAAAAGTTTGCGCTCACATTGTTCAATTGGATCGCTCTAAAGTTCAATTTGTAGGAGAAATCAACTGAATTACTATTCGATTAGCCTTTCGATCCTAGGATCTGAATTGAGACTTCCAAGCAGTATATTCTCGAATTTTATGGAGCTGTCTTTTAAGCAGATTGTTCTCATAAAGCTTAATGGTTATATCGCAACCGATTATTCACATATGTGGTTTCCCTATAAAGGGAAAACCAAATCAAATCAAAGTTGAGCGAGAAAAACACATGATGAAAGCATCAGAATAGTCTGAGCAAGCAAATGAACCCATAGCTTTTAATAACAATATCCTTGGAGGTTATTCTACCGACCATTCCTTGAAATTCTACAACACCACAATCACCCTTTTTTGTAAATACTTTTATTTCACAAATTGAAAATTTTTCACAATATGATTCTTCTAGAATTGTTAATGTTTATGATAAATTCGTAGATAAACCTCGTAACAATCGTTATTTTTGGTCAAGATATTTTGATGGATCAAAATCTAAAGGATGGAGCAAAGAGCAGATGCATTTTAATTGATCCCGCATGGAGAGAAAACCATGCCGTCATGTAGACTAGAATTTGAGTGGCCAAACAATACTGTAGAATATGAAGCCTTGATCCAAGGGCTTTATAAGGCAATAGGGTTAAATGTTCGAATACTTGAAAGTATATGGTGACTAAATTGTCATAAGACAAGTAAGGAATACCATCCATTGTCTTTCGTGTCATCTCAAACATTATCAAACCCTAGGCAAGACCTTACCAATTAATTTAAGCATTTAATATCTCTTCTATTCCTAGAATTCAAAATACATCGGCTAATTTGTTAGCTAATGTTGCATCCAAACTCCTTCCCCGCTAAATATTATAGCCCTGAGTAGATTTTTAGTCGAATTAATCTTTTTCCACCATCCGTTCTTGATAATATCATTAAACCTGGAGAGTATTCTATCATGATAAAGATATATTGAATTTCTTGACTTCAGAGAAATCCAGTGATGAAAACATTACAAAAACGGTCACATCTTCAAAATAATTCAAAAAGTAATGAAAATCCTATTCAAATCGTAGTTAAACTGAGGACCTAGTGATATAAAAGATAGATTCAATATGTTACTATGCTAAAATTCAAAGTCCACTTGAAGTTTGAATTAGTAAATCTTAGCTCGAGTCTAAACCTCAAAATGTTAATCTAGGACTCGAGTTAACCTTAAGAAAGGACTCGTTTCATCAAACTCCCGAGTAGTATAAAGATATTTTTTCTTGGAATTATGAAGATTTGAAAACTTATAATACTTTTGTTATTCAACATACAATTCCAATTTTTCGATGTCAAACCCGTTCAACAAAAGTTAAGAAAAATTCATCCAAATATTTAAGGTCAAATCAAGGTAGAACCTGTAACAAATTTAAAGGCCAAAATTACTTTTCCTCATAAGGCATTCTAATTGGGTTTCCAACATGGTGCTCCGTCAGGAAGAAAAATGTGTAGGAGATATTAGAATCGCATTGATTTTAGAAATTTAAACAAGGCATGTCAAAATGACAATTTCCATGCCAACAATGGAACAAATACTAAAAAAGTAGCCGGTTCTAAACTCATGTCTTTTCTTGATGGTTTTTCGTGCTATAACCAAATATTAGTACATCCGTATGATAGGCTAAAAACCACTTTTAGAACCAAATGGGGAACCTATGCTTATCAAAAATGCCTTTTGGTTTAATAAATGTGATCTACTTTCCGCAGAGTCATGGATATAGCATTTAAGGGTCCGATTAATAGATCGCATAGTTATTTATTCGATGACATAATAGTATTTTTAAAGAAAGAGCCAATCATCTACATATCACAGTGCGCATATTTGAAAGATGTAGAAGCTGTAGTATTTCTTAACCCAAAGAACCCTTCTTTGCTCTCAATGAGAAGGAAAATCTTAGGTTTTTGTGTCAAAAGATGCTATATATATTGACCCTAAAAGAGTGAAAGAAATTTCTAATATTTCTTTACCTCATAACAAAAAAATTCATGCAATTATTTCTAGGGAAAATCAATTTTGTAAAAAGATTAATTCCCGATTTTTCTCAAATTGTTTTACCTATGCAAAATATGATTAAGAAAAAAATTCAGTATTCAAATGGGGGTATAAAGAGAAGGAAGCATTTGATACAATCAAACAAAATCATTAATGCACCCGCATTGAATACTCCCCAGATTTTTCTAAAGATTTTATTCGTATATCTTAGCTACTAAAACATCCTATGTTGTTGTCTTAACACAACTCAATGATCAACAAATAGAAGCACCAATTTCTTTTCTTTATCTCAAATCTGCAAAGAGTTGAGTTTAATTATTCCGATGTAGAAAATGTTTCCTCTTACCATGTTTAAATCAATTAAACATTTTAAACCTTTTCTCCTAAAAGACACACACAAAAATTATTATCCTATCTTCCTCATGAGACAATTGTTAATTCAAAAGAAGTAGAAGTAAAAAGAGAGCTAATTGGGTAACAACTTTGCAAGAATATGACATTGATATTGGGCTATCCAAGATTGTTAAGAGGACAAGGTTTTTGCAGATTATTAGTAGCAGCTCACAATATTCCAAAGCATCAAGATCAAGCTAATATCGTTCAAGTAACCGACAAGTGTTATAGATTCTAAATCTCAACATGTTGATCTGATCTTTACTCAAGAATGGGTATGCTCCTTCTAATCTCAAAATATAAGAACAAACATTCTACGATTAAAAGAAAAAAAATTTATGAAATCATTGATGATGTGTTATTTAGAAAAATTATGATTCAATTCTATTAAGATGCCTGAAAAGATCAAGCTAAAAAAGGTATTACAAGAATTACATGATGGACTGTTATGGACATTTCGGAGGTGATACCACAGCTCACAAAATCATCCATGTCAGATGTTATTGGCCTACCCTTTTCAATGATACACATGATTACATGAGGAAATGCGATATTTTTCAAACTCGTTAGTGGAAGACAAAGGAAGCGCCTTTCCTTTGCAACCAAAAGAACATCGAGCAACCATTTGAGCAATGGGGGCTTGATATTATTGGAGAAATAGTACCTCATTCTTCCAAACAAATACGTATACATCCTTAAAACAACAAACTACCACAAAGTGGGTAGAAGTACCCTTTAAAGGTAGCCAATTTGATGCAATTATTGATTCTTCTCATCAACCAATTCATCATTACCAAGTTTGTGTACCTAACGCTCTTTACCTTCGACAATGCATCTTACTTTTTTTGAAATAGTATAATGGAATTTGCAATCAAAAGAGGTTTCAAATTGGAAATATTCAACAAATTATTATCTACAAGGTAATGGCTTAGCCAAACTCACTAACAAAAATCTCATCAAAGAATAAAAGACCATTGATCAATCAAAAGAATCTCCAAGACAAGTCTTTAATTTTTGCACTATGGGTTGATCGTATTGGTCACAGTGCTTCGATAGGAACTTCATATTTCAATCTATTTTATGTAAAAGAAGTTGTGATGCCATCAAATCTAGTTCTTCCATCATTAGCACTAGTTCAATTTATTGAAGAAAATCCTTCATCATCTATCGCTTAAGATTTGATAAATTTCTTAAAATTAGAAGAAGATAAGAAAGAAAAAAATATTCATGAAAAACATCAATGTACTTGTAAAATCTTCTTTTGATTCAAGTTCCACTAGATCCAAAACTTTGTCAATTGGTATCTTGTTCTGAAATGGGATAAAGCACATGAAGATAAAGGTAAGCATACCAAATTTAAAAAAAATGTGGCTCGGACCATTTCGCATTTCTAAAAAGATAGGCCTATATACGTTCATTCTCGCAAGACTTAACAGAAAGAGAGAATTCTCTCACAATGGGCTTATTTTAAAGAAATTATTTTCTTAAGGAGGTAACCCTTCTTACTTGTACATATTCCTTTTCTCGCAATTTTTGTTTTGTTTTGTAAATAAGGTTGTTAATAGTCTCTAATTGACTTTTTACTATTAGAAAATGTCTTAGGAAGAATATTATAAATACGTATTTTATGTGTAAGAATTTTATAGAAATGATTACAGCTGTGGATAGTTTAAAATAAAATGTTAAATCCTTTAAAATTTGTTCAAAACATTTGCATGATCTTTTGAAACCTTGAGAAAATGTAAATCATTATAATTTTATTAAGTAGAGAAAGGTTATCCATAAAAAGTAAAGACTTTTCCAAGCTTTGGCATTCAAAAAACTCGAAATTGTCATCCATTGATTCTTAAGGATAAAATCATTTCACCCTATCCATTACAGTTTTGATTTTTGAATGTAATTCTCAAGAAATTATAGGACAAAATTTAAGAGATAAGATATCCTATCACGGACCTCGCTTACCATGATCATAAGAAGTAATGAAACCGACATTACCAATGCCGTATACCAAAACAAAAATGGCTATAATTATAAGACAAGGGGTCTCATCACGAGCCACTTGTTCGTTTCATTACAAATTAGTGAATGGCATTGTTATTAACTCCGGCTACCAAACTCGTAGCAATGGTTTTTAATTTAAAAAATAAATAAAAATAAGAAAACATAAGATACAATGTCTTATGAATTTATTTTTAAAGAATTAAGATCTTAGTTGGATGGGAGAATGAAATGGTTAATGTTTAAAAGGTAACCCTGCCGAGACTATAAATGTTTGTGCAACAGAGGCAATGCCTATGACAATAGAGTAAAATACAAAAGTTAAAATTGAGGAGCCCCTACTTCATTATTATCAACCAATCAAGGCTTAAGAAAACCCAAAAATGCTCTTTATTTTTGAGGAATTAGAAAGAAAATTGTAAGATTTTTATTCTTTTTCGTAGTTAGATTTTATTTAAAATTTCTCTAAGATAATGCCATACATTCTTAAAAAATTTGTCATTTAGAAATATAGTATTCATTTTATTTTTCGTAGATAATCGTTTCTTCCGTTGGACCGTCAATTGTTGTACAAGACAACAACCCTCCCCATTTCCAAATTTTTGAAGAAATGTCATTTAGAAATAGGTCCCCTTTTTCTTTTAGGAATAAAAGACTTAGATGAAATCCGATCATTTTGAATAAAATGAAAAGATTCCATTGTTTCATAAATCACAAAGTGTTTATAAACAAATGAAACATTAAAAATCCCCATCCTGATGAGATAAGGCAAAACCTATCACATCAACATAATACATAAAGTATTCACATTTAACAAAGTTCGATGTGATATCATAATCGCAACGCAAATCGAGATATCTAAAGTTTTACATTTGTTTTTAAAAACTCTCCGATGCGATGCGATGAATCGCAAATCGCATTTTGAAGCAATGTCATGTATTTATTCCATAAAAATCCGATGCGATGGACCCCATCGCAAATCGGAAATCACAAAATGAAGAGATAAAACCCTCGTTCAATCAATTACAAGACTCCGATGCGTGATGCGATTCATCGCAATCGCATTTCGAAGAAACAAACACTATATTCACTCATGTTACCAAATCTCATCCAGATGGACCTATAGCAATCTTAATCGCAAGTCATTGAATATCATTTGCAACTTAATTTGTTTGAAAGACAATGCGATATAACACCATCGCAATCGCAAATCGGCGAGATCATGAAAATTTATTTGTCGTCCCTTTTGATAAATTCCGATGCTTTATCAATACTTAATTTTTACATCGTACATTCAAGCCGCAATCGCAAAAATAAAAAGGAAAATTTTATATTCGCATTTCAAATTGTCGCATCTCCATTGTATCGTTTACTATTAAATAGAAAAATCAAACGATTAATGACGATTTATTCTATTTTGAATGCGTGAGTGTGACTTTAGAGGGTATTTAAGTTTCAAAACGAAGTTAACAATGAAAATCAATGAATAGATATTTCTATACAAATATTCTCCTCTACTTATTTTTCATCACATAACCGAAAAGTCAATCCTTCTGTAACCATGAACCACCTAATCCTTTCATTTGCCGAGAAAGAGAGATATTACCGTACGACAACATGTCTAAGAGGCTCAAGAAAGCAAAGGTTACTACCGCTGCAAATTTCACTGTGATTCCCATAGTACCAATAGAAAACCAAGAAAACTTAAGCTGTTATAGATACATCATGCCAAGACTTGGAAAAATGACTTGGGAAGATGTATATAACTCCGCTTTGAAAAAGAAAACCCTAAAGTTATCAAGGCTACACTCCTCGATGAAGATGACTCCGTATCGATTCCGAGACTCTCTTAAAGCATTAGCCAATTCGTTCCTTCATATAATTGCACTTCTCTTATCATGATGTAATTCATGATAGATAATGTCACTATTCAAAACGGACTTTGTTTCAAATTTATTGGAACAATGTTTGCCTTTCGCAGTGCAGGACTTAAAGGCAATGTACCATCGGTACCCCAAAAAGTTCAACAAAGATTTTATTAAATATTTTGCCGCAAGAAATGAAATCCCAGCCCAAACAATCATAGAATGGAGGAAAGCTCTAGAGAAGCATAAAATGAATCGTTAGGTATGTACTCCGTCGATTCTCTTTTCACCTCCATATTGTTATGCCGCCACAATGATGTGCGCACTATTTGGAAATGATCATTCGCTAGATTTTCAATTCAAATGGTACCCTTAATCCATTCTCGCTCGAATTCCGAAATCATGGATTGGGCAAGAGTCCTTTTCAGATAAGATAGCCAATAGAATCCTAGAGTATAGAAAGGATAAGAACACCAGAAACACAACTCCTCATGGATGAAATAGTATTTTAGATGCCCTATGTTTTAACTCGACCCCTTCTTGGTTGGAAATGGACCCCCAAAGAACCCGTTCCTATTCAGAGAAAGCCACTATAAAGCCCAGGAAGGGGCATTTCAAAAACCATATTTATAGAGTTTATCGCCATTTCTCATCCCCTGCCTCATCAAACTATTTTTAACTACCCATCCCCTGCTTCGCAAAGCCAAGACCTGATATGTCCTAAGATTGGGACTGCCGAGGTGAGAATTGCCTATGTCGAATATTTTGGAGTATAGGTGATCCCCATATTTTACCTTCAGATAAGTCCTTATTAAACTCGTTAGCACAAGAAATCTCCTACCAGCGAACAAAGGAAGGGATGTAAAGGGTTATTTCCCAAGAATAATAAGAAACTAATGTGCCTTCATTTCCACGACCGTGGGAATTATACTTAAGAACATCACACATGCCGAGAAGGAGGTCATCAAAATAAGGATCTAAAGCTCTCTACAGTCCCACCTAAGGCGCATGACCCGAAAAGCTGTAATATTTCACAACTTTAGTTTCAATCGTCCGATTTGAGAAGGAGCCTTGGTTTATTTTGACATTTATTTGCTTCTATTGATAAATTTCGTGAGTTTATGAGTCACAAACTACTGTGACCGAAGATATGAATAACGGCTATTTCAAAGTCGAGACCGCAGAAAGCTCCTCTCGTACTCAGTTACAATTATGCTACAAGAATATGAGAATATAGGAACAGAGTTAAGTAAAAATAAGATGTAGCCAACAAAGCAGAAAAGGAAACATCTAATAGTCAGTGAAATGTGGCCGTACTAAAAATGTAGGCACAAGTGAAAAGCCTAATGTACAAAAGGAGAATACTAGCAAGAAAAAATGAGCTTCATTGGGAAAAGGAATTACGCTCAAATAGGGGAAGAGTACAAGTATTGAGACCAATGTGCATGTTGAGAAAGAAAAATACAGTAATGAGGCTAATGTACGTACAAAAAAGGAAAATACCTGTAATAAACCAATTAATCAACTCTCTTGAAGAGAAAAGACCACCTAGAATGGTAGATTTCCGCTGAAATTATTGTTTCTTCCCATTTTCTAAGCCAATATGAGTACCCGCTCAAAGAATAGGATTACAAAACAATCCTCAAGTTGAAATGTCGAAAAGACCAAGATATGGAAATCATCCCCTCGAGCATCCTACCGAATAAATTTTGTTGAAAGTAGAATATATCCCTCCTCTAGATATATTTTATAGTCCTAAGAATAGGGGTTGGAAGCAAAGGAAGAGAAGAACATATCAAGAATCTCTTTCAACATCACAAGGTGAATCGATGAACATTGTCTCGGAAAATACCGAGGTGAATCCTTCTCGCAGGATCTCACCAAATTGTCACATATGCAAGCACCTATAGTAAAATACTATAGACAAGGCTTCGAAGTCACACAAATGATGAAACAAAAGGAAGTACAGATAGCTATGTCAGAAGAACAAACAACATAAAATCAAAGAAAAAGATTATGCAAAGCTCAACAAAGACTAGTTGCAGTCAAAAGCTCAAATCTAAACAAATAGGAAGAGAAAATTGGCATTGAGAAGAAAATATTGATCAACAAGCTCTCAATAAGCAGAGCTAACTCAAAGAGGTGGAAAAACTATACCCCGACAAAACAAAATCATATATTGCAAGAAAAAATATTCCAAGCAAGATTGGACAAATTTAGATTATCCAAATTGGATCACTAAAATCGAAGCCTGAACAACAAACTATTGTCTCAAGAAGCTGAATGAATTATGTCAAAAAATCGGCACAAACCGAGCCCTTATGTGAGATAACTTCGCCTATGTAGATGAAGGAACTACCAGATCAAATTTGATGATGTAGATTAGAAAATTTCTCGAATTTCTTTCATGGCAAGACTCAAAGTAGGGAAAGAAGGCAAACCTTCCTAGGATTGAAGAAAGACACAAAGAAATTATGTTTAATGCAGTCGGGAAAAGCAATGACAAGCGAAGAAAGAGCCACATCAAGGCCAAAACCATGATGAATAGTATAACACAGTTTCTGATCAATGATAGTTTATATGCTACCAATCTAATTTCAGATCGTATCCCAGTAAATTACGAAAGGTCAAGGAAAACCATTCCAAGTGGAAGTCGAATCAATCAATAAGAATCAAGAACCGGCTAAACTTCGTGGAATTTCTGTATGATATCATGTTGACATATCTAATTAGGTCATAATACCAACAAATGGCAATCAAATCCCAATGGCAATCAAATGCCATTAGTTGCATCATTCCGCAGTTTTATGATGCCACATATACCGGTCGTGCGACATTCGAGGCTAAGTCATCCAATAGAGGTTAAAGATATGTTCGAAAATTTGCCACCTTGGTATAATGAATATAGGGAAAATCAATGAATATGTTTCATTGTAATATCGCAAGTCTATTTCAGATTTCCTCGATGTTAGACCGTAGCAATAGTTTTAGTTATTTTGTTTTATTAAGTACCTATTTAAACCCCTTTCATGCATTTAGAAAGGGGTCCCGAATTTGTAATATTTTTGACTCGATGTTATATTTTTGTACTCCATTGATTATTATATTTTTATAAATGTTCACATCTCGTGATTTATGACAAATTACCTCTCGAGAGTTGCATTTTTGTACCTTAGAGTTTGTTTTACATTGAAGCACCGTATCCGGATATTGAATTACATCCGGAAAAGTATCGAGATGAATCTAAAGATTTCTATCGATTTCATCGTTATTTTCTTATGTTATGAGATATTCTCTTTAAATTTGCTATCATTTATATGTACTTGTTTTTAAAATGTTTCTTTATACATATCATTTCGAGTGTATAGAAATATTTCAATTTTCACAAGTGTATACAAAAATGATATATAAAATGATGAATATAATGTGTTATTATAACTCGGTTTAATTCTTAAACGAGTTATCATTATTTATGCCGCATATTTCAATTAAATTATAATACATTTTCATGGTTATTTCATTTAATTCGAAGCAATCTTAAAGTTGTATTCATATTTCGATACCCGAGTTAGTTTTAGAATTATTTATAAGGTATAGATTAAATTAGATAGATTAATTCTAGGCCATTTAGTATTCATTATCCACTCACAGACAATCATCTCCATCACCAACCCATTTAAGTTATTAGGAAATTGGTCCTATAAAATCTAGAGCCACCACACCAAATGGAAAAGGAGTTATCCTAAGATCCCAACCAGGTGGTTTTCCCCCGATGTTTGAAGCAACGATTTTCAAGGCTTCAACAGAAACCCATAAATAATCTTTCTCTCTTGTGGATCAATGCACTGTTTACATATGGTGAGAAAATAAAAATACTAAATAGAGTAATCATTAAGCACATAAATGTCTTTCTTACCATGCATCATGTGTGAGCTGAAAGTGAGGTCTATGTATAAGTTCTCTCATGAGGATCCCCTAATAAAAATATGCAAGAAGGAGGGATACATATACTCCTTGGAACACTCCATCAATAAGAGCACTCTCTCATGTGTCAGCACTATAGGCCTTAGAAAGAAGGCTCCATGACTCCTCCCTTTGACATTCCACATGCCAAAGCCATCCACCATCATGCTGCTATGTGAGAAGATCTTCCTCCAACATGGAAGTCTCTCGTGATCCTCTAATGCTAAAGGGTAGCCTCCTTGCACCATGAATGTGCCTTTCTTCTCTCCGGAAATATCATGAAAAGTATGGGAAGAATGTTGCCCATACTCCCCCAAGTGCAACAATAGTAACAACAACTCTTTTTGATGTCTCATCTCTCCCTCATACAAGCCATAAAGTAATATCATGATGGTCAACTTGTATGATGTCCCAATGAATAGTTCAGCCATGAAGTGCCTCCTCAAGTTCTCCAAGTGGTTCCTCCCACAAGAAGAGAAAAAGTGTGATATGGCAATCATGGTTTGCCCATGGTTCCTCCTGAAATGTACAGCATATAAAGTGGGGAGAATCATGTTCCCAATGGGCATCTTCCCTTTCAATCCCACTCTCTAAACAAAGCTCCCCATGAACATAAACATGTCAGCAATATATGGAAGCAAAGTACAATAAAAACAAGTTTCCAATTAACAACCAGAGAGTGAATCATAGTTCCACTCATGGAACCAGCGTAGTGCATCCTTTGCCTGCATCAAAATAAAAAGTAACAAGTGATTTACCAGCCACTTGTTTTCTGCCATAGTCATCTCATAAGATGAAAACATGAAGTTACAAGATGGTGCCAATGGTGCACACCAAGAAACATGTGGCTTCCCCCACAAACCATCAAAAGGATAGCCAAAGTCAATGCTACAAGTAGTTGCAAGTACATCATCATCCAATATGCAAGAATAAGCAACTCCCCTTGACACATCATGCTGCTCAAATAAGGAAAATAAGTACAATACAAAATTTGAAATGATACCTCCTCCATCATGTACTTGAGGTCTTGAGTTGAAATGGCTCCACTGTAAATTCTGCCTCACTCCCAATGAGTAGGAAGTTGGTTGTGACATCCTCTCTATCACCATCTGGGCTATGCATCTCACCATATGCTGATATACGTCCTGCTGGATTCCCTCCCAAGTGAACTCCTCCATCAAATGTAAATATGCCTCAAAGTGCATAGAAGAGAAGTCCTCATGTGCTACATGTAGCAGCTTCTCCTTAAGACTATAAGATCTAGTCAAGAAGATCCTGCCATAGGAATAGATGACCACATCATCCACCATGTATATGTCATCTCCATCCAGGTCATCAAGAATCATGCATGCACCAAGATCCTTGGAGTACTCTACCAAAAGTTGAGATCTCCAATAAGGATCAATCCCCCTAAGAGACAGCGCTGGTGATCTAGCATGTGAGGCTCTCCTCATGTTGTTTTCTGCTACTTTGACATCCCCCATGCCAAATTACTCCCCCAAAATCCTCACCTCTCCAGAATCCAAGAGTGGTGAATCCAAAGATAAGATGTATTCCATCAACTCCAGATTAGGTGGCCTCCCAGGTGGAATGCCTCCATGTAGTGAGACATCAATGTCAAGAGTAGACTGCACATATGATTGGGCAACTTTTCCCCGCCCTCACTGCGCAAATCAGTATGCCTCTTCCTTGCACTAGCTTTCTGAAATAGAGAAGGGTGTGTGCGTCTCATCAAATGATGCTACTCTTCCTCCCTACCTCCTCCTTCCTGCTGCAATGCTGCACAATCATGCTGCTCATTGATTGTGCTTGGACCTCCATGTATGAGATCCTAGGGAACTTCTTGTAAGGATACAAGAATCCCTCCTATTGGAGCATGTGCTCCTCCTCCCTCTGCATGAGGCAATAGATGTACTCTCGATGTGACAACGATGTTGCCCTCATCTTCCTCAATGTGTATGGGAAACATCTCAACAGTTGGATCCTCCTGTGAAAAGGAGATCCCCATGCCCTATTGTTCAAGAATATGAACTGGAGGTCTTGCTTCCAGAAATATGTAATGCAAGATGTTAGCTCCTCCCATGGTTTTCTGAAGTGGATTTTCCTCCATCACATGCAAGGGTTTTGTTTTCTCAAGTTTTCCTTGCTCATGTGTCTTAGGAATTTTTTCACCAAACCTTCCCATCAAAGTTTTTATGAATCTTTCATAAGAGGAAGTGTTTGCATTTTTTTAAAGAACAAGACTCAAAAATCCACCATGCATGAGCCTTACCTCTGAAATGTAGCACTGCAACTCTGATGGCTTCATCTTCGAGAATGTGGTGCAGCTGTAAATAGGAATCTAGCTACTTCGCCCAAACTCCAGCTGAGCATGTAGGTGATCTGGAAAAAGTAGATAGAAGAAATCTATTTGCATCCTATTGCTTTTTCTTCTCCACCTGGATCTTGCAAAGCTTTTTGAAATCAGTATGATCTCTAAACCTCTCAGTTTGAGACTCATACTCCCGCAATAAATCACTAAGAGTTCTCCTCTTAGACATTTTTCCTCCTCCCGTCCATCTCAAGATAGCTCTGGGAACTTGACTATGATTTCCATCATGGAGTGTAGTTGTATGCTCACACTCACCATGTGCAAATCTAGATTCAGCTTTAGATTCAACCTCCTTCGGAGATCCCATCTCCAATCTCATTTTCTTCGGCTCTCCTTGAAATCTCTGCATAGATTTTGGAAGAAGATTTGTAAGCTTGTCTTCCTTTCTTCTTTCACATAATGAAGCTTTTTGGATTCTTTCCATCTCTCCTTCCTCTGATAGCTAGATCTCACAATCTGAGCTAGAGATCATGCTTTGATACCACTGTAATATTCCAAATTAGGAAAAGCTCATGAATCATGCATCAAAAACACATTTCTAGCAACATTTGCAATAAAATAGTAAAATGGACCCTTGGATCCCATAAATTAATCAATATAAAATCTAAATCCAAGATTGGAGCTAAAATAAAGCAAACTAGGTGGGTTAAACAGATCTCCCACACCTAGGATTGCCAAAATGTGCTAAAACCCCAAGACTGCAAAATACCGAAGTTGTTGCATAAGGGATTGCACAGTCTAAGAGAGGGTTTACACATAAAATCATAGGAATATATCTACTCATGTATTGATAAATAATGCTGAAGAACAGAGATCTAATCTCCTTATACAAAATAGAAAAGAAACCGGCAAGGGTTTCTTGTCAAACACTCTGCATACAAAATGTGATATTCAGAAAATTATTGATCATCACTGCAACACTAAAGAACATGAGTGTAGAAGGCTTAAATATTTCTAATATACTATATATTCCTCAAGGGCTTCCTCCCATGAAAGGATGAACCTCTCAATCACAAGGAAACACTGCAACGGAGCCACCAAACCACGCACTGAACACTGCCTCCAAACTAATGCATTCCCTAGCTGGAACAGCGTTGGGAATGTATGGGAAATGTGTGGTCTGATACCAAATATCTGAAATCAGCTCTGGAGCTCTCCAAATAGATCCCTCAAGTGAAGGAAACCTTCCACCAATGAGAAACTAGCTCAGAAGTCGGGATTCCAATCCCTTCCACTGTTGCACCCAGCAACACTGCACAATCTCTGGAAAAACTGTGCTGATGAACTTGGCTGAAGGTTGGCCTAAAAAACTGATGTGTAATGATGAATAAAAACTCTCCCAATGAGGCTCCTCAAAGGAAATAGGTGGGATTCCCTCTCGGGAACACCCGGTGCTAAACAGCATTGCAACCCTGCTAAGCAACAACGGGAGAAAAAGTCTGAGCAGACAAAAATAATAATCTAAGACATGAATAATAATTCTTCCATCCTCTGATTTATATAAAATATGAGTTTTCTTGCCCTTGGCCCCACTCAATTAGGACATCTCTATCCAAAGATACATCCCCCTCCAAAATTGTGGTATTCCTCCTTGGATTCCTCCTCCTCACCAACTGCATTGTTGACTTAGTCAAAGCAGCTTGATTTTATCCCTATTCATACTTGGATGTGTTTTATTAGGCTATAAATATTGTCCCCTTTCACATTGGAGTTTTTTTTTCCTCCTTAGGAGACTTATGGGCTTTTCTACCCATTTATTCACAGGCTAAAGCTGTTTCTAACTCTAATGTTCCATTTAGCTTTGAGGCTAAAATTTTGGAACATTACAGTCCTCCCCTCCAAAATATTTTCTTTTCCTCAATAAAATGTATAAGGAGAGCAAAATTTCTCCCCTCTTCCTCATATGGCCTCCCATCAATAGCCTCCATCACTGCATCAAGAGAATTTGCAAATAAACTGTAATCCAATGTTTCCTCCCAAGTGTGCAAAACCAAATGGTCCACAACAATCAAATGTAGAAAATGTGAATGGAAGCTTGCTTACTGTCTCATGGCCTCCACAAAGTAGGAGTGATGATCATCATGGTGAATGAGTGCCTCCCTCACCCATGCTATCATCCAAATGAAGTGAGTCACCCTCCAACATGGTAACTCATGAAAAGTCTCATCCACCTTCTGCTCCTGAAATGTAGGTGGGCTAAATAAATGAACATGATAGGAAAGAGGGCCTATCCCATGCTATCCTCATCTCCACTTATGATAAGTGTAGAAGGCATGTTGATCTTGGGCTACAACATGATTTCCCTCCAATGGCGAGAAGAAGAAGATTGAGCCTCCAAGGACTCTCCCTCCAAAGTCATGAGTCATGTCAACCCAAACCATTCCATACAAGATGAATGGCACATCATCACCACATGGAATCCAAATCAGAAAATGGCTAAAAGTGATGCGCAATTTTGTATGATACGTATGCTCTCTCTGATGGATGCAGCGCAGTCCTTTCAACTATTTATTCAGAGAATCAAATGGCAAGTTGTTCTTCAAAGAATTTTCTGCTATGCATGTTAGCTCATCTACTATAAAGTAGTAAGCTGCAATATATAGCAACTATGTACAATCAAATAAATACAACACTTGCCCAAAGTCATGTAGAGATGGGTTATCAATATTACAAGATTGGCCCTAAACTGACCATGAAACCCATAAATAATATTGCTCTCTTGTGGATCAATGCACTGTTTACATATGGTGAGAAAATAAAAATACTTAATAGAGTTATCATGAAGCACATAAATGTCTTTCTTACCATGCATCATGTGTGAGTTGAAAGTGAGGTCCATGTATAATTTGTCCCATGAGGATCCCCTCATAAAAATCTACAAGAAGAAGGGATACATATACTCCTTGGAAAACTCCATGAATAAGAGAACTCTCCCATTTGTCAGCGTTGTAGGCCTTAGGAATACGGCTCCATGACTCCTCCCTTTGACATTCCACATGCCAAAGCCATCCACCATCATGTTTCTATGTGATAAGATCTTCCTCTGACATGGAAGTATCTCATGATCCTCTAATGTTGAAGGGTAGCCTCCTTGCACCATGAATATGCCTTTCTTCTCTTCAGAAATATCATGAAAAGTATGGGAAGAATGCTGCCCATACTCCCCCAAGTGCAACCACAGCAACAAAAACTCTTGTTGTTGTCTCATCTCTCCCTCATACAAGCCAGAAAGTAAGATCATGATGATCAACTTGTATGATGTCTCAATGAATAGTTCAACCATGAAGTACCTCCTTAAGTTCTCCAAGTGGTTCCTCCCACAAGAAGAGAAAAATTATGATATGGCAATCATGGTTTTCCCATGGTTCCTCCTAAAATGTACAGCATATAAAGTGGGGAGAATCATGTTCCCAATGGGCATATTCCCTCTCAGGCCCACTCTCCAAACAAAGCTCACCATGAACATAAACATGTCAGCAATATATGGAAGCAAAGTACAATAAAAACAAGTTGCCAATTGACAACCGGAGAGTGAAACATAGTTCCACTCATGGAACCAATGCAGTGCATCCTTTGCCTGCATCAAAATAAAAAGTAACAAGTGCTTTACCAGCCACTGTTTTTCTGCCACGGTCATCTCATAAGATGAAAACATGAAATTACAAGATGGTGCCAATGGTGCACACCAAGAAACATGTGGCTTCCCCCACAAACCATCAAAAGGATAGCCAAAGTCAATGCTACAAGTAGTCGCAAGTACATCATCATCCAATATGCAAGAAGAAGAAACTCCCCTTGATACATCATGCTGCTCAAATAAGGAAAAGAAGTACAATACAAAATGTGAATGATACCTCATCCATCATGTACTTGAGGTCTTGAGCTGAAATGGCTCCACTAGAAATTCTCCCTCACTCCCAATGAGTAGGAAGGTGGTTGTGACATCCTTTCTATCACCATCTGGGCTATGAATCTCTCCATATGTTGATATATGTCTTGTTGGACACCCTCCCAAGTGAACTCCTCCATCAAATGGAAAGTCTCAAAGTGCATAGAAGAGAAATCCTCATGTGTTGCATGTAGCAGCTTCTCCTTGAGACTAGAAGATCTAGTCAAGAAGATCCTGCCATAGGAATAAATTACTACATCATTACCATGTATCTGTCATCTCCATCCGGGTCATCAAGAATCATGCATGCACCAAGATCCTTGGAGTACTCGACCAAAAGCTAAGATCTCCAATAAGGATCAATCCTCCTAAGAGACAGCGTTGGTGATCTGGCATGTGAGGCTCTCCTCATGCTGTTTTCTACTACTTTGACATCCCCCATGCCAAATTATTCCCCCAAAATCCTCACCTCTCCAGAATCCAAGAGTGGTGAATCCAAAGACAAGATGTCTTCCATCAACTCCAGATCAGGTGGCCTCCCGGGTGGAATGCCTCCATGTAGTGAAACATCAATGTCAAGAGTAGACTGCACATATGATTGGGAAACTTTGCCCCTGCCCTCACTGCGCAAATCAGTCTGCCTCTTCCTTGCATTAGATTTCTGAAATAGAGAAGGGTGTGTGCTTCTCATCAACTGATGTTGCTCTTCCTCCCTACCTCCTCCTTCCAACTGCAATGCTACACGATCATGCTGCTCATTGATTATGCTTGGACCTCCATGTATGAGATCCTAGGAACTTCTTGTAAGGATACAAGAATCCCTCCTATTGGAGCATGTGCTCCTCCTCCCTCTGCATGAGTCACTGGATGTGCTCTCGATTTGACAGTGTTGTTGCCCTCATCTTCCTCAATGTGTATGGGAAACATCTCAATAGTTGGATCCTCCTGTGAAAAGGAGATCCCCATGCCCTCTTGTTCAAGAATATGAACTAGAGGTCTTGCCTCCGGCAATATGTAATGCAAGATGTCAGCACCTCCCATGGTTTTTTGAAGTGGATTTTCCTCCATCACATGCAAGGGTTTTTTTTTCTCAAGTTTTCCTTGCTCATGTGTCTTAAGAAGTTTTTCACCGAACCTTCCCATCAAAGTTTCTATGAATCTTGCATAAGAGGAAGTGTTTGCATTTTTTTAAAGAACAAGACTCAAAAATCCACCATGCATGATCCTTACCTCTAAAATGCAATGTTGCAACTCTGATGGCTTCATCTTCGGGAATGTGGTGCAGCTACAAATAGGAATCTAGCTCCTTCACCCAAACTCCAACTGAGCATGTAGGTGATCCGGAAAAAGTAGATAGAAGAAATCTATCTACATCCTGCTGCTTGTTCTTCTCCACTTGGATCTTGCAAAACTTCTGGAAATCAGTATGATCTCTAAACCTCTCAGTTTGAGACTCATAATCTCGCAATAAATCACTAAGAGTTCTCCTCTTAGGCATTTTTCCTCCTCCCATCCATCTCAAGATAGATCTGGGCACTTTAATAATTTGTGCATCATGGAGTGTAGTTGCATGCTCACACTCACCATGTGAAAATCTAGATTCAGCTCTAGATTCAACCTCCTTTGGAGATCCCATCTCCAATCTTATTTTCTTCAGTTCTCCTTGAAAGCTCTACATAGATTTTGGAAGAAGCTTTATAAGCTTTTCTTCCTTTCTTCTTTCACATACTAAAGCTTTCTATATTTTGTCCATATGTCCTTCCTATGATAGCTAGATCTCACAGGGTGAGACATAGATCATGCTTTGATACCACTGTAATATTCCAAATTAGGAACAGCTCATGAATCATGCATCAAAAACGCATTTCCAGCAACATTTACAATAAAACACTAAAATGGACCCTTGTATCCCATAAATTAATCAATATAAAATCTAAGTCCAAGACTAGAGATGAAACAAAGCAAACTAGGTCGGTTAAATAGATCTCCCACACCTAGGATTGCCAAAAAGTGCTAAAACCCTAAGACTACAAAATACCGGAGTTGCTGCATAAGGGACTGCGCAGTCTAAGAGAGTGTTTACACATAAAATCATAGGAGAAAAATAGATCTACTCATTTATTGATAAATAATGCTGAATAACAGAGATCTAATCTCCTTATACAAAATACAAAAGAAACTGGCAAGGGTTTCTTGTCAAACACTCTACAAATGTGATATTCAGAAAATTACTAAATCATCAATGCAACACTGAAGCACATGAGTGTAGAAGGCTGAAAGATGTCTGATATACTGTATATCCCTCAAGGGCTTCCTCCCATGAAAGGATGAACCTCTCAATCACAAGGAAACACTGCAACGAAGCCACCAAACCATGCACTGAACATTGCCTCCAAAATAATGCATTCCCTAGCTGGAACAACACTAGGAATGTATGGGAAATGTGTGGTCTAATGCCAAAGATCTGAAATAAGCTCTGGATCTTTCCAAATAGATCCCTCAAGTGATGTAAACCTTCCTCCAATGAGAAACTAGCTCAGAAGCTGGGATTCCAATCCCTTCCACTGCTGCACCCAGCAACATTGCACAATCTTTGGAAAAACTGCACTGATGAAGTTGGCTGAAGGTTGGCCTAAAAACCTAATGTGTAATGATGAATACAAACTCTCCCAATGAGGATTCTCAAAGGAAAGAGGTGGGATTCCTGCTCGGGAAAACTCGGTGCTAAACAACACTGCAACCCTACTAAGCAGCAATGGGAGCAAAAGTCTGAGTAGACAAGAATAATAATTTAATACATGAAGAATAATGCTTCCATCCTCTTCCTTATATAAAATACGAGTTTTCTTGCCCTTGGCCCCACTCAATTAGGTCATCTCTATCCAAAGATACATCTCCCTCCAAAACTGCGTTATTCCTCCTTGGATTCCTCCTCCTCCCCAACTGCGTTGTTGACTTACTCAAAGCAGCTTGATTTTATCCCTGTTCATAATTGGATGTGTTTTATTGGGCTAAAAAGAGTGTCCCCTTTCACATTTGGAGTTTTCTTTTCCTCCTTAGGAGACTTATGAGCTTTTCTACCCATTTATTCACCGACTAAATATGTTGCTAACTCTAATGTTCCATTTAGCTTTGAGGCTAAAATTTTGGAACATTATAGATCCCATGCATGGGAGGATCGAGGCCTCAAGGAAAATATCATGGTTGATCACGTGTTCTGAAGTCAGGAACTAGTCCAAGCACGATTTGATTTGATGATATCCCCCCCTCATGTTATTCCATGTGTAGACTCCATTATTTTTTGGTAGGTCCACAAGGTACAGATCGATGATTAGGTCTCTGAATGCCTCCATGCCGGCCTTTGGTCGATGGCTTCCCATTTTTTTCTCGTCCAAGGATGAGATTGTGTTAAAATCACCACCTACTATCTAGAGATCTTCTAGATATTATTTTCTCATTCTTTCAACTTTTTGAAGAAAAACCCCTTTTTCTCCTTGAATATGAGGCTCATACACCCCTAACAGAGGAGCCCAAACTCTAGATCCAATGTGGCGGAATTTTCCTGAGAGTATTTTGGGGAGGCTGACCCAGTCTTCAAAGATTATTATCATAGGGTTTCGGAGGATAGCAAGGCCTCTAGCACTACCCCTGCCATCCTAGGAAACTACCTCATACTATTGCTTAAAATTCTTCATAATATCCTTTAGCTTTGCTTCTGAGACCTTAGTTTCTTGGATCATCATGATGATGGGTTTATCTCTTTTGAGCTTGTCTTTAAAATATCTTTGTTTTCCTCTATTATTGAGGCCTCTTACATTCTAGGATGTAATAATCATTTAGGAGGTTTTTTAAGCTAGTGGAAGACTGCCAACAATGGCACCACCTTTCACGAATTCACCAGCATTTCACTTATCATATGTATGGTCTCATTCAAATTCTTTCTCCCATGTTTATTTCCTCCTTTTCCATGTGGTCCATGTTCCGCACTTTCGGATATTTTGGAACCTATTTTCTCTGGATAATATGAGGCTATCATCCCCTATTTGGGTTTATATAGCTGAAAGGTGTGTTTATATAGTTGTTTTTTATCCTCTAGTACGAATCATTCATCCAAATGCCTCCATTCATTCAACAATTGTCGCATGAACTATTATTTTATTCTTAAATCCTACTTTTTGCCATCGATATCCATGTTAGCTTGTTCAATTGGTTACGTAGGAGCCTCTTTGTCTTGTGGTTCTTCTTGTGCCTTTATTTTAGCATTGCTTCCTCTCATTTGCGGTGTTTGGTGATTCTTTGGGCCTGGAGATGAAATCTAGACATATGTGACATCTTCCTCATCCTGAATGATTTCATATATGTTGTTATTATGTAGGCCTTTCCTTGGTGGTGGGTTGAAGCAGGGTTTGTGAGTTCTTCTTATTCCCTTTTTCCTTTGAACTTCCTGAAATCCCTCAGTATCATCTCATGATTTGGCCTAGACATTGGTGTTGGGAGTCTCTTGGGTTTCAAATTGGTTCAGCGAGCACTCATGAAACATATTCCCATATTCATGGCACCTATGACATCTGAAGGGAATATGCTCGTAGTCGAGGGGTTGTTTCCATACCTCATCATGATACTTTAGCTCAATGAATTATGGCATAGACTCTATTATATTCATGTAGACACAGATCCTAGCATCATAGGTGTACCTTCCCTACCGCGTGGAGTTTTAAACTTTAACAAAACTTCCAATGCAGTTCTCAATTCCTTCTAGGATGTTCGAGTCCCAAAAATCCACTAGCAAGGCAAATAGTCTGACCCATACCAGTGCAGCCAAAAAATTCTCCTGGTTCGAGTTATAGCACTCCTCCCAGTGCCGCGTGAAGAGACCCCCATTTTTTAAGAAGTAAGATTTGTTTTCAAAAACCCTTTCCTTATCCTCTAGACTAGTGAAAATTATTGTAAAGAAGCCTCTAGCCCCTAGCTTCATCTCTATGTTTCCTTTTGGTCACCGTTTGTGTTGAATCCACTTTACTAGGTCTTTCAGTTGGCTGGACCCCAATAAATTTACAGATTAATTTATGGTCCTTCATGTACTTCTTGTAGGTCTCTATTTTGTTGCTAAAATATTCAAAATATTGGCTCTTTAACCACCCGTGGGAGGCATTGACCTTGCATGAGAGCTTGCCATTGGGCACTGAGAACTAGAGGCCCTTTCCCCTTTTTGCTCTGGTTACTAGAAGTCTTTGTAACTTGGGTACTTGTTTCTCCAACCACAATATTCTAGTAGGAGGGGATCTCTCCCCTCCCAGCAAACACACTCATTTCTTCTATCGGCGCATTAAGCTATAGCATGTTTAGGTGAATGTGATCAGAGTCGTAAACATGATTCGGTTGCAGAGACATCAAGGTTTTCCTTCATAGCATACTATTCATAAACCATGTTTGAGGTTATTAAAATTTGATTATATTTTCCCAATTTAAATAGCATATGGAATCCAAACTTGATTCTTCGTGTGTGGTGTGTGTTAGGTCCCTGTAATTTGCAGATTGGCAAGAACAAATGAACAGGGGTAACATCAAACCAATCTTTAGATTCCTAGGACCTAGCCTTCCTGGACTTAGAGAGGGCTCTCTATATGCTTATGTAAAGGAGTTAACTTGTTTGATTTCAGAGTTTTGATTTTAGGCTAGTCATAGGGATTAGGGTTTGCTTTTTTGTTTGTTTGGTTGGATAAGTTGTTAAGAAGAATAGGTAGAGTAAGAGAGGATCAATCCATTGGGCTATGGAGTCTACAAATATTTTTATGAGTGCAAAAGTAGTTCAAGGGTGTTTCATAGGGAAAGTAAATAGGGCCAAATGGATCTAAGTAGGTTTTGAGTGAGTGAAATGAACATGGAGGAAATAATATAGTAGGTTAAGGGGAAATCAAGGATCCTTTAACAAACTAACAACAAGGAAAATATTTCAGCATGATTAACATAGTAAATACTTGAAGAGCAATGAAGGATTCTTCAACCAAACAATACTAAGTAGACCTTAGAGAAAAAGATGAGTAAACTTAGAGAGCAGTTAAGTATTCTATGAAACTTACTTGCAAACAATTAGATTTACAACATAACATCTCAGTAAAACTAAAGAGCACTTAATAATTCATTATTTAAACTTCAAGGAAGAAAACATAAAGATCAAAGGATGCAAACAAAGCAGGGTGCCAACAAGACATACCCTACTCTAATATTTATATCCCATGATCATAGAAACATAATGATAACTAAAGAAAACATGTACAAAAGTGGAATACATCACCATTCAACAAAGCTTCATGAATCCTAAGAATGAGCTCAATCCACAGTTGCTCAGTCCAAAGCCATCACAAGACATCAAAGCCAATTTCACAAGTAAACTCAAAGTCTATATCATATTATGCTCAATAACAAACCAACCATTACAATGAGGCCTTAATTCTCTATTTAACCAGCACATAAGGAGGTGGAAACCCAAAGAGGCCTCTAGAAACCATAAATACACCATAAATGTCATTTATTTCCAAAGAGGCCATGCAAGGCCCAAGGCACATAATAATTATTGCAATAAATGAAAGATAACCTAAATATAACTCCTTAATCAAAGCTAGAGTGATTTGTCCAAAAAATCTTGAAAATATCCTTCAGTGTGTTTTGTTGATTTTTTTGCAAGGGGGCAGCTTCATAGGTCTAAAGGCGCAGCGCCTGCATAGGAAAATTGGGTCCACTTGCAGCTAAGTTTTGATGGACTTCCCGATGTCGAGATTGGCTCCGTGATGGCTCGTTGGAAAGCTTGTTGAGTCTAATTTCTAGAAATTACTTTGGTTTTCTAATTGGGATTCATTAACCTATTCAACAATTAAATCTCCCAAGGCCGCTCTAGGCGCAGCGCCAGCCATGAAAACATGGCAGAAAGGTGAAAATTGGCATGTTTTTGTGCCTTTTGAGGGACCAAAACTGCTCCAAATGCTCTAAAATTTGGTTTTCATGATGTCCTTAGGCTGATGAATCCAAAAATGTAAACTTTACCTCCATTGGATGCATTTAGGAAAAGCGTAGCACCAAGGGTTCTGCGCATTCGACCCTCAATATCAGTCAAAAAACCAAAAATATCAAAAACTTGCCAAAATTTGGATTTGTGCTACTCATTGTGTTTAGGATGCTAGTAGGGGATAGATTGGCCATTTTTTTTAAGGTTTTCTTTGTTCTTGGCCTCCTTGGTTTTATCATATTTTTCATAGGCCTCTTTGCTAGCAGTCTTACTGCTTTCTTCATGGCCTTTTTTCACTTTGCCAAGATTATCATTGTCATTAGCCCTACTACTGATATCCTTATTTGTTTGATTTCTTCCCTTTTTTCCTCCTCCTCGGCATCTTCCTCCTTACTGCCTTCTTCTTCATTTCTTGATTTATCATTATTTGACTTCTCATTTCCTTCACCCTTATTGACATTTGATTTTTCATTGTCACCTTCCTTACTGTCTGATGCATTAGTGTGATGAGGTGATGGTGAGGGTTTTGTGTAAAAGGATATTAAAGAGGGTTATTTCTACACCTTTGTGCTCATGCTTTTTGGCATTTGAGACTCAATATTACTGCCACTATCTCCCTGTATTTGACCTTTGAACAAATTTGCTTTACCTCACCTTTCACATTTAAAATGCTTGAAGGAACTTTTGAGGGAGCTTGGAGGTGTCTCTGAGGTCATTTGAGTGTTTTCAAGTGCAAGAGGCATTCCAGGCTGAAAGAGCAACGCCTGCACGCATGTCGAGCTTGTCGGGATGTGAACGCACAGCGCCTACATGCTTGTCGGTCATGTCGGGTTGTGAACGCGCAGTGCCTTCATGCCTCTATCAGGCTTCCCTGTCAAAAGCGCAGCATGTGCATGCCTCTGCACAGGCTTGTCAGGGTTCTTGGGCACGCGCAGCGCCTGCCCACGAGTGAGTTGGGTCAGGCAAAGGTGCAACGCCTACCCGCGGTTGATTCGGGTCAGGAAAAGGTGCAGCACCTGCCCATGGGTGATTCGGGTCAGGAAAAGGCACAACTCCTGCCCACGAGTGATTCAGATCAGGTAAAGGCGCAGTGCCTTCCCATGGGTGAGTCGGGTCAGGCAAATGCGCAGCGCCTTTGGAAGAGGGCATTTGGAGGCCTTCTCGGTGTCCAAATTGGGTCCATGATAGCTCGTTGGAAATATTATCCTGTCTAATTTCAAAATATATATATATATATATATATATATATATATATATATATATATTTTGCTGATTGGAGTTGATTTTACATGTCAAAAGTTGATTCTCCCAAGAGTTGTCAAAAAGTGGTGAATGTTAGTGCAGAAATGCAGAGTATTGGTGAAGAAAACTTTTGGAGGCCTTTCCTAACTCCAAATTTAGCTCATGATAGCTCATTGGAAATATATTCCAGTCTTGTTATCATTTGACTCATCAAGAAATTCATTTGGACACTCTAGTGATGAGAAAACCTGATTTTTCCAAGGTCACTCCAGAAGTGCAGCAATTCTCCCATGACACCTGTATTTTTTTCATTGCTCTAAAACCATGACACCTGTGTAAAATATGAAGGAGGTTTTTTCTTCTTGGACCTATGATGGACAAAAACCTCTCTCACATTTGTTAAATTCATTTTTTTTGGTCATAAATATAATTTGAAGCTAAATTGGCCTTATGAGCGACAAATGGCTTAACTCTTGGAATGAATTCTTGGAAAATGATGGAGGCATGATGTTTATGATTTGGTATGGCTTTATGCTTGCTGATATGACCTATCATATGGATCCTCTACTCCTATGCATTTTTTCCATAGAAAACCCTAGTTTAGTTGGAAGAGGAAATTAGGGTTTGGTGTAGGCAAAACAGGGGATTTAGGACTACCTTGTAGAGGGAGGGGAATAAAGGGGTTAAGGGTTGTATAAATTCTTGGGGAAATTTTTGGGGATAGGGATAGATGTTAGAGAGTAGGGGAAAGTGGAATTTCAAGGATTAAGTGAGGGGAAGGAGTCCAAAAGGGAAAAGCACAGGCCTAGTCTGGAAAAGTGTCAAATTGTAGCAATAAGCTAGGTTTTGTAGAAAAATGATGAGTTTGAGGGATAGGAGTGATGGGAAGTGTTTAGGAAGGTATATTAGGGATAGGGGAAAATGAGGCAATGAAGTTATAAGCATGAAAGGAGGCTAACAAAGGTAGGTAAAATCACATAAGAATTATTTTTAGGAGCAGCGGGGTGACCATGGAATGGCAAGCTAGTGGAATAGTGAAAAAAAAAATTATAAGGATAATGAAGGCAGTGAGATTTCTAAAACTCACAATATTCAGGGAATTTTGTTTCAGAATTATAGAACCAATATTTATTCATCTATATATAGTAAAAATTACTGATGGCTAATAGTGGCTCCACTTGGGGAGGGCAACTCCTTTTCAAGAGGTATCCATGACCTCATAGTTCAGATCTCTGAGTTTTAAAGACCAGTGCCTTGCTTGCACTTTGTATATCCCTCTTCCTTCATTTTATGATGTTCTCTTGAAGCTATGATCTCAAAATTTGAAAGACCTGTTTTCTTCAACCTCATTTCTACCTACCTGTCATACCTTGTCTAACATTTTTTCTTCCTTTTGGTGCACTTGGACTAGCAAACCCTTGACATTATTTTCTTTTGAAAGCATGAAAAACTATCTACTTGTACCATTATCACTTCCAAAAGTTTAGATAAGGTTAATGAACTCTCTTATTCTCTACCTAGTGTACTTGTTTTTCAATATTAAGATGTTTGACAAACTTCATTCTCTAACCTACTAACATAAAATTGAAGCATGATCAAACCAAGATCGAGAAATCTGATTTGCCATGGGCTATGGCATTTGGACAAGCTACACATAGTCATTATTTTTGTACAATCAAAACTCAGAAAAAATGAGGGCTATGATTTAGAATTTTTTAGGCATCCATCTCTTTCTCTTTGGTTCAAATTTGAGCTTTGGGAACCAGTATCTCTTCTCCTAACCTAATCTACTGATGACCAAGTTTTCATTGTTTGGAAAATATTGTTTCTCTATCTTATCAGTAGAAATTTAAACATATTCAAACATGGTTAGGATGTATGACTGAATAAGACCATCTTTCTCAAGTAGTGGCATTTAGGCTTGCTCACTTTCAGAAGTACTCTTTTTTGGTATGGGGTTGTACCTATTCTTTAAAACTGCCCTCTTTTTCTTCTTTTTTCTTTTTTGTATTTTTTTTTAGATCGGCATTCTAAGACTACAAACTAGAAATATTCTCACAGTGCTAACCTTATTTTGCATACCTAATCTATCCTAATCTAACTTGGAGGCATACATTCATTTGGTGAACTCTCTTTTCCAATATAACCAATCAAGTAGATGATTCCATGGGTGATTTTCATTCAGTTCTTTGAGTGTGCTATCAAAATAGAAAATCCACTCCCACCTCACCTGTGTTTGAACAGTAGTGCCTAAGATCTCCTTTATATTCTACAACAAACTGCTCTTGACATAGCATATTCTTCTTTTAGATACCTCTAGGAAAACAACAAATGGATCTTGGAATAATACTTGACTTAGAGGATTTGAGAAAAAGACTTGATTTAGGACTACTCCTTCTTTCACTTGGCTCTGCCTGGGATTCTTTTGAACAAGAAACTCCACCTCTTCCTCATGATCATCTGCACTATCAGTCTCATCATATATTGCAATGTTGTCCTCTAGCAAAACTAATATGATTTGATTGAGTGGGTTGAAATATGTGTGAAGGCCATCATGTTGATGAGCTGGAGAACCCTTGTGATTATCAATTTCCAAGCCTTCATCTGCAATTTTAACTTCAATGGAACTTGGTGGCTACAAATCTGAAGCTGAGGAGAATTCCATGTCCCAAATGATTTCCTCAACCATTTCAGGAAAATGTGTCTCATTTACAACTTTCCCAATAAGTTCATAATCTTCCCTAACCTCAACATCCAAACTGAAATACTGTTGATTTCCAATCACATGAAAGTTATTTCTGATAGACTGAAATGAAGTAGAACAAAGAATCGGAGATCCTTCACTTACTTCCAAACTTTCCAGACTTTCCTCATCAATGTCATAGGTGACTGATATTGGCTGATTACTATTTTCAAGTTGATGACATTGAACTTCATCCCAGAAATCAATTGTTGATTGCTCTGAAAGATTAGATTTTTTTTGGAGAAAATCATCATCATCAGACTGATCAAACTTTGGAGAATCATCAACATAATTAATGTCACCAATCAAACATATTGGATTAGCGGGAAAATACATAGAAATGTTCTGTTCACATGAAGGTTTAGAGGTTGGCTGCATGCTTATAATCGGTGTTATTTCCTCTTCAGTTAAAAGAGGAAGAATTTTTCTCTTTCTTTGGATAGCATTACAGTAGTTATTTTTCTCTTGTGAACGTTGATTTTGAGGCTGAATGTCTTCTTAAGCCTCACCTAGAAGAGATGATGAATCATCACTTGTGCCTTTAGAGAGATCTTGTGGGTTCTCCTCCATCTCTTGTTTTATTTCATCCTCAACCAACTCTTCTTGGTTGATGTGAAAATTTATTTGAGAATGAAAATCATGAATAGCTGCTAAGAGATCTTCAGGATGAAAATTTCCTAAATCTTCATCAATATCTACAAGCTATTGTAAGATATCCTGAGATTGATCACAAAAATTTTCAGCCAAGGATAAGGATGGAGAATTTTCTTTATAATGATCACAAAATACCTTGTGGAGATATTTTAAGGAAATCAAGCTACCAAGTTTTAGCCATTCATACCATTCCCTTTCTTTTCCTTCCAATGTCAGCACAAACATTTTCATAAGGAAATCCTCATGCCATCCAACTTTTAACTTCCATACATGTATATGAAATTTGATGAGATGTAACAAGGGGTCATTAGTCTTTTCATCTTGAAATGTAGGCAGGTTTTTGTCCCAATTTATCTGAGGCATTTTGTGTGGGAACCTAGGGATGTGATCTCCGTTCATCAGAGCATATCTCCATTGTATCCTTAGATCCATGTTTGTAAATTAGAAAGGGTCACTGCATCTTTTCAACCATTCTAGAGTCTTCTACCAGTGGAGTCTTTAAGTCATTGAGAGTTGTGGAGTCACCAGGTGGAGGGTTTCAACTTTGTTGTCCACCATCAGCATGATTAATGCATTTCTAGGGGATTCTATCAGAACTAGTGGGGTCAACAAGGCTACTGAAGACCAATGGAGTTGCCAGGTGGATGATGTTTACTGTTTTAAGGATGTTCTTATTGTCCATCATCAACAACTAAATTCCAATCTAAGGAATTTTGTGGTTTTCTGAGGTCTTAAGGATGTCTAAGATATCATTTACTCAGAAGGTCCCACCATGATCGCCACTATGTTAGGCGATGAGGTAGTGATGAATCACTGGATACTATTTGACAAAGGTTTCTGAACTGTTTAAGGATGTATAAGCTTGTTACTTACTCAAAAGGTCCCACCGTGATCGCTTTTATGTTAGGTCCCCATAATTTTCATATTGGCAAGAACAAATTAACAGGGGTAACATCAAACCAATCTTTGGAGTCCTAGGACCTAGTCTTCCTGGACTTAGAGAGGGCTCTCTCTATGCTTATGTAAAGGATTTAAATTTTTTGATTTCAGAGTTTTGATTTTAGGCTAGTTATAGGGATTAGGATTTACTTTTTTTTTTTTTTTGGTTGGATAAGTTGTCAAGAAGAATAGGTAGATTAAGAGAGGGTCAATCCATTGGGCTATGGAGTCTACAGATATTTTGAAGATTGCAAAAGTAGTTCAAGTGTGTTTCATAGGGAAAGTAAATAGGGCCAAATGGATCTAAGTAGGTTTTGAGTGAGTGAAATGAACATGGAGGAGATAATATAGTAGGTTAAAGGGCAATCAAGGATCCTTTAACAAAATAACAACAAAGAAAATCTTTCAGCATGGTTAGCATGTTAAAAACTTGAAGAGCGATGAAGGATTCTTCAACCAAACAATACTAAGCAGACCTTAGAGCAACAAATGAGTAAACTTAGAGAGCAGTTAAGTAGTCTTTGAAACTTACTTGCAAAAAATTAGATTTTCAACATAACATCTCAGTAAAACTAAAGAGCACTTAAGAATTCATTAGTTAAACTTCAAGGAAGAAAACATAAATATCAAAGGATGCAGCCAAAGCAAGGTGCCAACAAGACATATCCTACTCTAAGATTTCTATCCCATGATCATAGAAACATAGTGAGAACTGAAGAAAACATGTATTAAGGTGAAATACATCACCATTCAACAAAGCTTCATGAATCCTAAGAATGAGCTCAATCCACAGTTTCTCAGTCCAAAGCCATCATAAGACATCAAAGCCAATTTCACAAGTAAACTCAGAGTATATATCATATTATGCTCAACAACCAACAAATCATTACGATGAGACCTCAGTTCTCTATTTAACTAGTAAATGAGGAGGAGGAAACCCTAAGAGGCTTCTAGACACCATAAATACACCATAAATGTCATTTATGTCCAAAGAGGCCATGCAAGGCCCAAGCCACATAATAATTATTGCAATAAATGAAAGATAACCTAAAAATAACTCCTTAATCAAAGTTGGAGTGATTTGCCCAAAAAATATCGAAAATATCCTTCAGTGTGTTTTGTTGAGTTTTTTGCAAGGGGGCAGATTCATAGGTCTGAAGGCACAACACCTGCATAGGAAAACTTGTTCCACTTGCAGCCAAGTTTTGATGGACTTCCCGATGTCAGAATTGGCTCTATGATGGCTCATTGGAAAGCCTGTTGAGTATAATTTCTAGAACTTCCTTTGGTTTTCTGATTGGGATTTATTAACCCATTCAAAAATTAAATCTCCCAATGCTTCTCTAGGCGCAGCGCCAGCCATGAAAACATGGCAGAAAGGTGAAAATTGGCATGTTTTTGTGCCTTTTGAGGGAACTGCTCCAAATGCTATGGAATTTGGTGTGCATGATGTCCTTGGGCTGATGAATCCAAAAATGTAAACTTACCTCCATTATATGCCTATAGGAAAATTGTAGCACCAAGGCTGTTGCGCTTTCAGCCCTCAAGATCAATCAAAAAACCAAAAATGTCAAAAACTTGCCAAACTTTGGACTTGTGCTGCTCATTGTGTTTAGGATGTTGTTAGGGGATCGATAAGCCATTTTTTTTTAAGTTTTATTTGTTATTTGGCCTCCTTGGTTTTATCATATTTTTCATAGGCATGTTTGTTAGCAGCCTTACTTCTTTCTTCATGGCCCTTTTTCACTTTGCCAAGATTATCATTGTCATTAGCCCTACTGCTAATATGCTTCGTTGTTTGATTTCTTCCCTTTTTTCCTCCTCCTTAGCATCTACCTCCTTACTGCCTTCCTCTTCATTGCTTGATTTATCATTTTTTGACTTCTCATTTCCTTCACCCTTATTAACATTTGATTGTTCATTTTCAGCTTCCTTACTGTCTGATGCATTAGTTCCATGAGGTGATGGTGAGGGTTTTGTGTAAAAGGAGATGAAAGAGGGTTATTTCTGCACCTTTGTGCTCATGCTTTTTGGCATTTGAGACTCAATATAACTGCCACTATATCCCTCTATTTTAACCTTGAACAACTTTTCTTTACCTCACCTTGCACCTTAACAATGCTTAAAGGACCTTTGGAGGCAGCTTGGAGGTTTCTCTGAGGTCATTTGAGTGTTTGCAGGTGCAAGAGGTGTTCAAGGCTGAAAGCGCAGCGCCTGCACGCGTGTTGGGCCCGTCAAGTTGTAAACGCGCAGTGCCTGCATCCCTATTAGGCCTATTGGCTATGAATTCATAGTGCCTGCACGCCTCTTTCAGGCTTCCCTGCTGAAAGCACAGCATCTGCATGCCTCTGCACAGGCCTGTCAGGCTTCCTAGGCAAATGCGCAGTGCCTGCTCATGGGTGAGTCGAGTCAGGTAAAGGAGCAGCTCCTACCTGTGGGTGAGTTGGGTTGGGTAAAGGCACAGTGCCTACCCATGGGTGAGTTAGGTCAGGCAAAGGCGTAGCACCTGCCCACGGGTGAGTTGGGTTAGGCAAAGGTGCAGCGCCTGCCCACGGGTGAGTCGAGTCAGGCAAAGGCGCAACGCTTTTTGCAGAGGGAATTGGGAGGCCTTCTTGGTGTCCAAATTGGGACCATGATAGCTCATTGGAAATATTATCCTATTTTATTTCCAAATCTACCTTTTTTTCTGATTGGAGTTGATTTGACTTGTCAAAAGTTGATTCTCTGAAGACTAGTCAAAAAGTGTTGAATGTTGGTTGAGAAATGCAGAGTGCTGGTGCAGACAACTTGTGGAGGCCTTCCATAACTCCAAATTTAGCTCATGATAGATCATTGGAAATATCTTCCCATATATTTATCATTTTACCCATCAAGAAATTCATTTGGACACTCCAGCTATGAGAAAACTGGATTGTCCCAAGGTCACTCCAGAAGTGCGACAATTCTCCCGTGACACCTGTATTTTTGACATTGCTCTAAAACCATGAAACCTATGTAAAATATGAAGGATTTTTTTATTCTTTGACATATTATGGACAAAAACCTCTCTCACTTTTGTTAAATTCATCTCTGTTTGGTCATAAATATAATTTGAAGCGAAACTACCCTTATGAGTGACAAATGGCTTGACTCTTGGAATGAATTCTTGGAAAATGATGGAGGCATGATGTTTATGAGTTGGTATGGCTTTATTCTTGCTGATATGACCTATCATATGGATCCTATGCTCCTATTCCTCTTTTCCACAACAAACCCTAGTTTATTTGGAAGAGGAAATTAGGGTTTGGAGTAGGCAAAACAAGGGATTTAGGACTACCTTGTAGAGGGAGGGGGATGAAGGGGTTAAAGGTTTTCTAAATTCTTGGGGAAATTTTTGGGGATAGGGATAGATGTTAGAGAGTAGGTGAAAGTGGAATTTCAAGGATTGAGTGAGGGGAAGGGGTCCAAAAGGGAAAAACACAGGCCTAGTCTGGAAAAGTGTCAAATTGTAGCAATAGGCTAGGTTTTGTAGAAAAATGATGCGTTTGAGGGATAGAAGTGATGGGAAGTGTTTAAGAAGGTATATTAAGGATAGGGTAAAATGAGGCAATGAAGTTATAAGCATTAAAGGAGTCTAACAAAGGTAGGTAAAATCACATAAGAAGTCTTTTTAGGAGCAGCAGGGTGACCATGGCATGGCAAGCTAGTGGAATAGTGAAAAAATTTCTATAAGGACAATGAATGCAGTGAGATTTCTAAAAATCACAATATTCATGGAGTTTTGTTTTTATAAATCTAGAACCAATATTTATTCATCTATAGTTAGTAAAAATTACTGATTGCTAACAGTGTAGGGATATATTATACTATTTATAAACAATGTTTCAAGTTATTAAAATATGATGATATGTGCCCAATTTAAACCACATATGGAAGCTCAAATTTATTCTTGGATTGAATATACAAGTTATGCTCCCATTAATGCATGAAAACATTTTGAACATACAAGCTATGCTCCCATCATTGCATGATAATATTTTGAACATACAAGCTATTTTCCCTTCAATGCATGACAAGAATTTGAACATACAAGCTATGCTCCCATAAATGCATGACAAGATTAAATTGAAGAGGACACAAACATGCGTGGTGTGGGGATATAATATACTATTTATAAACAATTTATGAGGATATTAAAACTTGATGATATGTGCCCACTTTAGACAGCATATGGAAGTTCAACTTGACTCTTGGCTTGAAGATACAAGCTATGCTACCATAATTACATGACAATATTTTGAACATACAAGTTATGCTCCGATCAATGCATGACAAGGTTTTATTGAAGAGGACACAAACATGCATGGTGTTGGGATATAATATATTATTTATAAACAATGTTTGAGGTTATAAAACTTCATGATATGTGCCCACTTTAGACAACATATGGAAGTTCAACTTGATTCTTGGCTTGAACATACAAGTTATGCTCCCATCAATGCATGACAAGATTTTATTGAAGAGGACATGAATTTTATTAAAACTTGATGACATGTGCCCACTTTAGACAACATATGGAAGCTCAACTTGATTCTTGGCTTGAACATACAAGTTATGCTCCCATCAATGCGTGACAAGCTTTTATTGACGAGGACACGAAATATCCCACATGTGTGGTGTGGGGATATAATATACTATTTATAAACAATGTTTGAGGCTATTAAAATTTGACGATATGTGCCCACTTTAGACAACATATGGTAGCTCAACTTTATTCTTGGCATGAACAAGCTATGCTCCCATCATTGTATGACAAGATGAAAAGGTCTCATTTATTTCAGACTTATGTATAATGCATATACATTGAAAAATACAAAGTTAATATAGGATGACAATTTAAAGGTTGAGGAACAATAGTATATAGGGTGAAAGGAAGCATACTTATGGATTTTAGAGTGATGAAAAATGGGCATAGTAATATCTTAGGACATAAAAATTCCCCGAAAGAAAGGTTGAACCCAAAAGTTAAACAATGTTAGGGCCATGTATATGCATAGATTGACTACAAAATCATGTTCAACAAAATCCCAAGGTTCATAGGCTTAAAACAGATAAATTTTGTGTAAATAACTTCATGAACAAGTGGGGCATGGAGAAAAATTTATATAGGAGTTGGGAAAATCCCTTTTGCTTTGGTGGAAGAAGTAGGAATCTTTCTCTTTCATTTAAATTTAGTGAAGGCTCAAGATAAATCATAGGGGTGATGAAGATGGAGCTATGGAGAGAATACAATAGGGGGAGAAGCTATCAGAAGAAGCAAATATCAAAGTATTTACATTAATAAAGAAGAGGAATATTGTTTAAAATTGTCATCATTGATGTTAAATATTATCTAAATTAAAGAGAAAGGTTCATAGTCAAATAACATATTTTGAGACCTTTTCAATGATACATAGAACACCTTATAAGTCCTCATGGTTGAGGATAAATTATTTTTTGAATATTCATTACACATTCTACATGTTTCACAAGTTGACCCAGCTAGTGGACAAGTCGGCCTAGCGAGTGGACAAGTTGGCCCAGGTAGTGGACAAGTCAATCTAACCACTGGACAAGTTGGCCCAGCTAGTGGAAAAGTAGGCATAGCCAATGGATAAGAAAACTCATCCATTAGACAAGTTGGCCCTAACCTAGACCCCAAATTCACTATAAACAGGCATGAGAAGCAGCATTTATAGTCATTACTCAAGCAATTTTGGTTTTGTTTTAGTAAGAAAGAAGAGCAGATTTGAGGTTCATACCTCATGTACCAATAAGTGAAGTCAAGTTGAGTTGTAGAAGTCTTTTTTGAAGTATTTGTTGAGTTGTGGAAGGATTTTTTGGAATCCTTTTTTAAGTTTCTTTTGTTTGTTTTGGTTCTAGTTTAAAAGAGGTTGAGTTCTGATGTGAAGGAGGTTGAGTTTTGTGTAAAAAGAGGCTAAGTTCAACTATGTTGAGAGGCTAACGTATTTACTAGAGGTTGAATTCTATTAAAGCTTAGGTATGTTCCAAGAAGCCAAACTTTTTTCAGTTGAGAGGCTGAGGGATCTTCTAGAGGTCAAGTTATAAAAGAGGTTGAGTTATGAAAGAGGTTGAGCCCTAACCAAATTTTGTGTGCTAGTTTAGAGGAGGTCAAGCCCTATTTCATCAAGGCTACCTAAACATAAGTGACAACAAATATGTCACAGTTGAGTACAAGCTACCATGTTGCAGCCTGCAAATTTGCAAGTTGGCACTTACAGAGGATTGGTGTACTCATCTTCTTGATAGTTAGGAGCCTACAGTTTTTGTAACTTGGTGCTTATAGAGGATCGGTGTCCTCACAAGTATTTGTAATAAATTTAATATTGTTTGAAAAATATTCAAGTGTTTCTTCTTCAATTTTGTATTTACAATTGATCTATGTACTCATGTATTGTATTGATGATTGATTAAGATTAAAAAAGTGGAAGGAATTTAAATTTATGTGATATTGATTCACCCCCCTCTCAGTACCATTGCATATTTTCAACAAACCTAAATTCCTTTTAAAATTCCCATCCTTTTTTCTAAGAAAATTATTCTACTTAAACCTTATAAAATCCATAAAAATAAGAATAGAGATAGGGGACAACCTTGCCTTAGCCCCATTGAGGACATGAAAAATTTGAATGGGACCCATTAATTAGCAATGTAAATCTTATTGAAGATGCACATCCCAAGATCCAATTGATAGAATTTAGGCTCATATCTATTTTCCAAAAAACCAACTTAATAAAAGTCCAATTCAAATTGTCATATGCATTTGAAAGGTCAATCATTAGTGCCAAGTTATTAATGTGAAATCAAATGAAAAAACATCTCTGTTATCTGAAAATATCTCTTCAAGGGAAGACAATAAATGCTTTGTATTGTGAAACCAATTGAAATATATAATTATTATGCTCAAAATAGACATTCACGAATCAACATTGCAAACATTTTTGTATGGTTGCTAACGAGGAAAAGGAGAATGGAACCGAAGTTGCTTTAAGCCCTAAAACTAATCTTTGAAGGAAGATTAATTTCTTAGAAAAATTTGATAGATTTTCCATTTTACAGGTCTTAGGTCTCTTTAGGAGTTCTCCAAAAAATAATTGTGCCTTATTTTAGTGATAAGTTCTTTATATATTCATGTTAAAAGTTTTTATGATTAATTTAATGCTAAATAAAATGAAACCACCAAGAAATATAGATAAAATGTGTTCAAGAAATATTTGATATTTTAAGGACAATAATGAATTGTTGATAGGGTTAGATTACCTATCAATAGTCAAGGGGTTCTCTCAAGTATGAGGTCCTAATTAGACCTCACATAAGTTGAGATAATACACCCATTTGGATTCTACCCCAGTAACCATGTTGTTATAAATTGTAGAAAGAAAGGATCTGCTATCACAAAATTGTACTTGATTGGTTGCTTATCAAACAACTTAATGTAACTGTTTCAAACCAGATTTTGACTGAAGCTCCTCTTCAATCTGAGAGGGCTCTCTCATGGGGCTTTTATGATATTAAATAATGATGGTACTAGATGGCTAACTCTATTGGAAATGTAACTTGTTTTTTATGTTTGCAAGTTGAAAAGAATGTAGGCTTGCTACCATTGGGTTTATGGAATAAACTATTAGTAGTTTCAATGGCAAGGTTTCCTGACATGGAAGCTGAGGAAGATAGAGGTATTTAAAAAATGCAATTCACACATAAAACATAGGAAAACACATTCATTTCATTACTAAAGGAAGTCAGAGCATAGAGTTATGAATTCTGAGTAATAGAAATGAAATCTGATGCAAGTGGTAAAACATAAAGATGTAGATCATTAATACATTAAAAACCTCATGAGAATCTCAATTCTATCAAGAAGAATATCACTTTGTATTACTGATATAAGTCAAATACATAAAGCAGTAGCTTGGTGCAAAAAATCTCCAACCCCTCACTCCTTTGATGCTTTGTCTTTAAATAGACCTTATTTACAACAAGGATGATCTTCCTAGTGTCTAGACCATCGAATTATCCTATGACACATCACATAACTGAAAAACAACTTCTAACAGAAAACTGATAGCTACACCTTAAAGAAAACATATCCTAATAGGACTCTAACTCCTATTTATTACATAACTCTACCTTATCTTTGAAATCGTTATGTGATGGTTACAAAATAAGTACCACATGCTCGAAAAACCCATAACATAGTTCATCACCACTTTACATATTAAAAACCCTCCTAGATTTGTGAAACATAACCCTTATTTTGAGGAATGCATAACCGTTATCTTCAAAGTTGCTTTGGCTGATGATCTGTCTCCACATAACTTCCTTCGAGTCATAATTATTTGATGATAAGCTCCCTTGACATGTTGGAGGATTCCAGTTGTCCAAAATTGTTGTTAAGATGCTCCAAAACCTTCAAAAATAGCTCGCTACGAAAACATGACAGTTTCGTAGTGAGTTTTGGTAGCATTGAAAAAGTAGCTTTTGCACCTAATAGATTTTCTCCTTTGTTGTTCCATGGTGTCAATCAAGTCATGACACATCACCACCATCAATATCCCTTCTTGAAAACTATAAAAAGTGACTTTAGAGGAAAAAAGGCTACTATAGGTTTTTTCGTAGCATTTTCCTGGCTTTAAGCCTAGGAAATGCTATGAAACTGTGTAAAAGTGTAGAAATTGCACATTTCAAAATTTTCTTCACAAACTAACCTTTAGTTGAAAAACTTTGATTTTTTTCATGTAATGAACCCTCTAAAGCATTTTCAATCTCAGCCTATGGCTCTTATGGTGTTTCCTCCTCATTTATGTTCAATTGAGTAATGGGCTCATCAACCACAGTCATCTTCAAACCTTTCTTTTCCAACTCTTCATGAATCAACTTCAGTTGTTGTTCTACGTCCTTCACTTGATCCTTCAGTGCCCTTTTCTTGGCTTGCAAGTGTAGATTTACCTTTTTGATGTGCTTGACCTCTCCTCTTAGTGGTTGAGTCAACTTTATTAGTTTTTCTGAATTTTCCAAGGTCTTTGAGACACTTGTGACTTGGTCCTCCCAAATCTTGCTCATTTTTTCAAATTGGATCCTTTCAGCTCTATGCTTCTTTTCCTCCTTCTTCAAGACTGGTATCTCTTCCCTTTCCTCTTTCAACTTCTCCTTAAGGGTTTCTACCTCTGAATTTTTAGTGATTTTCTCTTTTCCCTTCTTCTATTTAATGATAAGATCTTCTTTTGCAAGTGAGGAGAGGTCTATAATGCTTGGTGATGGCTGAGCAGTTTCACTAAATTTCTGAACCTCTTTGCTACTTTCCAGAACCTTTCTTACATGGCTAGCCATTGGTTTTCTAGGTTGAAACATGAATCCATCATCATCACCTGCAAACTCTAACTTCTTAGATGTTTTGTGTTTCTTAAGCTTCCTTCCTCCCTCTTCAACATCTTCAGCTTGGACAATGGGAGTTTCTTCAATATCAATGGCATGCAAGATGTCCGCTAAGTTATCTTTAACCACTGTTTGACTCCTTGTAACTCTCTTGTTGCCATGTTTGCTAGTTGTTGGCTTTTGTTTTGCAGGTGTAGCTTTGGGTGTATCAACCTTATGCAAGGGCTCTGTCTCTATGATCAATGGTTCTAACTACTCTGCCACTGTAGGTGATGAAATATATCTAGTTTTCGGGACTCTTTTAGGAGTGACAGCATCTACTTCAAAACCATTGATGAACAGAAAAGATGTCCAACCCCTACCTAATCTCTTCAACTCCTCTAACACCAACAACTTGATCAAACCATGATGAAAGATAGCGGTTTCATTTCCTTCTTTTTTAACTTGAACCTTATCTGGCATTTTAGTTAAGCTTTTGCATAAGTAAAAAGGAAAGTCAAGGGACCTCTTACCCACAAAATGCAGCAGAAGCCTAAGGTGGTAGGATTAGACCATTTGAAACCTCCCTTCACAAGTGAAGTACTTATGAATGATCAACAAAAGCTTTGAGTAGTTATCCTTCATGTATCTCCTTGGGATAGCATTTGTGAGATCAATTTCGCTATGCTTTGCCTTGATAAATTCTTTGCAATCCTGCATAGTGAATTTGATGCCTTTAAACCATTGCTCTCCTCCTCTAGGGATTCATATTGCTGCTGTAATGGTTTCTGGTGTTACTGTAAGATTTAACATTCCCACCTTCGAAGATGATCTAGTAAAACTTTTGGCAAACTCCTTTGAAACCTGCAAATGACACCCTTGCAGCCTTTGGCAGAATTGCAAACACCCTGTTCTTTTAAACACTTCCAATGCAGTTGGGTCTTCATTTAACAAACTCATGTCCATGGGCTCATATTTGAGGCAGTGACCACCTTTTTTGGTCTTCTTCCTTGTAGCCATGGTGATTTTATACCTTCTCAACCTCGCTTGATTAGTGACACCTGCAACTTTTGAAAAAGCCAGAAACTAGCTTGGCTTGGTGAAACATCTCTCCAAAACTCAATAGCATGCAAAGATGAAGCAAATAATGACAAAATAATAAATTGGGTAATGTTTTAAAGTTTTGATGACAACTCATGCCTTA